>OY365813.1:35317285-35417034 GCA_959347315.1 Bimastos eiseni
ACCCATCTGTTCAATTTGAGTGTGACCGACTCTGGCTGCCTATACGCGGTGAACGGGGAAAACGAATCTCTAGAAATTAGGCCTACTATAATAATTTGTGGAATTATTTGTATATTTTACTTAATCAAATATGGAGAAACTTCAATTTATGATTATGAAGCGCATATTTAACCTTTATTAGTTATAATGTGTGTTAAAAATGCACTTTAATTCTGATTTTGACTTAAATATTGTATTTCAAATTTTGTTATATTCTGTCCTCCTCACTGGACGCCATGTTGTAAATAAATTACGCAACTGAAATGACGTCACTGTGACGTAAATTTTTGACTGATACAGCGCATAAAAATAAATATAATTACGCCTACAAAAATAGTTAGGAGTAAAGTACTTTTAGTCTCAATAACATTCTTAATACTTGTTTTTTATTTTTCAAGTTATTGTAAAGGTTCGTCTTTTTTCCATTTACAGTGTAAGACTACAATATATGCGACTGCAGCGGCTGCATTGAATTCCATTCTAGAGAGTTTTTCACCTCTCAACATCTGAGGCGCAAATTGTTGCCAATTGTTGAGGTTCTCACGTTCAGTGATCCAACTTTGAAAACGTGTTATTATGATAAATAATAATAATAATAACAACAGATATAATAATTATAATATTATTATTAACGACTATTTATATGGCGCCATACCATGGCTATATGCCAGTATACAAGGGCGCTTCACAGCAACTAAGAAATTTGAGCAAATAAATAAGTTTTAGCTTAGATTTGAGTTTCGGCGGAATTGTCACACGAGTACTCGAGCATTGTTCCATGAAGTGGCTTTAATACATGCGAACCGATCTAGGCTTGAACTTAATGCGGACTGCACTGGCAGCCAATGCAGATCATAGCGTAGGAGAGATATGATTATTTTGAGGATTAAATCAGGGATGTGAGTGGGTGTGGGAGGTTGTAGTAGTCACTACATTTGTTAAGTGGACTAAAAAAATTTGATTATGGGAAAATTAAAAACTGAGTATTTTCGAGATCAGACACTCGATGACGTCATAGGAATTCGACTGAAGTGGAGCTTTTTTCTCACTCTCTAAAAATCGAGTTCAAACACGCGAGTCATCTGTGAAGTTCCGCCAGCTCAGCTAATTTGTTTCTACAAAGTATTTGCTAATGACTTCTGCGCTAATAATAGTTAGACTATAGTGTTGACAGCCTAAACGGTGACACGCTTTGAAATTAAAAAGAAACCGTGCGACATTTTCGATGGGTTAACCTTTCACCGAAAATGACTTTGATGTGTCAATTATCCGTCTGAATGATAACGCGGTACTTTGAAGGTGTAGCTTATCAATTATAATGACTCTGACGCGTAAACTATCGTTGCTAAGGACATTGCGTTTCAACTAAATGCACTGTTATGGTCTAATTGATGATGTTTAGGGTATAGGGTATGTTTAATTTTATCATCGACAGAAATAGATTTCTGAACTCCTACTCACCCTTTTCGCCAAAGACGATACCTGAAACACATCAAAAACACAATCAAGATTGTCTTCAGCAGACCGACCACCCGTCATCACTCTTTGGCATCGAGGATAACGATGCCACTTAGAGTATAGATACATTAAGCCGTGTTATGCAGTTTAGAACAGTTTAAACTCTTAGTGTTAACCGAACAAAATATTGAACTCACAAAGAGGAGCAGTTATCTGGAGTTCGTCAGAAGCTTTAATTGTACAGTTCAATATTTCTTGATGGCATTCAGGTCTTAACTGAAGGCCTCTGACTTACTTACTCACCGGTTCGCATTTTAATAAGACTTTTCAAATAGGCCTAAATAATGAGTTTTTGTTTGGGGTTCAATATCCGCTCGCCCCTTAAAATTGACTAATCTCGCCACTCGCTGGAGGTGGTTATAATGAAATAAGCAGCAGTAGTGCAGGCTTGCTGGCTGCCGTACAGTTAAATTCTACTCCTGTTCAACTTGTTTTCTAGTAATTTGTTACTGCTTGTCATGTGATCAAACTGCCGCCGCTTAACTGAATAGATGAAAGTATATCATATTATGTTATTATTATTATTAAATTTGATTGTAGTTGCTGCTTACCTACTGCCAACAAGAAACCCTGAAAAGAACAACATAGACACATCTTTTAATCGAGATTGAAGAGCAGATGCTTGCCAACAGGTATCCTGTTGTCTCTGGCAAAGCCCTCTGCTTTATAGAGACGGCAGCAGAGGTGCTCGTGGACCAGTATACAGCCTTCAAGATGTTCTACAGACAAGCTATATAAATTATGCTGACAATACGAATGCCTTTGCGAACGGTCTCTTTACAGTAACATAGACATTCTGTGGTCAGTTATTAAGTGACACGACTCTGATGAAACGCCTCAGGATCGAAGGATCTATGACCGATCGAAGGATTTATGATCGAGGATCGAAGGATCTATGACCGAGGATAAAAGGATCTATGGCCGAGGATCGAAGGATCTACAACCGAGGATCGAAGAATCTATGGCCTTGGATGGAAGGATCTATGACCGAGAATCGAAGGATTTATGATCGAGGATCGAAGGATCTATGACTGAAGATAGAAGGATCTATGGCCGAGGATCGAAGGATCTACGACAGAGGATAGAAGGATCTATGACCGAGAATCAAAGGATCTATGACCGAGGATCGAAGGATCTATGACTGAAGATAGAAGGATCTATGGCCGAGGATCGAAGGATTTATGATCGAGGATCGAAGGATATATGACTGAAGATAGAAGGATCTATGGCCGAGGATCGAAGGATCTACGACAGAGGATAGAAGGATCTATGACCAAGAATCGAAGGATTTATGATCGAGGATCGAAGGATCTATGACTGAAGATAGAAGGATCTATGACCGAGGATCGAAGAATCTACGACAGAGGATGGAAGGATCTATGACCAAGAATCGAAGGATTTATGATCGAGAATCGAAGGATCTATGACTGAAGATAGAAGGATCTATGGCCGAGGATCGAAGGATCTACGACAGAGGATAGAAGGATCTATGACCAAGAATCGAAGGTTCTATGATCGAGTCACCTGTGTCCACATGTCAACAGGTGGACAAATGAAACATGCAGAATATGATTATCCGTTTCCAACTTTTCCAATCATAATAAAACGATCTTGTCCATCATTTCTAGCCACCTGGTTTGATAACCGCCAAAGCCTATTTTCCGATCATTTTTAAAGTACATAACTGGACGATTATTTCACATTAAACACCTCTTTTGCTTCCCTTGTTCTCTAAACAAAAATCGTCTCAGAGGAGGAAATAAGATCCAGTGTAGCTCTCTGTGCTAAACGAAGAGAGATCTAGCCAATCGTCAAATAAGTATGACATATAATAATAATAATAAAAATAATAATAACAATAATAATAATAATAATAATAATAATAATAATAATAATAATAATAATAATAATAAGGTCTCCGATGTGGCCTGGGACGCTGGCCCAGACACACGGCCCTGAACGACCTTTTTTGTAGGAGTCTAATCCGTGCAGGGATCCCCAATGTCAAAGAACCGATGGGTTTGACCCGATCTGATGGAAACAGACCAGACGGACTCACTCACATACCATGGCGTGCGGGGTGGTGTGTGATATGGGACGCGACAGTCTCAGATACAAATGGCAATGTCGTATCTGCCAGAAACATCACAAAGAGCGGGCGCAGCGGCCGAGAGGGCGGCGAACCTCAAAACTCAGAAATACGCCGAGTTAGCCACCAGGTACGTCTTCACACCGGTGGCATTCTAAACCTTTGACCCCATCAATTCCAAAGGCCAAAGCTTCCTTTCAGAACTGGGACACATACTGAGCGCCATCACTGGGGAGCAGAGGGAGACGACTTTTCTCTACCAGCGCATCTCGATGACTGTTCAACGCTACAACGCAGTTGCTTTCAAGGGAACTTTCGCTGCTCAGGAGTCCAACGAGCAGGGCTACTTCGGACGACATCACCATTAAGTTACATTGATGACCCTGATAATATAATAATAATAATAATAATAATAATAATAATAATAATAATAGTAATAATAATAATAATAATAATAATAATAATAATAATAATTATAATAGTAATAATAATAATAATAATTATTATTATTATAATAGTAATAATAATAATAATAATAATAAAGATAATAATAATAATAATAATAATAATAAAAATAATAAAGATAAAATAAATAATAATACTAACAAATAATAATAAAAAAGGTAATAACAATAAAATAATAATAATAGTAATAGTAATAAAATAATAACGATAACAATAATTAATAATGGTGATGATGTTTATTCAACGTACCAATGCGAGCGTCGTCTGCTTCATTTTGGCTGCCACCGATCAACTACAGTCGCTGAGGAATGCAATTTAATCGGTTAATCTAGAAGAGTTGATCTGAGTCCACTCCTCTTCTTCTTCCTTTTCAGAGTCTTCTTCAGAGTCTTCCAGATGAAGAAGAAGCAGCCGAGGAACACAAAGAGGTTCACTCGTCGTCTGAGAGTGTCGCCGGTTCAGCATACCTCTTCAATTTATAGATGCCACTCTCACGCTCAGCAGTCATCATCATCATCATCATCATCATCATCGTCATCATCGTCATCATCATCGCAGTCTGACTTTGTCAACAGTTTATCCCCACACACTGCAGCCCATCCATAGCCAACCATGTCGGCCATCAACACACAAGCCTCTGTGTCTATTGGACGACTCTAATCACGTGACCATTGAAGTAACAATGAATAGGATTTTCTATGTTCAGTCGCAGCAATAGATTTTCATTTTATACTCGGCGTTGGCACCGTCCTACGCGTCTGCGGCGACTGCTGGCAAACACCTTATCGAGCAGCAAAGATGAACTGACGGTCTCATTTAAAATATCCTGACAGTTTTACCGGCAAGATGTTCTAGAGAGGCGCTATATAAAGACTACTTTGTCCTTGCATGACGATTACGGCAGCGATGTACTTTACGCCGACGAATATGTTGTATTTGGGTGAAAGGAGAGGCGTGAATGTGATGGGAACAAGTGGATTGAAAGGATTTGGATGGTGTCATCACGGTGGTTTGAAAAGGGTGGAAAAAGTGGTTTTGTAAGTGATTAGAAAAGGTGGATTGGAAACGATTGGTTGAAGGTTGAAAGTGAAGGGTAATGCTTTCTTTTAAGGGAAGATCAACGTGGAAGAGGAAAGAATGACGATCGCACTGAAGAATACAAAAGCATTTTGATGCATGGCCTTACGAACAGACATACACATAGACAGAGGGACGGACAGCCAGCCAGAGAGAAAGGCAGACATGCAGTCATGTAATCAGAGAGATATGCAGACTGACGACCTGGTACGGAGTAGGTGAATGGGGGGGGGGCGAATGGCAATTTCAGAGTGACGCTCAGCATTTAGTTGAACGTCGTCGGTCAAACATTTGGGCTAAACAAAAATGTGAATTCGCCTGGGACTCTATTTCGATGACCCCGTGACCTTTAAAGGCATTCGGTGCATGGATTTTTATTCCTTTGTGATGAGAGAGAGACAGAGAGAGACAGAGAGAGAGACAGACAGACAGACAGACAGAGGGACGGAGAGGAGAGAGAGGAGAGAGAGGAGAGAGAGGAGAGAGAGGAGAGAGAGGAGAGAGAGGAGAGAGAGGAGAGAGAGGAGAGAGAGGGAGCGAGGGAGAGAGAGAGAAAGAGAGAGAGAGAGAGAGGAGAGAGAGGGAGGGAGAGAGGCTAATTTGGTCTCAGGAATGATTGTGAAGAGATGGCAACTAAAATTATCACCAATGACCATAAAGTCGTGCAACCGGTAATGAAGATGTCAACTCGGTTATTGAGTGATTATCTTCCAAACGACCCCATCTACCGTTTAGCTGTGTCAACGCTCTCTCAGTTTGAATCCTCTCCGAAACGTGGGTTTCACTCGAGCGCCCACGAGTGCTTCACTATTCTTTAACGAATGCGCTTTCTTTTGCGACAGCCAATTTTTCAAAGTATTTAGTACTCGCTGGGGTATCCGGCGTTGTCCAGGTTGAGACAGGTTTATGGCCATGGAGAGCAGAAAGACGACGGCCGCGGGATTCACCAACCCCTCTACTGGGTATCCCCGGTGTTCCCCGAGCGAACGGCGAATTTTCTAGTGAATAGGTGTAAAAGTGTGCAAATGCATAAACGGACAGATAGACACATACACAGAATCTAGATATGCATGTATCTTCAACTATTCCTCCTCTTCTTATTCCTTAGTGTTCATCCGTACTCACCTTCCATCCTTCTTCTTCTACTGATTCCTGGCATCATCTCTTCCCACCACTTCATTGTGTTTCATTCACCTTTCCTCCACCTAATCCGCCCTCCCCAACTCTTATTCCTCTTCTCTTTCTCCGTCTTCTCTTATTTCTATTCACTCCATTTTGTTCTCACTTATCTTTTCCCAACTTTCTGCCCTTTCTCTTACTTCTCACCCAATCCTAACCGCATCCTCCTCCTACCTTGACCTCCTTTTCACACTTCTCGCCCTCTTCTCCACTTCATCATGCGCTAATCGTCACACTTCTCCTTTCCCTACTCCATAGTCCTTCCCAACGACTTCCTCCTCCTCCTCCTCCTCCTCCTCCTCTTGCTCCTCAACAATTCTGCGTTCTCTTTTCTAACCCTTTTCATCTTCTTAGCCCATCTTCTTTCCCTGATAGCCAGAACCCTTTGCATTCCCACCAACTTGCTGTTAACGACGAAGGTTTCGAGTGAAAAGCTGTAAAAGTGTGGAGATGCATAAACGGAATTGTGTATAGACACTGATGCGTACAAAATACATACCCACCTGACCGATTGTGCAACGATTGCCAACTGCTATCTGTATCTCCCAAACCGTGCATTCTTAAAAGAAATAGGCGTGGCTACCAGAAATCACGTGCACATGTACAGCAATAATTGGTCGGGGACCAACGTGTGCCGATTCTGGCGACTGAAAAGGAAACTTTCCTTGGGGGTCCTGAAATAGGTTTTTTTGCCCTGTTGACCTGCAAAACGGCTTGCGCGGATTTCAGGAACACCATCGACTGCGTGTGTCAGATGTTCCCCGAGCCAACGGTGAAGGTTTTAAGTGAATGGCACTAAAACTGTGCAAATGCATCGCCGGACAAAGACACATAGACAGAATTCTTCCTTTATTTATATAGATGGGCGAGAGCCTTCGCCTATGATGGCCTTTAGTGTATGCGACACATTTTCAGACCCACTTGTAGGGATCGGGCTAGGATAACCGCATCGTCTCGATCTTTCAATGGTCTGATCGAATAAGATTTATGTCACGGTTGCTCATTTGAAGATATCAGTTTCAGAATAAATGCCAATGTTTTTTTTATCAGTAATTGTTAATTTAAAAGTAATGACGTTTTTCTAATTGTAATGTAATGTAAATCCTCGAAAATTTCTCAGCGCCTACAAAACCCATGTAAGAGAGACCAGCTTATTCACCGGCGCTATGCCCAATCAAGTCCGCAATAGCCAATCCTCTCGTTTCCTTTCGGTGCCGGGTCGAAATCCAGGGAGTCAAGCCGAGGAGACAGTATGGTGCTACGGTGGTAGTCGATGATGAGGGTGGTCATGTGGTGGCACAGGAGTAGAATCTGGACAGGACACATTGAAGAGTTCGGTTTTTAGTTGTGAATGGAAAGTAGCAGAGGATAATGAAAGCGGAGGAGAGGTTATATTTGGAGGTGAAATGAGGGAATGAGCAAACTGAAGGAGTTCTTTTGGGTGTCCGTTCCAAAGTGCTAGTGCAGCATAGACTAAGGAGCGGTTACAGAATTTCAGAGACAATGAGATTGGATGTCGAGCTAGAGAAAGATAATTTTATGTCATTATGTCAATTTGGTGTCACCCTCGGAAGGTTGTCATCCGGTGCGGTCCACACCCCCTCCCCGCATCCTATCGCTACGCCACTGGAATCAAGTAAGGTCACAGGGGTTAACAAACGTCTTCTGGTTCATGTAGAAAGCTGAACCGTACCATTTATGATACTGACCAGCACCAGCAAAGCCAGACCATGCAGGGAGGCACGGAGAAAGAGAAGGAGGATGAGTATGAGAAGGAGGAGGAGAAGGAAGAGAGTAGGAGAAGGAGGATAAGAAGGAAGAGGAGATGGAGGAGGAGGAGAAGAAGAAGGAGAGGAGGAGGAGATGGAGGAGATGTAGGAAGAGATGGAGGAGGAGGAGAAGGAGATTGAGTAGGAACAGGAGCAGAAGGAGGAGGAGTACGAGGAGATGATGGAGGGGAGGGGGAGGAGGAGGAGGAGGAGGAGGAGCAGCAGGGCTAATGAGGTGGCCCGAACTGCATCAAATAGGCGTAATCATTAAGAGACAAGAGGAAACAAGTTCGCGTATTATCACCTTAATTAATAATAAAAATAATAATGACGGCGATTTATTTGGCGCCATAAACGCGGCCATGCCACTGCAGCCCTTGCAGTGGTATGACCCATGTATGTTCTAACAAACATTATAGAAATTCAGCCGAAAGGAGCCCTAGTGAGAAAGTACGATTTCAATTAAGTTTTGAAGGAATCCACAGAATCGGTTTTCCATACAGCAGATGGAAGACTTTTCCAGCACCTCGGACGAGCAGCTGAGAAAGCGCGGTCACCGAAACAAGTCTTAATCCTTCGCACATGGGTATCAGTCCTCTCGGACGATCGGAGTCGTTGGCCAGAAGCTTAGGATTCGGTCACGTCACAGAGACCACGCAGTTACTCAGAAGCTGATCCATCGATCGGTCCATAAACAAGCAGACAAAACAATTGAAATCGACGCGGTATGGAACGGGGAGCCAGCGCAGAAGGTCTTATGCTGATCCATGGGCAGTCAACTTAGGCCATTGGTGATGCATCTCTAGAGTAACAGACTTGGACACCCTATTCCTGGCATAAGGGTGGATAGTTAGTGATATAGATCATGGCTCATGTAGATCGCAGCATCCCCCTTAGATTGATTGCTATTAAGTTTAAGATTGCAAGTGAATACCCAACTGACAATATTTTCAAATGGTAGCTATAAATAATAATTGTTATGATGATCACAGACAACCGAACAAACCAACAGCTGATGCGTCCAACAAGTCGTTCTCTCTCTCTCTCCCCTCCCTCTCTGTTTGTCTGTCTCTCTCCGTCTGTCTGTCAGTCTCTAACCCTTTCCATATATGTCTGTCTGTACGTTTTTTCCGCCTGTCTGTCTCTTACTATTTCTACATGAGGGAAAACGCACATGCATGGGCAATGTTACAGCGATTATCTACGGAGAAGGACACAGACAGACACAGAGACGAGAACAACGCCATGGATGGAGACAGACAAGCAGACAGACAGACATTGATCAATGTTTACCCCTAATTATTGAAAAACAAATACTCATGCAAACATACGTTACATATATATGTATGCCTATTGCCTATGCTGTCATCTCCTGTGTCGCAAATGTATTCATACAATTATAAGCGACGTATTTACACAAATGAGACATATATATATATATATATATATATATATATATAGACAGATAATTAGGGTCTATATATATATTATAATGATTTGCAACTAATATTAGACAATAATTGATGACCGACGCATTAGACAGGTGTCCAGAGAGAAGCAGATAAATCATACTTATATTCAAACCCACACATACCTACACATACATGCCAACATATATGTGGACATTTATGAGTTATCCGAGTGCCCTCCAAGGCGCTATATAAAGGTTCGTATTCGTATGCTCTTGTCTGCATGCGAACATAGACTATATGTTATAGGACTAGCGGAGTTTGTTTATTCCAGTCCCAACCAAACAAACAAACCTGTCTATATTTAAATTAAAGCGGTTCTAGATCTGCGTTTTCGTTTCACTCCCTCCAAAGTTCAGATGAAAAGTAGTTTAAATATTTCGCGATTGCGATCGTTTGGCTTCGAACCATTCAGTGCTTAATTCCAGCCAGAGAATGTAAGCCCTGAATCGGCCAACATCGATTTGCGAATCGTCACCTCGCAAGGGACGTGCACAGTGTTAGAGGGTGCACATGACGCAGCAGAGTAAAGGATTTGATCGAGGTCCCTTTAGAGCGGGTTAAGAGGGAGCCATGGATGCTTGACCCTACTCCACGCTTTAGAGGGGGCGAGCGCTGTCACCAATCGGTTACCATGTTTTGCGAGGACCTAGTTTAGACGAATGTGTTGTTGCATGGCAGCAGGATGCAGCGTGGCGTGTAAGTGAGACCGATGAAGCGGAATGATGACCCTACTCCTCCTCCTCCTCCTCCTCCTCCTCCTCCTCCTCCTCCTCCTCCTCCTCCCTTGTAACACGGATGCACTATCACTGGGACAGACAGCAGCCGACCGATGATGACGATGACGATGATGCTGGGGTTAATGATGCACGATCAAACACTTCTTCTTCCACCGCCCTCTTTCCGCCCAGCGGCACCCCCTCTCTCAATGTCTGTCTCTGTCTCTTTCTCTGTCGCTCTCTCTGTCTGTCTGTCTGTCTGTCTCTCTGTCTGTCTGTCTGTCTGTCTCTCTCTCTCTCCTCTGTCTCTGTCTCTGTCTCTGTCTCTGTCTCTGTCTCTGTCTCTGTCTCTGTCTCTGTCTCTCTCTCTCTGTCTCTCTCTCTCTCCACAGGCTGCTGACAACCCACAGCAGGTGCCCTTCCCACCCGATGCTGCCATAAAGCAATCAAAACGGCAGCAGAGTAATTAGCGGATAATGGACGTTGAGGCAATTATTGTCATTAGGATTGTCGAGATGTGGCTGGAGAAGAGACGAGCGTTTGTTGTTTTTCGTAACTAGCTCGTTGTGCGGAGTCGCCACATCCGGATTCCAGCGATAGCATCTCTGCCGGCGATACGTCCCCCGTGGAAGAAAACCAGTCTCCTCTCGGAAATAGCTGAGTTGTTTTTTTAATAGACTGTATCCCGGTCCGCCTTCTGCGTCTCCCGCTCAATGGGACGACTGCACACGCTCGCCCACGAACATCCCGTGCGAGATATCTCTACGGAACAACGGACGAGATTGAACGGATGCGTTGGTGGCATCACTGCCCTGTGGACTGCTGATAAAGGCAGACTGCACATCTATACAACGCACGTGCACTTGGCAGGGCCTTTGCTGATAACTGATATCAAATTTCAATACGTCAATGAAATTGAAGGTCAGAGAATGAAGGGTAGGCCTTGTTGTGGGGGAAACAAAATTGTTAGAGGTAGTGTGAGGAGAAAGAAATGAGGGTCCTGGGATCTTTTTCCAAGCGCAACTTACATCTGCAGCATCAGCAAATTCAGAAATATTATTCAAATTATATTTTTGAAACCCTAGCGTCCTAACTATTTTTATGTTTGAATCGATCCGTTATAAAAAAAGTAAGATATACATTTTGCAGAGAATTTTAACCTAAATATTTTAATCGCATTAAATTTATAGTCCGCGGAACGATGACGAATTCTGACGTCATAACAGTCATGTTTACAAATGGTGGCATCCACCAAAAATAGTTTCATATTCAGTTGTCCGAAAGATTTCAAACCTCACAGAAACTGATTCGTAATTATCATTCATTCACTACGAAGATTTATATAGCGCCCCCAATTGGAGGTTACTACTCAAGCGCCCACGATCCCAGCACGGATGAAAATGACAGCTTGGGACGAGTACAAAAAGAGTCGGAGTGGACCACGGCATGAGTGGAGCCAACAGTGATGTCTCCATATAAATTACTAAATACAATGTATTCATTCATTCTGAGCATATATATATAGCGTCCCTTTAAGAACCTACTCAGGAGCGCTCTCAGCCCAGTCACGACTAATTGTTGAACTACATTATAACTTGTTACGTAGTAATCTTTTCCTTGTAAAGTGGATTATGGAAAAAGGTGGATGGCAGAGTTTGAGATCTCCGTGCATCAATTACTGTGAATATTTTGAGCCAGTTTAACTGATGACTGACACTTGTTTTCAGATTTTTGAAAGTCGCATTTGGCCACCAATCTGAGATTATAGTTCGTCATTTCAGCCAATTTGATGTGGCTGAGTCGGCCAAGCAAAGTGCGGGACATGAGAGGACCGTTCCCACACTCTGTCCTTCTCGTACGTATTGCAGAAGGTTCGCTTGGATGCACAGCCAGCCATGCACTCTGTTTGTGCTTAGGAAGCTAACAGTTCGATCATTCATTCACTCCGAAAATTTATATAGTGCCTCCTCAAGAAACCTACTGAGAGGCGCTCTCACCCAGGCTGTGGCCAAACAATAACGACTTGAGGATACGGTGCCAAGGCTGTCTGATTGTTAGGGAGCATGCGCAGCACTAGCGAGTGCTATTGCAAATGAAGGACTCCCAACCGAGAAGGATCGGTGCTGTTTGGTCTAATATCGAGCTCGCGGGACCTGTAGCTCCCCCTATCCCAACATAGAGTCCTACAGTACGAAATGATGATGATGATGATGCCGTTGTTTGTAGTTGTTGTTGGTGATGATTATGATGATGTTGCTGTTGTTGTTGTTGTGATGACCATTGTATGATTTCTAGATATTGAATAAACAGTGTTTCTCTGTGTACATATTCCATCATAGTAGGCTGTCGTCATAACTTTGTGGCTGGCTATTTATAGAGCACCTTTTTAGAAACTCACATCATCCATGATCTCTTGCTCATCTGCTGTCGACTTTTAAAATGGGAATCCTCAAGTTATACGTGTTTGCGGGGGCACCCGCCAGGTCATCTTCCACTTATCTGAACACTGATTGCTTGCTAACCTTTAATAAACCTGGTACCAAGCATTTCCATAGAGCCCTCATCATAATAATACTAATGAGGATTGGGGTCTCTAATGTCCATATATTGTTGGGTGTGTGTGCAGTTGGGTCGCCCCGTTGATCCTGGTGTCTATGAGCGAGAGTTGATCCGACGAAAGAAGGTTGATCGTATCATCGACGAAGATGAAAAGGCGACGGATCTTATGGCACTGCAGCAGAAGCTGGACCTTCGAAATGAATTCACGAAACTCACCGACCGCAAGGTGCACGCCAGGGTCGCCAGGTCAAAGGTTAAAGAACAATTGCACATCTACAACCTCAGCGTAGGCCAGCGACGGGAAAGGTAGGATAATTACTTACTTAATTAGTTAGTTAATTAATTTCTAATTAGCGTGCGTGTCTCTGTGCGATGCCTTGCTATGTGTTCCTCTCAAACTCAGTCTAATTAAGAGTAACAGTGTTAGATGGAGAATTAATAATTAAAGAAATGAAGTCCATTTTACTGATGTGGACTAATTAATGCTGGCGGGACTTTACCGAATTTATGATACTGTAGAAATAAAATTTAAGCAGTCTGGCATTCGGTCAGTCAGCCAGTCAAAAACTCAGTTAGAAAGTCAGTGTAAGAAGTCAGTTAGAAAGTCAGTGTAAGAAGTCAGTTAGAAAGTCAGTGTAAGAACTCAGTTAGAAAGTCAGTTTAAGAACTCAGTTAGAAGGTCAGTTTAAGAACTCAGTTAGAAAGTCAGTTTAAGAACTCAGTTAGAAAGTCAGTTTAAGAACTCAGTTAGAAAGTCATTTAAGAACTCAGTTAGAAAGTCAGTTTAAGAACTCAGTTAGAAGGTCCGTGTAAGAACTCAGTTAGAAAGTCAGCCAACCGGTTAATCAGTCTACTTGGTGTTTGGTGATAGACTGAAGCAATTGCTTGGAGCCGAAGACGAGAGATATCGCGATGAATGCATAAGTCTGGAGGATACGTTGGCCAAACGAATGGAAAGGAACCGACAGAAGATCAATGAGTATCGCGACTTCAAAGAAGCCGAAAGACTTCATTTCGTTCAGAATAAACTAATGCAGCAAATGGCGTAGGTCTATATAGAAGTCTTGAAATATACCGACGCATATCTGTATGTATGTCTGTTTGTCTGTCTGTCTGTCTCTGTTTGTCTGTCTGTCTGTCTCTCTCTGTCTGTTTGCTTGCTTTTCTGGTGGAGATAATAGTTTGATTTTTAGTTTCCTACTCTTGATTTCTGACAATGTAGCAATTGGTTCGTGTTGTGATTTCGGGAGAGGAACCATTATGAAGACGAATGACTAAACATTTACCCAGTACGGTTGGTATTTTGGTTTTGTTTCTGTTTCTGTTTCGAAACTCTTGCTTTTTAGCAATTTAAGTTTTGTTTTCTCTCATTGCAGAGAGGAGAGTGACGACATTCGAAGTCTTCTCTCGAAGCGGTTGTTACTCGAAGCAGCGGCTGACAGAGTGGAACAGATGAATGCCAAGGCAGCCAATAGGAAGGCAGAGAAGCAGGTCAACGACCTATATGTCCAACTGGGACAGGTCGATTTCGATGCACGTGCGAGGCGAGAGGAGTTGGAGGAGGAGGACATCTTGCGGAGGAAGTGCGAACAGGTATCAGTGCTACAGAAGCAGGTGGCGGCCAAGGAGGAGAAGAAGAGAACGGAGAAGAGGATGCTAGAAGAAGAAAAACAATTTCTAGTAAGAGATGATCTCTGCCTCTGTCTGTCTCTGATCTGCTTTTCTTTAGCGCATGTAATCTGCTGCTGCAAGGCGAACAGTCGGAAGCTTCTGTCTGTCGTATGGAATATATGTATGAATGTGTGTGTGCGTGTGTTTGTGTTTATACACGTCTCACTGTTTGCTAGCTTTGCCTAGATGACTGTATGTCTGCCTGCCTCTGTGTGTGTCTGTCTCCCTCTTTGCCTTTCCTTCTGTATCTATTTTATCCGACTTCTGAATTTCAACCTTCGTTTCTTTTGATGGTCAGTCAAAGGTTCAAATAAATATCATTTCAATCAATGATTCTTCTTAACGTTCTTTCTTTCCAATCTTATTCCTTGTTTTCTTATGTCAGTATGATACAGTATATTTCATCCTTAAATCGGATGAGTGAATTGGCTGAATCATTTTATAAAAAATATCTATCATTGGTACAGAATGTCTGTAGCCAGATTGAAATCCAGATGAGTTTCAACTGTAGGTCTATATATATATAGTGCAGGCTTTTTATTTGATTACATCTTTATATTCCATCTATTGTGAGTTGATCGACCGTACACATTGGTCGGTGGAAAGGTGAGACTACGGCGAGGGAGAGGACTGGCCCCCCGCTCTTATATCATATGGCGACGCTAAGAAAATGAAGTCACTAGCACTTCATATGGAAATGAGTGCCTCATGGCTTTTGGAACTGCTCCTCTTTAGCAGGTATTCATGATAATGCAATGACGTTGACTTAAGCTGATGTTTCAAAATCCTCACAATAAACAACGTTGGATCATTTGTTATTGTTGTTGATGCTTATGATTGTCATAATCAGAAGGAGCAGAGGGCGCTGTGGGCGATGGAGGAGGAGCAAGTGATGGCGGAGAGGCAGCGCCAGAAGAACGCAATGCGTGACCTCTACGACCGGATGTTGAGGTCAAACCACGAGCGAAGGACGAACGAAATGAAGCAGGAACTCGTCTTCGATATGAAACTCACCGAACAAAACCTTCAAGAACAGTCGAACGAAGCTTACGAACAACTCATGAACAAGGCACGTGACCCACTGCCCCACCATTCTCAGCATGCACCATTCTCATGACCGGGCCACTATTCCCATAATTCTTGATGATGATTAATGAAAATGAATGATTGTAATGATAATTAGTGATAATTAATAATTATTAATGATTACTGACAATAATTGTTGATAAATAATAATTTCTGACGATAATTAATGATTGTTAATAATAATAATAAATGAGTTTTGATGATAAATAATAATGATTAATGTTTTTCAATAATAATTTATGTTATTTATTAATAATTCCAAGAATGTGGTGGATAGAAGAGAGGACAACGTTGAGTCTGGAGGAGTTGAGGGAGCTGAGGAAGGCGGCGATACATATATGTAGAGGCCATTCATGGAGAAGGCTTATCATGACGGTCGCTAGAGTTCCACGAACTGTCGGCACAAGGCGGCAAAGTGAATAACAATTAATGATATCTAATAATAATACTTAACGATAATAATTCATGTTATTTAATTGATAACTATTGATAGTCAATGTGATAATTATTGTGATTGTGTATTTCGTTGTTTTTTGGGTAGAGGGCTACGAAAGAAGAGACGTTGAAGTATCTTTCGTTCCTTCGAGCCATGCGTAAAGAGGAGGCGAAGGTGGAGAAGAGGGTGGAAGAGATCGTTAATTGTGAGGTGACGAGAGTTCAAGAGAAGGAAGACAGGAGATGGAGAATGGAGAAGGAAGCGAGGGATAGACTCATGTGTGATTCAGCGAAATCCATCGACAGACAAAGACAACTGAAAGGTAGAAGAAGAAGAAGAAGAAGAAGAAGAAGAAGAAGAAGAAGAAGAAGAAGAAAAAGAAGAAAAAGTTACACGTAGCATCATCATCATCACATGAACAACCATTTTTATCAGATCTCTATGCTTGTCTTAGGATGCGGCTGCTGTTGACGATGATGCTTCTGTTCACCGTCATTCATCTTATGTTCTAAACTCATCTATAAGCTAATATGGCATTCGTTCATTTATTCTATCCATCCATCCATCAATGCATTCAGTCATTCCTTCATCTAACTGGTTCGTTATTTAATTTAATATTTGCTTTTTTCATCAATCTATTGGTTGAGATCAATTTTATAGCACCTATACTCAGAGGGTAATTGGTCCAACCCTCTTTAGTCTCATTTAGTCAGATTACATGACTCTGTACGTCACTTTAGTCTTGTCCAATAACCTCACGTAATCTGGAGGCGCCATTTTCTGTTGGTGTTGAGGGTCGATTTTTCTGTGAATGTCGTTGTCATTTCGTTTTGTGTTTAAGTTGCTGAAAAGGAGGAAGAGAAGGAGAGGAACCGAGCGCTGGATGAAAGCATCGAATGTGGTCTAAGGGAACTGAAGAGGGTTGATGAAGAGAGGCAAAGGAAGAGACAGGAGGAGGACTGCGACTACGGAAGAGACCTACGCGGACAGATCGAGTACAACAGACGCCAGAGACAGATGGAAGAGGAGGAGAAGAGGAGAATGATGGAGAAGCAGGTGGAAGAGGAGAGCGAGTATAAGGCGAAGATGGTCGACCTACTCAATGATCCACGGTTCATCAACACTCATCCTGGGCGTCTCAGGCTCTGTAAGCACCTGCAGCAACAGCAGCCGATGGGACGATGCTAGGAAACCATTGAACAAATAGTGACCATCGTCGTTTAAATCGTTTCTATTGTCCACATAACATTCATTGTCGCCTTCATTTGACGGATTATTCGTTGCTTTTAAAAATTCAAGCATGCATCGGATTTAAACTCAGTTTTCGCTGTTGCTCGTCTTTCATTCGTTTTCATTTCAACGGAACATATTGCACCGCAGGCGTCAAATGCACATTAAACGGGGCTTCTGTGAGGATTAGAGCAGAGCACCAGCTTATTCACAAGGGATGCCACGTGTGTGATGGGTTGTCCAGAGAAGATCCCATTCCAGTTGGCATAGAGGTGAGAGTTCTGGAGGAAACAGACCAGCTGCTGAGGAGGGTTTCGTTGTAGACGAGACCTTAGGAGGTGGAGTATTGGATGGATCAGAATGAATGATGCGTGACTGACTGACTGAATGACTGACTTTCCTACTTACTTGCTGAATGACCGACTGATTGACTGGCCTTCGTAGTCTGATAATTGGCTAAATGGATTTACTTAGACTGAGAACTGACGTCGATATAGATGTTGCCGATTAGATTAACTAAGTTTTCTTGATGACCAGATCTCATAGTGGACTGCAGCGTCGCGAGAAGGTCTATAGTTATAGGCCTACATGTGCACAAATTGACGCCTTGAGACCACTCGTTTATTACTCTTATCATCTTATGCCTCTTATGTTAACCCAAATTGAATTTACCTCGAATGAGTTTCATTAATTAACGACGCTGATACTCATCTAATCCAATCTAAGAATGATATAGCGCCATTGGTTAGGGTCTCAGTTGAGGGTCGCTGCTGATGAGAACCGTTCGTTCGTTAGCTGTGTCTACCAAATAACAAGATGTGACCGTTCGAAACGGAAACATTTCGAACAGGATCAATGAGAAGGTCTACAAAGAGAAGAGGTGAGTTTTAGTTGAGATCTTATTCTAGAAAGCAGTTTAGTTAAATGATGGCGCTATATTAAGTTCCTTACAATTTCATGCATTTGAACACTCAAAATATTATCAAAATGGTAGATTGACTTTGACTGTTTATACGGCCGGTGTATCAAAAAACTCTAATAGTGATAATAATAATATTATATGATAACAACAACAATAATAAAAAAAACCTTTGGCCCAATTAATGGCAACGACCTGGATTCATTAAAGAGCTAGGTAGACGATTACCTCTCATCACCGCTTCAACGCCGTTGCCTTCCGAGGAACATTTGCTCAGACGGATCTTGACGATGGATCAGCTGCTCCAGAATAATAATTTTCCTCATTATTCGTTAATTTTATTGACAAGTTCAAATTTTAATAATAATAATAATAATAATAATAATAATAATAATAATAATAGTAATTTAAAAAAAGAAAAATCACCCAGTGGACAGGAGAACACCGTGTGATCCAGACAGTTCGGTTCGCTTCATCCCGCTTCAAGTTTATAAAGAAGATGTCGCTAGGGCAATCTCCTCTTTCCCGGCGGATTCGGCTGGTGGTCCAGATGGCATAACTCCACAACACTTAAAGGATCTGATGGCCTATGGAGTAGATGACAAAATCGGGCAACATCTATCTGACCTTGTCAATCTGCTCCTAAAGGGAGGTCTATCCGAAGAGGTGAATGAAGTCATCTATGGGGCAAACCTTTTAGCCCTGAGCAAGAAGGACGGAGGCATAAGACCGATCGCCGTGGGCTACACATGGCGTCGTCTGGCGGCAATGTGCGCTAATTGGCATGCGGTAACAAGGCTGTCTCAACTGCTCGCCCCCATTCAGCTTAGGGTAGGCATTCCAGGAGGCGCTGAGGCAGCTGTCCATGCGACACGTCGTTGGATAACCACAATGCCTGAGGACAGCGTCCGAGTGAAGCTCGACTTCGCCAATGCCTTTAACACTCTGCGCAGAGATTGTCTTCTAGAGGCAGTTGCTAGAGAGATCCCAGAGCTCTACCACTTTGCTCACGCTGCCTATTCAAACCGTCCACTGTTGCGCTATGGTTCAAACACAATTCAATCCGAAGAAGGAACGCAGCAAGGCGATCCTTTGGGACCTCTGGAATTCTGTCTTGTGCTGCAACCGATTCTGATGAAGCTTCGTTGGGATCTGCGTATCGGATATCTGGATGACCTGACATTGGGAGGTAACAAGGAAACAGTGGCCGACGACGTTCAATTAATCGAGCAGGAATCAAAGAATCTGGATTGCTATTGAACCGCAGCAAATGCGAAATCGCGTGTCACAACACCCAGATGCCGAACAATGACCCTGCGTTCCAAGAGTTAACGAGCATAGCCCTCGAGGACATGACCTTGTTGGGTGCACCTCTGATTTCAGGTCCAGCTGTGAACATGGTCGTTAATTCAAAGGCCAATGACCTCGAGAGGGCAATCGGAAGATTGTCCTTGCTTTATACACATGACGCTCTGGTTCTGCTGAGAAACAGTCTAAGTGTACCGAAGCTCTTGTACAGTCTGCGCACAGCCGTCTGCGCTGATTGCCCGGGCTTGGCTCGGTTTGATCAATTGCTGAGAGAAGGACTGTCAACCATTTTAAATGTGGACCTTGACAATGACCGTTGGCTCCAGGCTGTTTTGCCGGTGAGAGATGGTGGTCTGGGAGTTCGTTGTGCATCTACGCTGGCACTTTCTGCCTTTCTGGCTTCTGCTGCTAGTACAAGCGAACTCCAGGCATGCATCCTACCAACAGAGTCTGCTGAGGAACCATATGAACTTGCGAGTTCAGCACTCAACGCTTGGAAGACCCTGACAGATGCAGAACCACCAACTGGAGCAGCGAGTCATCGCCAGAAAGAATGGGACCTCCGATTCACAGACAAGGCATGGAAAGGTCTGCTGGATTCCAATAACAATCTATGCGACCGTGCTCGCCTGCTGGCCTCACGAGCACCTCATTCTGGAGACTGGATGCTAGCGCCCTCTGTGACTGCCCTGGGCCTGCGCCTCTCAAACGAGGATGTACGACTGGCAGCCGAGTTGAGGCTATGAACGACGCTCTGCGAGCCACATTTGTGTCACCAATGTCAAGAGAGCGTCGACGCAAAAGGGCTCCATGGACTAATTTGTAGAAGAGGCAGCGGAAAACATCAACGACATAGCATGTTGAACGATGTCATCTGGAGAGCTCTTGGCAGGGCGAAGATTCCAGCGCAAAAGGAACCTCTCGGCTTGGTAAGAGAAGATGGAAAGCGACCGGACGGCGTCACGCTCATTCCTTGGACACGTGGTCGATGTCTGGCATGGGATGTGACAGTGCCCGACACCTACGCCAAGTTGCATCTTGTCGACACATCTATCAGAGCTGGCGAAGCAGCCGAACGCGCAGCTAAGACGAAGAGGGCCAAGTATTCCACCATAACCAACACCCACGACTTCGTAGCCCTCTCCTTGGAATCCGGCGGCGCTTGGAGCAGTGAAGGACTGCAGTTCATCTCAGAGTTGGGTAGTCGAACGAGTGCTGCAACCCATGATCCAATGGAGACGTCATTTCTGTTCCAACGTATCTCAGTTGTTCTTCAGCGTGGGAACGCAGCCTGCCTCTTCGGGACATTGCCAACACTCACTTAGTTCATCATGGGCGATAATAGCATAATGTGAAACATATATGTATAATAGTAATGATAATAATAATTATAATAATAATAATAATAATAATAATAATAATAATAATAATAATAATAATAATAATAATAGTAATAATAATAATAACAATAATAATAATATTGCCTTCAGAGGCTCTTTTGTGCAGTTGTAGTTTAACCAAACAATATAAACACTCATAATAATAATTGAAAAAATGATTTAAATGTAAGCTCCAGAGAAGCTTACTCTTCACATAATAATAATAATAATAATAATAATAATAATAATAATAATAATAATAATAATAATAATAATACTTAGTCTAGTATATTGTACGTTGCGTTAGCCCTCTCCTTGGAATCCGGCGGCGCTTGGAGCAGTGAAGGACTGCAGTTCATCTCAGAGTTGGGTAGTCGAACGAGTGCTGCAACCCATGATCCAATGGAGACGTCATTTCTGTTCCAACGTATCTCAGTTGTTCTTCAGCGTGGGAACGCAGCCTGCCTCTTCGGGACATTGCCAACACTCACTTAGTTCATCATGGGCGATAATAGCATAATGTGAAACATATATGTATAATAGTAATGATAATAATAATTATAATAATAATAATAATAATAATAATAATAGTAATAATAATAATAACAATAATAATAATATTGCCTTCAGAGGCTCTTTTGTGCAGCTGTAGTTTAACCAAACAATATAAACACTCATAATAATAATTGAAAAAATGATTTAAATGTAAGCTCCAGAGAAGCTTACTCTTCACATAATAATAATAATAATAATAATAATAATAATAATAATAATAATAATAATAATAATAATAATAATAATAATAATAATACTTAGTCTAGTATATTGTACGTTGCGTTAGCCCTCTCCTTGGAATCCGGCGGCGCTTGGAGCAGTGAAGGACTGCAGTTCATCTCAGAGTTGGGTAGTCGAACGAGTGCTGCAACCCATGATCCAATGGAGACGTCATTTCTGTTCCAACGTATCTCAGTTGTTCTTCAGCGTGGGAACGCAGCCTGCCTCTTCGGGACATTGCCAACACTCACTTAGTTCATCATGGGCGATAATAGCATAATGTGAAACATATATGTATAATAGTAATGATAATAATAATTATAATAATAATAATAATAATAATAATAATAGTAATAATAATAATAACAATAATAATAATATTGCCTTCAGAGGCTCTTTTGTGCAGCTGTAGTTTAACCAAACAATATAAACACTCATAATAATAATTGAAAAAATGATTTAAATGTAAGCTCCAGAGAAGCTTACTCTTCACATAATAATAATAATAATAATAATAATAATAATAATAATAATAATAATATTAATAATAATAATAATACTTAGTCTAGTATATTGTACGTTGCGTTAAGTCAACGACCTCTTATAAAGCGTACAGTACGTGCGTTCTTAACACAGGACGCGTCCGGTTATGCGCTTTATGACGTCACTTTACAGGACCGTTAATTTTTGCCATTTTCAAATATTTGATCAACTTGAGAGGTAAATTTGGTTAATGTTCGTAAATTATAATGATGATATTTCTATTTGTGTGTGTACATTTTCGATATTTGACGCTTTTTAAACTGATAGTTCATTTGTTTTACAGATTCCCCATTTTAGTTGGCATCGATCGAGATTCAAAGTTTTAAGCATTTCTTCGTTCGTCGTTGCTAAATTTTGAATCGACCGCGATGTCTATCAAGAGCATCCACGCCAGGCAGATCTTCGATAGCCGAGGAAACCCGACTGTCGAAGTCGATCTAGTCACTGAAAAAGGTAGCTAACACATCAGATTTTATGAATTCAGATTAGGGGGCCTATCTATTGCTTAGACGAATGCAAAGTGCAGACTATTATGGCCAATGTTTGGATGAATTTACTAAGGTTATGGCTCTCGAATTCACTTCCTTTCAAACGGAGGCTCATTAGTAGGCCTAACTCTTTTCTCTTGGCTTTCAAGCTGTTGAATATTCAACTGCATATTCTCATCGGCTCACTATCCACACCTCAGATTTGCATGGCGTTATGATTGACTGTACACACGTTAGGGTCTAATAATGATGTTTTGATGCATGTTAATTATTGATTATGTTTAAACGAATGAAGACTAAAGATACGGCATGTTCCTTTTCGTTTGTCATCCAGCCAAGTGTCTTGGATTTAATGACGGAATAATTGAATAATTTGATGGGTATTTGTGCCATAATCAGCTGCTGGCCTGCGTTTGGCCTTCGAGTGACAATTCAGATGTTAGGAGTTTATGCTCGGGATTAAAACCATTGTGCATTAGTAGATTTTGTGAAATTGACATTTCATTCATTCATTCATTTATTCCGATGACCTACACAGCTTCAAACTTTCAGAGCTCCAACGATTAACACTGGTATTGGCAATGCCATTGGGCGTACACAGGAATCTTTTTAGAGTTCAATCAATCAATCAAAGAAATTTATTTTGCTGATCAGCATTATATGCAACAGCTTACAGCGAATCCACAACAAAATAGTAAATAAGTCTAATTCTAGTTGAGAAACGAGAGAAGGAGTCATGGAGTAAGGAGGGACCAATTAGAGACCAAAGGTCCCGCAAGTTAGGGCCACCTATAAGGATAGGTTAAATAGAAAAGTGAGAGCCGGTAAGAGAAGATTAGAGGAAGAAGTTAGTAGATCCAAAGGTGTATAAACATAAAACTTAACTAGTCTTAGCTAACAAAATTTAGCTAGCAGGTGAAGAGGTACGACAATAAATGCAACAAAGAATTAGGCCTAGATGATACATGTTATCTTGAGAATAATACATTATGTAGCCAAGTAAAAAACAATTTGCCATAGCGCCAGGGTTGCTCAGTACACGAGCCAAGATAAAAAAGTACATTATTTATTTTATTTTATCACTCAACCATTTCAAAGATTGAGATTAGTATATTCATTTTACCCACACCCCATCCCTCCCTAACCCCTTAAGTTAAGGATCCCAACCCTTCAATTGCCCTTATTTTGGTCGAGAATATGAGAAATCATTTTGGATCTAAAGAGTTAATGTTGCATGACAAGTAAATGGTGGCTAGAATAGCATTCCTAATTCTGGCACCTTGGCATTTAATAGATACTAATCTAGCATTAGTTCTGGCATAGGGAACCATTAAGACGTGAGGACTTTTTATGGCGTGGTGTATGGAGCTCATGTTATAACAAAAGTATTGGTGAAATATATTCGGTAATTTTTTTCGACTATTTCGAAACATAAAATTGGCTATTTGCAATTTATAAATCTGGATGATTGACAGAAGCCTATTCGTTTTAAATAGTGAGCATTAAATGGTAACCCGGCCATTAATCTTATAGCTTTTTTCTGCATGACGGGTAATTTATTGAGATTGGATGTGTATGCCGAGGCCCAGATTGTAGTACAGTAGGTGAGGTAAGGATATATGAACGAGAAGTAAAGAGTAGAACGGGCTTTGGCAGGTAAAATGTTGGTTAGTCTAAACAAAATACCTAGGTTTTTGAATATTTTTTTGGAGATTGCACTAGTACGCTCCTTCCAACTTAAGTGCTGATCGACTATGACTCCTAGGAACAGGCACGAGGTGACCTGAGTAATTGGACAATTCATTAGTTCGATTGGCTGCAGAATCGAAAGATACCTTACATAATGAATGATCTGATAGATTGTGCTATTGCAAGTGTACTTCTGCTGATTGAACTCTCGATGATCTATTGAAGGTTTGTTCCGTTCGGCTGTTCCGAGCGGGGCGTCGGTCGGTATCCATGAGGCCATTGAGCTGAGGGACAAGGACTCAAAGAGCTATCATGGCAAAGGTAATGTCACCCACCCCACATCATCAATCAATGCTTCAATTAACCAATTATATGGCATCAGCAGCAGTGCTTGTCTTTTGAGTTAATATTCACGGGAGTAGACAGGACCCAGCTGAGGGTTGTATAGAATCCCATATAAATATTATGCGATATTATGAGGGATCATGACTTTATGAGTCCTTTCGACTCTTTTTTTCGTTATCTTACTTTGGTTGATGGAGTCTTAGTTTCTTCGTCTATGTTACTTGTAACTAGTGGCATATATGCCAAGCAATATTTTTTTTATTTGAGCAAATTTTTATTCATTGGCAGACTGACTGTTTGATTGATTGACTGATTCATTGATTGAGGCTGACGTATGAATGCTCGACTAAAGCATCCGAATGGTGACATTTGGGTTAGAACCCTTGTGGAAACAGTTGAAAGAGCGGATCTAATAGGCCTATACTCATCAGTGCAGCCAGCTTTGTGGTCTAAAGTTTTTGGGACGTCATGTAGAAGAATTCGTAGATGACATTGACGTGCTTTTAACGACCGGTTCCCATGTGAACTTATGAAGAAATTACAGAAATAAGGATGAGATCAATGTCTGATTGACTGTCTTCATATCCGTTGGGTCTAGGTGTCTCTAAGGCCATCGATAACGTCAACAAGGTCATCTCTTCTGGTCTCGTTGGAAAGGTAGGCCTATCCTTAGGGACGTTTGACCGAGCCACGCTTCCACGAATCTCACCCTAATTCCTTCTCTTCCTCTCCGTTTCTTAACTCCAGCTATCTGCTGTGGCCGTCTGGCTTGTGACCTCCCAACCCTTTCATGTAATGTAATGTAAAGCTTTGAAAATTCTTTGGCACCCATATCAGGGAGATCAGCTTATTTACTGATGCAATTAAATAAGCGTCTTGTTTCGTTCCGGTGCTAGGTCTGAATCCGGAGAGGTCAAGCCGCGGATCTTGACTTGGAACCTTTCCTTGTCTTGTCTGTTCATTGCATTTGTCTTCCTTTGACTGATCTGATTTCACTTTATTTTCTCTGTCTTTCACTGTGACAGAGTTTTCTTCTTCTCCTTCTCCTTCTTCTTATCCTTCGTCTTCTTCTTCTTCTTTACTTATCTCAACGAGTTTTTCTGCAGCCTGTTGAATTCGGTTTAAATGTTATTTTGCTTTTTTTGTGCAGAATGATATTGACGTGGCTAATCAAGCAGCGGTGGACAAAATGCTGCTCGCACTCGATGGTACCGAGAACAAATGTAGGTAGACACAGCCACAGATTGGGAGGAGGAGGAGTAGGCTCTTACTTACTACAGACTGTCTTTGTAGTATTGTGTAGAAGTTTAGGAGGAATCTCGTAGGATCTAAGTGTCACTATGGAACTGGGTTAAAAGGCTTTCATCCCTCTTCTGCTACATGGTCTTCTTCGTCTTCTGTTTTATTATTATTATGGAGCTAATGCTTTTTGTGTTACAAGGCATTTTATACTCTCACTTCAATCGACTGTTCTGTTTGTTACATGGTGAATGCTATGCACTAATTGCGTCATATAAATATGCATCTAATATCAGCTGCTTATACTTCATTCAATAATAATAATTATTACTATTTTCATTCAATTTTTAATGGTCAAACCACAGTATGATTATTATGGACATACAATACAATTCGTCATTTATAACGCGCTTTAACAAGACAAGTCTTGCACGAAAGCGCACACATGTCTCGACGCAATTGCAGTTTTAATAATGTAGGGCAATTGTGTGCGAAGGGTCTTGCCCAAGGTAGTGACGCCTCAGACGAGGATCGAACCCGCTCACTCGGCACACACTGAGTGTTACGGGCAGACCGCTATGACCAATCGGACACCATGCTACACATAGTATGGACGAATGATGAGAAGTCATTAGAGGAGTCGAATTTAACTGCCGGCAACCATGCAAGGCGACCATTGCGTTATACATCTAATTTTGCAAACTTTGATTACTTAGATTAATTAGAGTGAATCTGTTTAACTATTGCTTGGTCTTTTCAATTGCAGCAAAGCTTGGTGCCAATGCGATCCTTGGAGTTTCTATGGCCATCTGCAAAGCAGGAGCAGCCAAGAAGGTCAGTTTCTCAATTTCACATATCACAATTTATAGGAAGTTATAAGATTTTTGTAGATGCGATCAAAAAAGTTGGAATCGATATTTTTAATTGTTTTCTTTTTGAGCTAACTAGACAAAATAATGAATCAACTTAACATATATAGCGATTCCAAATAAAACCTTTCTGAATAACAACAAATGAGACATTATAACGTCAATTAGGTTCTTTATTATGTCATTTTATGTATAGAAACTCCATTACAAAGTGTCAGAAGATGCTGGGACCTCTTCTTAATGATGAAGGCGAGGAGTGTCTGTGGAAGAGGCGCTATATAAATCTGTTAATTACATTTTCAATTACAATTACTCAACCTGAGGTGAACGATGGTCGTCTGTGTCTGTTGTGTGTATTTATAGGATGTGTCTGTTGACGTTGTTTAGGGAGTGCCGCTCTATAAGCACATTGCTGATTTGGCCGGCGTTAAGGAGTTCATAATGCCAGTTCCAGGGTTCAATGTTATCAATGGAGGCAGCCACGCAGGAAACAAGCTCGCCATGCAGGAATTCATAATCCTACCGACAGGTCTGTAGAATGAGTCCTTTAGCCATAATATTCTGCTGCTGGGTAGTTTTCTGAGGGTTAGGGTAATGCCTCCAATACTTTCTCGAACTGAGCTGTCTTAATGGCGTCCTGATGAGAGGGTTTATCTCTGGATATCAACATCTTTACATCTCTTACATGACTCTCTTACATGACCATCTCTCATGAATGCAGAAACTTAACCCTCATCTTCACTTTAGTGATTCTTCTTATTATAACGGTTTATGTGATTGTAATGTTTTCTAGGAACAGATATTTTTGTCATTTGATAGGGATGAACTGAAACTCGGCTCGGAACTTGGCTCGGCCGAGTTTCGTGGTACTTGGCGTAAACTCACACTCAGTCAGACAAACCGTCCGAGTCCGAGTTTTAATCGTTCTTATTTTCTGTTTTGAAAATAAAACAGGATTTTTTTATTTACTAAACAGTAATCGACCTAACTAAAAACACAAATACTGCTTCATAGTGTAAACTAGGGCAAAACCAAATAATTTGTAGAAGTTGTACAAACTGCCAGACTAAAAATCATAGGAATGAGACTTTTTAAATATTCTGAACTCGGCGAGAAATTCAAATTTGGTTAATTCTTAGCATTTGATCTCTATAAGAAATAAATGTTTTCATTGGAAGTTGTGTTGACTACACATAGAATGTACTTAAAGACAAACGCAACCGCATTCTTTGCTTGATAGCATAGCACTGGTTAGCGTGTGCAGGACTGACTCAGTTGAGAGGTCATCGTAGGTTCAAATCAGGATAGAAGTGTGTTTCTTCTGCTCCATCTGCCACCTAAACCCTCACCAACTCAGCTGTTATCAGTACATCGACCGTACACTGTCAGTGGGATGATAGGACTACGGCGAGGGAGGGGACTCGCCACCCACCATTTGTCATATGCTCAGGCTAAAAAAATGAAGTCGCTAACACTTCTTACCTATGTTGCTGTTGTTGTTGTTTTCGTCTCTGATTAGGTGCTCATAATTTTCGTGAAGCAATGAAGATGGGATCAGAAGTCTACCATCACTTGAAGCACGTCATCAAAGAAAAATATGGACAGGATGGTTAGCACATTGATGGACGTCATTAGGAATCGTCTCCTTAGGCTACCTAAACTTATCATTACATCATTAGAAATAGTTCTAAAACTACCTGAACTTTTTGTCATCATCTCAATTGAGTGGTACATAATTTCTGTTCATAATCTCTAAGACATCTGTTCTCAACCTTTTACTGTTTCATTATAATTTTCAATAGGTTTTGGCGACCCCCAGCGTCGGCCAGCGATAAAATTAATCCTGTTACTCCCGTTCACCACGTTTTTTCCTACCATTACGATGCATTTTGCCTCTCACTGAAGGAGGTTTTATAATTCATAAGGCGACCTCTAAGAGGTCACGACCCAAAGAGTTGAGAACCACAGGTCCAAGGCGTCCATTGCTGGTTGCTTTGATTGAAATCATCAACCACTGGTTGTCATTTGATTGATTGATCGGTTGATTTTTAGGTTGATTGATTGATTGATTGATTCATTTACTGATCGACTGATTGATTGATTGAGATCGTATGGAATTAAGTCGTCCTTATATGTATATAGGAGACTTGTATCGTTGAGAATTGCAAGATTTGTGTTTTTCCTCTTTACATAAGAACCGGTTTTACACAGTAGGCCTACATATTATACAAGGGTTTGTGGAGCAAAAACCAGTTTTATATATTATATCTTGTTGCTTATGAGTATTGCTTCTGTTTCTGCTTTAGCTTGTAACGTTGGAGACGAAGGAGGATTTGCACCAAACATTCAGAACAACGAAGAAGGTAATAATTCTGGCAGCGATTCTTCTCAATTACTTCTCCATTCATTGCCTGCTATGAATCGGTTAATTGAACAGAACAGAGGCTTGCTTAGACTGCTGCACGGATGGGAAACATTTCTGTCCCACGGACGATATTTTTCTGTCCCACGGACGATATTTTTCTGGCCCACGGAGCCTTGTCTAAAGACGACACAATTAGGGTTACCATAAGTGCTCATATGGAAAAGGGACACACAAGTAGTTCATCAAATCCGGTTACCATCCTGTAGCCGGCTCCTAGTGCTACGCCAATGTTAAGTGTTTCCGGAAGGCAGCATGGGAAAGAGAGCAGCTCCTTTCAAAGAGCAAGGACAGGATGTTCCAGCTTGTGTGAGTGTGACCCACTTAGGCGAAGCTCCTATATTGGGCAGAGCGCATGCGGGGAACCACAAGAAGTCTGTGGGCAGAGGAACGAAGGGAAACCCGGTGCGTAATAGAGGAGACCCTGGTGCAGACATGGGCACCGGCACCATGTATCTTGCAGAGGCACGTGCCCCTGCACTTTCTAAAACTGAAGGGCACGACGGAGCACACATGTTTTCAAAATTGGCATAATTAGATGAGTATTTTAAACAAATGGGCGCGCCTCATAAGGGCGAGCAGCCGATAAGAGTGACATTCAAAAGGGCTACACTCAAAAGGGCGACCGATCGAAGCTTAATATTTCAATAGTTTATTGAAGAAATTCTATTATAACTAATTTTATATCCTTAAAAGTTTCAAGTGATGGTTCCTTAGCCCGGTAATGCCGTATACATAATGAATACCGATTACCGAACCTTCTTCACAGCATGTAGTCTATGGCCTTGATAGGTCTTTGAATTCTTAATATTTGATGCAAACACAGTACTCTGTAAATGTGGGGGCACTTGAAAAAAGAGCAGAGCACAAAAAACATTTCGTGCTTTGTGCGTTTCATGTTAATTTCATCCTTTGTTTCTATGGGAACGTCGGAATATTCAACAACTATCTGTGCATGGATGGCTCTTACTGTAGGTTTGTTTTTTGTTTGACAAACTCTTTTAATATTCTAAAGAGACTAAATTTACACTTATTCTTTAAAATTGTAACTGAAATAAAAATGAGAAATTAAATATAGTTATTGTTTTCAAATTGGTACAATTTTCAGGTGTACTTTTGGTTTCATTAAACGTACCTCACTTGGACAACATATTGCATCTAAATTAACAAACACATTTTTTTAAACTAAAAATAATAGGCTACATTCTGAATATGTATACCTTCATTAATAGATATTTGTTGCTACATTGTGCATCTAGAAAAAAATGTCTGCTTACTCGCCGCCTAAGCGTAATATTTCAACAAGATTTCTAAGCGTAGCCTTTAAAGAATCGGTCATACCGTATGCAGAATGGTTACCGTACCTTATCCTCAGCATGTAGTCTATTGCTTTGGCAGGTCCTTCAATGCTTTAAGCCAACTTAAAAATACAAATATTAGACACAAGCAACAATTCTAGCGCTGTCATAATTTATTATTAGTCCAGGACTTTGCATAGGACTTTCCCCTGCATAGCTGACACAGTGATCTGTAAATGGAGACTTTGAAAAAGAGGTGGTAAAATTTTTTTTACGTGTTTCGCGCGCTTTTTTAATATCTTTTTTGTGCCCCCCCCCACTTTCAAAATGCTGCCGGCGCCACTGGGTGCAGAGAGCCAGAAGGTAGGCGGAAGCAGACCCAAGGAGACAGTAGCGCATTGACGCAAGGGTCTTGAAACAAATGCGTTGAAGTGCAGGGAGCCAGTGAAGAGATTCATGAATGAAAGAAAGAGTTGTAAAAAATGTTTTTGAATTCCACCAATTAGTTGGGCATTCACATTGAAGATGGACTGGAGTTTAGAAAATAATCTCTGGTTGTACACGCCGTGCAATTGCAGGCGTTTCTATTATAGAAAATACTTACTTATAGTGTTGTCAGAGGGGAGTCCAATGAAGACGATGTTGCCAAAGTCGACCCTAGAGCAGATCAGAGCGTGCACAAGCGTGGACACAGCATGCAGTGAGAGTGACTATTTAATAGATCGGATCTGGCGCAGGTGATAGAAGCAGGAGTGCGATATGGCATTAGCGTGGCCTGACAGAGAACGGGTTGAGTCAAGAAGGAGACCTTATACAAACCTTACCATTGAGCTAAATATTGCGAGAACGCGTGTTTAATTCAAGGAACAGAATATTATAATGTCGATGAAAAGTAAGTAAGAAAGTATCGAACGAACGGAGACGGACAGAAAAAAATCTGGACGAAAGCCATATTTCTGGAATGCCGCCCGTACGCCCGGACAGGCGCCTAAAAAGAGGACATGTCCGGGGAAACCTGGACACATGGTAACCCTAGAGTCAATTAAGAATGAAATGTCTAATTTGTCATTTTTAAGGCTGAGTTTTCTGTGATGTGTGCAATTTATAATGCATTCGAGAATCCAGTTTTCAACTGTTTGTATGTCCCCCCTCTGAGATCCACACCCCATTTTCCCCATTTTCCTCATGCGCCTTCGGAAATCTTGATCCGCCACTTACTGGAAAATATTGCTACTGCCATCAAAAAGCATTTGACACCTCTGAGTTGGAGCATTCGCCCTGAAAGACAGCAGAGTAGAACGAGATGATGATGATGATGATGATGATGATGATGATGATGATGATGATGATGATGATGGGTGTTTTTTATGACAGGATTGGAACTGCTCAAGATAGCCATCGAGAAATCTGGATATACCGGGAAGATTGAGATCGGGATGGATGCGGCTGCTTCGGAATTCTTCAAGCATGGAAAGTACGACCTTGACTTCAAGAATCCAAAGTCAGATCCATCCAAACATGTACGTTATGAACTGTCAATCGATTCTACTTTATTATTTTCAGTCTAGCTGCTCCAGCAGAAACATTTATATAGCACCAGATGTATGTATCGACACACGTCGGCTTCAAATCATTTGTTCTATGGGGGTCAATTTCCTAACGAGTTAAGGCATATGCACTGACCACCTCTTAAGCTGATCGTAATATCAAATGACAGATGCATTTATATAGCACCATATGTAGTATGCCGTTTGGAACATCATGTACGTAGGACTTGATCGGTTGTCTTGGAGAATCGAAAGGGGTTCAGTGGATGATGCTGAGTTGACCAGAGTGTGGAGAAGGTCATCAGGTCATAAGAAGTCATCGGAGGTCAAAAGAAGTTATCAGAGGTCATCGGAGTTGCTGTTTTGCTATCAGTGGCTTCTATTGCGACGGCTTCTAATGCAGAAAGACAAAAATAGATAGAGACAGAGAGAGACACAGGCAAACAAAGATAGATAGACAGACAGACAAAACGACAGACAGAGGTAGAAAGACATGCAGACAGACAGAGATAGAGATAGAGAGAGAGACATCCTGTGGTGTATGAGAAATCTGAATAAGATGAGGTTCAATGCGAAAGAGTATGAACTAAATGTATTTGCGATGATGTCATCATTGATCTGATTATTGTCTTTGTTGATTTGATTTGATTGTTATGGATTGATGTGTTTATTGATTGTCTCTGTTGTTGTTGTTCTTCTTCAGTTGACAAGTGATCAGTTGTTGGATGTGTACAAGGGATTTATCTCCAAGTATCCCATCGTCTCCATAGAAGATGGATTCGATCAGGACGCATGGGACACTTGGGCCAAGATGACCTCCACCATGACCAACATTCAGGTGGTTGGGTAAGCCCTACCCACTGTATCCAGTTGTTTTAATCACGGCGGGTTGGGAGGACACGGCTGCTACCCAATCGGGTAGAATGCGTATGGTGGTAGCTGCAATATCATTTGCTTGCATTCGCTCTCTATTCAATCGATTTGAAATTAGAATAATCTCGTTGTCTTAAAGTCTGACTCTCTCTCAGATCCGCTATCATATTTATTCGGTTGGATTCATTGTTCCGGATGATTTGCTGGTGGGTCAATTGACGTTGATCGGACATTTGCCTCCCGGACAATTGCCCCCCAATTTTGAGTAGGACATTTTCCTCCGGACAATTGCCCCTAGTGTGAAGTATGATGACAAGTTATATATTTAACTGCCATTGTGTAAAATATATGAAAGCAAGCAACAAAGTGAGTCCAGTTTTGAATTTTTATTTATCTTGCTGGATGCATAAATACTGCATACAGTCCGTGACACGCCTTAATAAGCGGTGAAAGTCAGCTAGTAAGCAGCTACAATTGGTCTGCACACCGTCAGTGACACGCGATGATCATCTCCCGTTAATATGAGTGAAAGTGGATCAATACCTCTAATCTCAGAATATAAGCGGTGAAGGTCAGCTAGTATTAGTAAGCATGTTTATAGTTGGTTTACAGTCAGCGACACACAATAATCATCTCTCTGAGAGTGGGTGAAGATCCCTATAGATGAAAATCTCAGAAATGTGTGCCTATAAAACAAAGACTTCTAACATGCACACCTCATATTAGGAACCATTTTGTCTTCATGCAATCGGGGTAATTTTAAGCAGAGATATGAACATGGAGTTGATTGAGAACAGCAAGGGAGTATTGACGCTCTGCTATGGTGGGGAGGGGGGTGGTTCATGTATACGAAGAAGGCAGAGAAGACAATTAGAATCCGCTGGAAATGTTCGCAGAGGAGTGGTCCTGGAGGGAGGGGGGCAATTGTCCTACACTCCATTTGACGATCGGCCCAGATATAAACAAAGTTGATTAGGATCAATTGATGAGCTGCCTTCTCTTTATTAACTCTTTAATTGTTTGATTGGTTCATTAGACATATTTAGGATAAAGAGAGATGAAGAGGTGAGAGTCCATCTGTTTTATCTCTGCACTGAATCAATTTCAGGTGAATAATTGTACCTTTATTCGATTTCTGATAAAATGAAGAAGAATTTCACAGAAACTTTGTCTGCTATGCAGCTCTGCAGGAGACAAACCAGCGCCTCTTTTGTGTGTGTGTTTGTCTGTGTGTGTTTGTCTGTGTGTGTTTGTCTGTGTGTGTTTGTCTGTGTGTGTTTGTCTGTGTCTGTTTGTCTGTGTGTGTTTGTCTGTGTGTGTTTGTCTGTGTGTGTTTGTCTCTGTGTGTTTGTCTCTGTGTGTTTGTCTCTGTGTGTTTGTCTCTGTGTGTTTGTCTCTGTGTGTTTGTCTCTGTGTGTTTGTAGCTGTGTATGTTTGGTCTGTGTAATTGTTTGTTTGTGTGTTCGTCTGTGTGTGTTTGTGTATTTGTCTTTTCATCTGTGTGTGTGGTTTGCATTTATCTATGTGTTTGTTATGATGTTTGTGTGTGTGCATATATAAGTTTGTCTTTTTATCTGTGTGTAATTTATGTTATTTTATCTGTGTGTCAGTATGTGTGTTATGATGCCTGTGTGTATGTGTGTGTATGTGTGTCTGTAGATGTGTGTTATGATGCCTGTGTGTATGTGTGTCTGTATATGTGTGTTATGATGCCTGTGTGTATGTGTATGTATGTGTGTCTGTATATGTGTGTTATGATGCCTGTGTGTATGTGTGTGTATGTGTGTCTGTATATGTGTGTTATGACGCCTGTGTGTATGTGTGTGTATGTGTGTCTGTATATGTGTGTTATGATGCCTGTGTGTATGTGTATGTATGTGTGTCTGTATATGTGTGTTATGATGCCTGTGTGTATGTGTGTCTGTAGATGTGTGTTATGATGCCTGTGTGTATGTGTGTGTATGTGTGTCTGTATATGTGTGTTATGATGCCTGTGTGTATGTGTGTGTATGTGTGTCTCTATATGTGTGTTATGATGCCTGTGTGTATGTGTGTGTATGTGTGTCTGTATATGTGTGTTATGATGCCTGTGTGTATGTGTGTCTGTAGATGTGTGTTATGATGCCTGTGTGTATGTGTGTGTATGTGTGTCTGTAGATGTGTGTTATGATGCCTGTGTGTATGTGTGTCTGTAGATGTGTGTTGTGATGCCTGTGTGTATGTGTGTCTGTATATGTGTGTTATGATGCCTGTGTGTATGTGTGTCTGTATATGTGTGTTATGATGCCTGTGTGTATGTGTATGTATGTGTGTCTGTATATGTGTGTTATGATGCCTGTGTGTATGTGTGTGTATGTGTGTCTGTATATGTGTGTTATGATGCCTGTGTGTATGTGTATGTATGTGTGTCTGTATATGTGTGTTATGATGCCTGTGTGTATGTGTGTGTATGTGTGTCTGTAGATGTGTGTTATGATGCCTGTGTGTATGTGTGTGTATGTGTGTCTGTAGATGTGTGTTATGATGTCTGTGTGTATGTGTGTGTATGTGTGTCTGTAGATGTGTGTTATGATGCCTGTGTGTATGTGTGTCTGTATATGTGTGTTATGATGCCTGTGTGTATGTGTATGTATGTGTGTCTGTATATGTGTGTTATGATGCCTGTGTGTATGTGTGTCTTTTTGTAGTGATGATCTGCTGGTGTCCAATCCAAAGCGAGTGAAGCAGGCCATAGAAAAGAAGGCTTGCAACTGTCTCCTTCTCAAGGTCAATCAGATCGGAACTGTTACGGAAGCCATTGAGGCGTGTAAGATGGCTCAGGCAGCCGGATGGGGCTGCATGGTCTCCCACCGCAGTGGAGAGACAGAGGACACGTTCATTGCGGACCTCGTCGTTGGACTAGGGACTGGACAGGTTCTCTTTTTCTCTCTCTCTCTCTCTCTTTCTCTCTCTCTCTCTCTCTTTCTCTCTCTCTCTCTTTTTCTCTCTCTCTCTTTCTCTCTCTCTCTCTTTTTCTCTCTCTCTCTCTCTCTCTCTCTCTCTCTGTATCTCTCTCTATCTGTCTCTGTCTCTCTCTTTCTCTCTGTCTTTCTCTGTCTCTCTGTTGGTCTCTGTGTGTCTCTCTCTGTCTGTCTGTCTGTCTGTCTGTCTCTCTTTATCTATACTTGTTTGTCTGTCTCCATGACTATCTGTCTGTCTGTCTGTCTGTTTGTCTGCACATTCACTCAGTAGTTCTGTCTCTTTCTTCTTTCTCTGATGCAGTTGTTGTGTGTGTATGGGTGAGAGAGAAGACTTTGTTACGATGCATTTATGAAGCTCCACTAGTTTATGACCATCCATCAATCGATAGGACTCAGAAGCAATGATTATAAGTGAAGGAGGAGGATGAGACTAAGGCTGTCAAAAAATTTGAAATTACGTCCTGGGTGTCCGTCGACCCGCAGAGTGGGTACCCTATCCGCTCGGACATTTTGTTAGGAAATGTAGGGAATTGCGCATTTTTACGGAATGTCAAACACTCGAGAACCGGTATCATTGCTCGGGCAGTCAGCGTCGGGCGGATACCCGGGTACCTGTTGACAGCCTTAGGTGAGACCTGTGGACACTATGTACGTTACAAGGCTAGCGCCTACTGTGTGAGTCCCATTCATCTGGGTGTAGACCTCATATACGTTGTGGTCTTTCTTGTCATTACCAGATAAAGACTGGTGCCCCGTGTCGTGGTGAGCGTTTGGCCAAGTACAACCAACTGCTGCGTATCGAGGAAGAGCTCGGCCATAGCGCCAAGTTCGCTGGCACCCACTTCCGCAACCCAATGAAAAGTAAGCAGTGACAGCTCATCATCCATTGGTCAATGACGACAACATCACATGTCATGTTAGCTGGATGATGATGATGATTGCTTGATTATTTGTACATTAGATCATACTACGGTGCTATAGAAGCCATAATTAGGGCTGCACTTTATTCTGTGATTCAATAAACAATTCATTATTTATTTTAATGCAAAAATTGTGTTCAATTCTCTGGATTAAAAAGTCTGAAATAAGAAATTCTCTTCTATGACCTGCACTTTTCAAATGATCGCCCACCTCTGTTGAGTTACCCAACACGACTTGTGTGGGAAAGTGCACATCCGAGCAATCTACTGGAGAGAATTTGTTGGTCAGGTTAAATTTTAATATTTCAAACACAACAATATTAAAGGATCATCAAATGCGATTTTTGATAACGTAATATATGGATGCGCTCCAAACAAATGTCCGATTTGCGTTTCAAAACACTTTTATTGACGTCTATGTAAGTATATTTGCGGTTGTTAAAATTAAATGGAAACTGAATGGGTAATGTGTATTTTTGACATATTTTAGTGTTGACCGTGGCGAACTCTCAGCTTTTGACTGTTTCGTTAAATTAATGTGTATTTTAGCTCTGAGTCCCAGTGTCTTAACTCTAAACCACTACTTTAGCAACGTTAAAATTAAGTAAGACCCGTGAGTTTTCACGGGTTTACAGCTAGTAATATATATGTATTTATCAAGATGAGTCGAGTCTTACAATGTTAAGTTACACTTGTGATGTTTGTGTTTCATCAGCAGGCAGCAAGAAATAATCCATGTGACATCATCATCGTCATCACCACCACCTGCGTTCAACAACTCAACAACTAAGCTGAACAATGTCTCAACCGTAACACCATCATTTGCGCTCTCTCTCTCTCTCTCTTTCTCTCTCTCTCTCTCTCTCTCTCTCTCTCTCTCTCTCTCTCTCTCTCTCTCTCTCTCTCTCTCTCTCAGCTTTAGAAGGCAGCCAATGAACCGTTTTCTTTGCATTTCAAGTCAAGTTTATTTTTGATTTCATGTTCAACAACTGTAACTTTTAATTCTAAAAACTACGTTCAATCTCACCAGTTGCCAGTTCTATGCATTTTGGATGCAACATGTTTAATATTAAGTTTAACTGTTCAACAATAATTTCTAGTCTTGTTTGAGAGGCTAGACAAAATTTTACAAAGTGTTTAACTAATAAAATATGTTTAGAAAATCATTCTGAAATGTTTTATTAATTCAGGAGGAGAAGTTCATCATAAAAAGAGTCTTTTCAAACTGTTACTATGTCAGCTGAGCATAGAATTGTTTGAGGCTGAGCTTAAACTGTTCAGTCAATCTGAGTTTAATACATCCTTTTGAGAGATCAAATAATGAGTTCATTTAATGAGATGGAAAGGAAAATATGGCGAATTTATCGCTTCCTTTTTCCTAAGGTCTTTTTTGTTGTGTCGTCGATGTAGAGAGATTTCCTAGGATGATCGATTGGAGAGAATCTCCTTCTGTCTCTTTCTGTTAGCTGGTTCCGGTGTTTGTTCATCTCTGTGAGTCTCGCTGTACTCTTCGTACAGACCAACAACCTATAACATAATAGAAAAACCACTTTGTTGTCAACTTACCCACCAAAAGGTGGAGCGGAGGATAGCTTGTTGGCAAGAAATGGTATGCAATGCGTTTCATGAGATGAATTGAGATTAGATGAGGATCTATTACTACTAATATCAAAGCAGAGCTAATGTTACAAGTGACATAGAAACAATTGTTGGTTCCATTAACATTTCTCTTTCAACAGACAGTAAAAGTCGAAGTCAACTTAAGAGGAGCGAAGTAGGTGAAAAGGCATTGGGTGAAGAAGATGAAAATTGATTTAAAAAGAGCCAAAAGCAACTGAAGGAAGAAGAGGTCAAACAAAGAGGAGAGCAAGAAGAGACGACTGAAGGATGATGGAACTATCTACCCATGAATAGAACGACGACACTCCGTGGCTCATCTGGATAACATCAGAGGCATTGACATCATGGACGATCTGCCACACCCTTTCCAGGATCTCCGGATGAACGGACTCGAGGTCAAACTCTTGGATGTTCTTCTTAAGTCCACTGAGACCAAGAGTTTTGCACAGTTTCTGGCAGTTGGACCATTTCTACCAACACACACAGAATCATCGATGATCAAAGCGACTCATTATTATTAAATAATTAAATTTGTAACATGCATGTTTGCATAAGGTCATACTAAATCCTTGAATGCTAAGGAGAAATAGTCAATTTTGATCTGCTTTTTGAAGGAAGTGAATTTGAGTTATGAGGAGATAGTAGCAGTAGATTCCAATTTTGTATGAATAGGATGAAGATAATGATGTATTTAAAACTAGTCAGCCAGCGTACTGGCACGTGTAGACGTATTGTATTGACTAACTGGTGTTATAGTCTTGTTATGAATAACACTGGATATCAGTACAGAGAGCGCCTCTGATTTGTTCTGCTCTGCGAGTGGCGCTATATAAATGCCCAATTACGAGAGCCATCAGATGCTCTGCTAGAGCCACAGATTCTTGGCTGTTGTCTATAACCTGATCATAATTTGTCCTTTGTACAAAGAATAGCTGACCCTTGTCTGTCCCTCGTCATGACCCAAGAGCAGGAGCACAGCGATCATGACGTCATGCACATATGGAGGAGGAGGCGGAGTGTTGCGATGAACTTCAGCCAGAGCAGTTGCATCCAACAGCAGAATGGCGTCTCTTAGGTTCTCCAATCGGTGGAGACCTTCGATGCTTCTTCGTGCCACTTCCAATTCTTCTTCCAGTTCTGTTGACAAGCGTAGTTTGTGGACGGCGGAAATGACCTCCTGCAGTCTGTCCAGATTACGAAACCTTATGCTTTCCAAGAGTTCTGAAAAAATAGTTTCAGCAAAGAGTGACATGTAAAATATATCCATGCTTGTAATACTCACACTGTCACATCCAGAGCCCCACCACACCACACCCACCCGTGACAGCAGACCCAAGAAACCTATAATTATATTGTGGGGCAGGATGGTGGAATGGATAGAGTGCTTGGTCTGGGACATGAAGGCAGTTAACACGTGTATGGACCTTGAGCAAGTCCTTCATGCACAATTGCGACGTACGATGGACCTGACCATAATATTGGTCGTGTGTGTGTGCGTGTGTCCTCTGCGATGCATTTGACCTATAAACAAATTGCAGATCCATATGTGACATTTGATGCAGACTGTGAAATTGTTTGCAAGTGATCTCAACCTGCTCTGATGTCATCTCTTTCTTTCTTTCGAGTCATTTGTCTCAGCAGTTCGTCGTCTTTAACTGGAAAGATTTTCTGAGTTTTGCTCTTTGACTCATTTTCTATTTGTTGGTTGATGAGTGAATGCAGAGGACACTTCGTTAAGGAGCATCCTTCATCTTCCAGATCCGTTCCTTGTCCGCTCTTCCTCACAGACTCTGGCTCTGATCTGTCAGATTTAGGAGACACATGTCTAGACGTTGCTCCTGCTAACACTACCTCTTCTTCTTTCTTCACTTCCAAATGGACAACCTGAATGTCAAAGAAGATTAAAAAATTAATAAATTATATGAACACATCTCAACAAAACATGTTAGAATAAATGTCTTCCTCGTTTGCTTGTCTTAATTGCTGGTAGAGACTATTTTCATAAATTCAGACCTCTGTTGGTTGATCTGTCTTCATCTGAAGTAGCAAATAAGGACACAATAAAGTTTTTATTCCTCTTTTTTGTGGTCAAAACACAAACAATAGAAATAGACCACTACAATCTACTGTAGAATCAGACCGTCAGACAGAGACTGAAGGATCTAGCTGTGACAAATGGTTAGCCATACTAACTTCGTAGAGCAGCAGAATTGTCAGAAGTGTTGCCTCTCCTCCGCGGAACTGCGCAGCGACTCTTAATTCCGACCCCGGACTGTTTGTTCCAACATCGGCAGTCCAAGTGTCGCTGGGACCCCCATCTCGAACCAGTTCTGTCCTCTTGCCTTTATTAATGACAAGCACGCTCTTCGCTCCAGGGACCCACAGATTGAAGAAGACTTTCGTGTGACTGGGCAGACACCGAACCTCTGGCTCCCTTAATTCAAATCCCCCTTGCAGGTCGTAGCATTGGACGGGAACTGGGAACGGTCGTACTGTATCGTCCGCCTCCAGTACCTCGATAATGTAGTTGAATACGTTGGGCCACGTTCCTTCGCTGTGGCGTGGTCTCGCATAGATTTTGAAGGCGTAGTAGCCCGAATATGGAAATCGCACTCGGAACAAAGCCCTGTTTCCGACTCGGTTAACAAACGCATAATCGTCGCAAAGATAGAGTTCAGTGTGAGCTGGGTAGAAGTACAGATGGGTCAAAACTTCGCACGAAGGTGGTATTTTCATTACGATTTCCGTCAACTTGCCTCGTCGCAGACGATGGATACAGCCGGAGGAATGCGACAGAGCGCGGACCTTCAGGTCCTCGGCCGCCGATGTCGTCCCAAAGTCTTCGTGTGCTGCCTCGGAAAAGACCATCACATCTGCCTTGAAATCCATTTCAAGTTCTTCCACCGAGGCATTTAATCGATCAATACTATCTTTGAAAGATTGTAGACTCCGTTTCGTGACGTACACGATAAAACTGATGACGTAGCCTATTAAGGTTTGCCTAAAACGTCATTCGTGTGGTAGACCTGCAAATATTATGTCTATGATTGCCATGAGTTGGAGAAAGAAATTCTACGTCACTATCATAGAAATCACGGGCCTGCAAAGTATTTCTCGATAATGTTTTATGTGTTTAGGCTATTTTGATGTTTAACGTACTCATTGTCCCTAATCGGACACGAAATTGCGACCCCCAAATGCACTAAATAAAAACGTCTTTCTGACGCATTGTCTAAAGCAGAGTGCACTGGAGATTGAGATTATCAGCAGCCAACAATACAAGCAATATACTAATTTGCTATAAATACAATTAATTGAACTGAAACAGAAAAATGTCTAAACTACTCATATTTCAGCCTTTGAGGATTTATAGCTTTTTTATAATAAAACCAAGCAACTTGGGCAATTTCGCCCTCTCGGCGGGTCTGTTTGCGCCTTTATTTTTGGGATTGTTTGTGTGGACACTTTAATAATAAGAATTTGAATTCATCGCGCGACAATATTGACCCGTTTTGTATAACGTGACTTAGATTAATGTGGCGGCGAAGATTAGGGCCTACGATTATACGATACGATAATTTAGCCTGCGACATCTCGATAGTTCTATGAATGGTATTCGTAGATCAATGCTCACTACAAGTACGAAATAGTAACGTCGTTGCAAAACTCTGGTATCATCGCTCACGAATTTATTTTGATTGCGTTTAGTTTAGCTTTCTTCAGAACTACAGCTTTAAAGGATCAAAACATAAGGCAATTTTAATTTATAAACGTTTGTGAAACTAAACTGTGTAAGTTTTTCCTATTTGTATGCGATTCGAACAAATTAAATTCAGCATTTAAAGATAGGATGTGCCGAAAATGCTCATTGGCTATCATTGCGACTTAATTCCGAACAGTGTTGACAATATTTACCAACAGTTTCTCAGTTTGTTTTATATCATTGTTAGCTTTATTATTATTTGTCTGCCTTGAGTGTTTTGAAGTGGTTATTAAGTGCTACTGAGATTGACTGACGAAGAGAGAATTGCTAGTTATCAGTATTCACTAACGACAAAAACATTTAGCTCTTAAATTGCCTATAATTTTAGCTTGATAATCAACCGTTTCAGCGTCCCCGATTATCCGCTTATTATGGCCTATCGTTTCATCCTCTTCTAAATGAAAAATACAGACGTGCCTTAAACGGAATAGTTGTACAAGCAGTGCATTTAAAAGGACAACATTGAAGATAAACTATCACATTGAATGGGTTTGTCACAACAAGCGTTTTATAATCGTAGATGCCACTGGATGAGCTAAGATGATAGATTTCCGTAGACTTAACCAATACAGAGATTGATGTAATGTTGACTTTCTTCTGTGATGTTTTTGCTTTATTAATTGTTTTCATTCAGAACCTAAAACTGAAAATGGGTTCATCAAAGAAGCACAAGGAAAAGGACCGCGAGCACAAACACAAACGCAAGCACAGATCACGTGATCGATCGAGGTCTAAGGAGAGAAAGCATCGTGATAGATCGTCCAGGGGAAACAAAGGCGAAGGATCAAAAAGAGCGAAGTATGATCCGGCTTATGCTGCACAAGATGTTGCAGCAGCCATGTCGTATGGCAATCGCATGAATGACGAAACTCCACTGACCAACACAAACATCGCTTCTGCCTCTGCTGCAGGTAGGTTCCAGAAGTCATTGTGACGATGTTAGTTGCAGTTTAACGACACCGTGTGATAAGAAAGATCATTAGCATCACCCTCCTCCTTTACTCTGGCTTGGGACTGGCACTGCCTGAGTGCTAGCAGTGAATGAGTTTTGGGGTCTCTGTCTTTGGTTACCTCTTGTTTGGTTTTGCTGACCTCAGCTCTTGTAAATTCAATTGTTTTTCTTAACTTAATTCTCTTTTTGTTAACTGTTGTGCCAGGAACGAGAGTGGTGTGTAGGGGGGACCCCAGTCTCTTTTGAAGTGTGTTCCAGGTATTTGCAAGCCACCCTTCTTGTTGTTTGCTGTTTGGGTCAGGGTTATGGTAAGGGCTACTCAGGGTTATGGCCAGGGCTACTCAGGGTTATGGTCAGGGCTACTCAGGGTTATGGCCAGGGCTACTCAGGGTTATGGTCTAAGGTAACAAAGGGCTTATTTGTGATGTAATTATTTTAATTCATTTTGAAGATTTATTTTGCACCCCATCAAGGCTACTACTTAGGCACGCATGATGGGGTACACTCCTAAGTAGTAGCCTTGAATTACTGTTTATGTAGTAATTGTCTGATCTTTTATATTAGATAACTAATGCATTGGATCTTATTTCCAACTTCTTCTGTTCTAAGTTTGAAGTCTGCAAAAGTAGTCTCCTCCAGTGATTCATTGATTTGATGGACGGACGTGAAATGGATGAGAAATGGAGTTAATTCCTTATTTTATGACATTGATCTGATTTCAGATGAAACTCACGAAGGAAAGAGCAACCTTTCCCTGAGCATTGAAGAAACAAAGTAAGACCATCATCCGCTGCCTTTTCTCATCTATATGCAAACAATTTGAAGACAATTATTCCAATTTAGCATGCTTTAGTTTATGCTTTTGCATTTTAATAATGGACTGCATAGTTACACCTCAGTCGTTTTTAGTAAACTCTTGTTGTCTGGATTTTAACGAGCTCCGATGAAAACACAAATGAGGACCATTTGTCCAGCAACAAGATCTTCTTTTTGCTGCTTAATAAATTCTAAAATATGAGAATTTTTTCAATCAGGGTAGAATATTTGTGATTCTTTTTCTAGTCAGATGATTTCTTCTGCTTATGATGAAGTTATCTACTCTTTCTGAATAAGATTTTATGTTTCTCGGTTGTAGTAAGCTTCGTTTGAAGTTGGGTCTGAAGCCGTTGGACGGTCCATCGAACAGCACGGATGAATCAGTGAAGAAGGAGGAGGATGACGATGTTCACGCTCCACCGATCAACATCGGTGAAGTGAAACGTACGGAGGAACTGAGAGAGAAAGTGCGTCAACTGAAGGAAAAGAGACGACTTCAGACAAAGATGGGGTTCGTAGTCTCAATGAGACAGAATTTCTCTGATTCAATCAACTAAATGATGAGATCTGTGTCTGAATGCTGACCATTTGACCAGACTTTGAAAGCACGACTTTCAACCAGTCTTGCTCAGTGGATCTAGAATTTTATTGCAATTTCGATGAACTTGATCACTCATTTGCAATGTGATAAAAAACAGCTCCATAGAAGTCATTTTAAGTAGGATTAGATAACCATAACCAATTAATCATCAGTTTCATTGCTCCAGACCAACAAGATATATCAATTGACAATATGCATGTTTAACATTTTGGTGGAAACAAGAGCAGGCCCAGAAGGGACCGTGGTCTCGCTAGGTAGGGCCACCTATTATGTACACAAGGAAAAATGTCTAGATGGCTAAGGATTGACAATTAAACTTAACTATAATAACAGAGTTAAACAGAAGCAAACATAATAAACACTTTTAAACATAATAAGCAATGTAGGAATCCAATTGAGCATCCTGCTCAGTAATCCATGTTCTTAAGTGATGCTTGAAAGACTTTAAGTTTGGGATATTGTGAAGGTGCTGAGGTATTTTATTCCATTCTTCTGGTCCGGCACATCTATCGAAAATTTACGGGAGTTAGTATGAGCAAATTGACTTCTGTATGAGGTCAGATTTCTCGTGTTGTAGGAGTGGATGTCTGAGGTTAGTCTGTAAAGATTAGCAAACGAGTTAGGCAAAGTATTGTTAAGTGTACCTATATATAAATTCACTGATCTGATAATTATAGATGTCATTAGATTGAGTCTTGGAAACTGTTTTCATGTTTTTTTTGTGAGTTGTTTGTGTGGAGCATCTTTTAAGATTTCCTGATCACTGACAGATGCTGAAAAGGAATTCCAGTTCAGTGGATGTTCCCTTTGTTATGTGGGTCAGTTGAAGTCATTTAGGGTCAGTTGGATGGCAGTGCCATTGAGATGTTGGATTCAGAGGATGGTCATTGGTCATTTGTTCTGCTGTAGGAAGATGAAACCATTGACCGCAGCTGATGAGGATGAGGAGGAATCTGCGATGGCCTGGGTCATGAAGAGCAGGAAACTGGAAGAAGATCGGATGAAGGCCGATCAGAGGGTAAGAGGATAGGGAGGTGGAAGAGTTGGACTTAATAGAAGGGAAAGAGGGAGGAGAAGAGGAAGAGGTTCTCTGGACTCAAAGAAAATCAGGGAGAGATGCACTAATGTTTAGTCATTGTAAGTGCCGGTCTCAAGCCTGGATAAAGGAGGATGGCAACACTAATTAACTTTGTTGAGCAGCAATTAATCTAAGAGAGACAAAGTCTGTTTAGCATCTTAGCAGATAATTTGAATATTTCTTACATGATCAACAGATGACATTGCTTTATTTTCTATTGTGTTGTTAAGATGCATCTTAGGTGATTGGAAGGGGAGGTCTTCATTCCTCTGATCAGTTCCACATAATGCAATACCTCCAGCCATGATGTTGTTGGTCCCTCATTCTGTAGTGTCTAACCTTTGTCCTCTGACCTGAACTTTCTTGTTTGTCTTTCTGAAGTGTTTGAAACCATTTTGTTCAATTGTCATATTTTGTGTTGACCGACTCTCATCAAATGGTGCTATATAAAAAAAATCAGAATTACATTTACACACTTGATGAGGAACTGCAGTTGCCTTGAATTGAGAATTGGGAATTGATGAATCAGTGGGGTGAATGGTTATGTGAGAAGAAGGGAAGACTGACTTTGGTTTGTTGAATTACTATTTAGTAGGTTCTGAAGGGGTGCTATATAAATGCTCAGATTGAATGAATGAATTGATTCTTTGGTTTTTTCAGGCAAAGATGCTTGAAGAAATGGACAACGAATTTGGAATTGGAAATCTCGTGGAAGCGGAATTTGGACAGAAAAGGAGAGAACAGAAGGTGGGAAACGACAATCACTCACTTCTAATAATTAAGTAAATGCAAAAATAAAATTAATATTTATATCAATAAAGCTAATAATATTATCATGTAACAGTAATTGTCATACGAATGATGATAAAGTAATAATAATAGAAATATAGGGGGTTTCTAGGTTAGAGCGATGACCTTGTGACCTAGAGGGTATGGGTTCCATCCTCCTCTTCCTTCTCCTCCCTCTTCCTCCTCCTCCTCTTCCTTCTCCTCCCTCTTCCTTATCCTCTTCCTCTGAGGCAGTGTTATTCTGAAATAGGAGTAAATCTCTCTTCACTCACGATTACTCAGTACCATCGTTTGATTCTTGGTCTTAATAAGATGCTTGATTAATTCTGACCTAATTACTGAGAATCCTTTTTCAACAGAATATGAGAATGTCTCCTTGTTGGACCACATTCTCTGTTGAAGTCGTCTTTGCCTTCTCAGTGTAAGCTAAGGAATGAAGGTGATGGAATGTTGAGGCTGAAAATTCAGAGTATGTGAAATTATTGATATGCTGGATATTTTTGAAGGAAGGAAGTAATAAGATCACCTTGTCACCTTGTGCTGTCAGTTCTTGGAACTTTAGCGATCGCAGCGGGAAAACGTCGCCAATACTTTCTTTTTGAAGTTGTATCTCTGAATTCCTTCAGGTTCTTTTATGTATCTCGTCCATCCATTTTTTCCTTGGTTGCCCCTGTTTTCTCCTTCCTTCTCTGCACGCCAACATCGTTTCCTTTTCTAATCCATCTGCTTGATAGAGACAGATATTTATCTGTCATTTTTTCACAGTTGGTCTCGTTTATGATTTGCGTTGAATCTGTTCAATTATTCTGTTCCAGGGATACGGAGCAAAGGATCTGAAAGGAATCAGAGTGGAACATTCACAGGAAACATTTGCAGAGGGAAAGACCGTCATTCTAACACTCAAGGACAAAAGTTGGTTCTTTTGGAACTGTCCTTCTGTCTGTCTGTCTGTCTGTCTTTGTCTTGTATGATAACTGGTCGCAATGTTTCTATCCTTGTTTTGTGTCAATAGGTGATGTCTTAGTTTTAAAATAATTGTCCGAAACACTTTTGGCATTTATCGTCAAACTTTCCACATTAAGATTCATTCATCCAAGAGAAATTGTCTTCATTTTGGAATTGGATTCTCAGAAGGCTATCTTCAGAGGTTCAGAGTGTTTCCATCATGTATCGATAGACACTGATTAAGTAAGGGTTAGTCTGAAGGCACAACTGATGGGAAGAAAGGATTCTTTGATTGGTTTGTTTGTTGTTTGAAGGGATTTTAGATGAAGATGACGAAGGCGACACTCTCATCAACGTTAATATGATCGATGACGAACAGGCGGCAAAGAACGTAGAGAACAAGAAACGTAAACCAGATTACAAACCATATGATGAACCTGAATACGATGAATACGGAATGGTAGGTCATTGGCTGATCAAAGGGTCTTTTGTTCATGTGATGGTACTTTGTTGATTAGAGATGGTCCTTTGTTTATTAGAGATGGTACTCTGTCCATTACAGATGGTCCTTAGTTCATCAGAGAGAGTGTGAGAGATAGAGAGTGAGAGAGAGAGATAATCTTTGGATGGTTGCTATGATCAACTGCTGCTTCACTTGTGACTATGCTTTTAACACATTGACCGCAAGAACATTTATGATGTGGGCGCGACGCCATATACATGTAGGCCTAATCAATTATCGGCATTGCGAAGATATCGAGTAAAGTGCTAATTATTGCCAACTGTAAATGTAAAGACTGAGATGCAAAGAACTTGTTCAACACTCCAACTCTACTGTACTGTATTCTGGCTAGAGGTCTGTCAAAACAGCATCTGAGCTATCTGCTATCTGCACGTATATCCACGCCCGCTGGCCCTGCTGGGGATCATAGGCCTTGGTAGCTTGACTTTCTGTGTCACTTACCGGTTCAGTGTCGTCTAATTCCTCATCACTTTCACGATCATTCTCCTCTTCAAAATAGTCATCGTCAGATAAATCAATTTCCTTCAGAACCTTCGAAACATGTGTCTCTTTTTCTTGACGCCATGAATAGCATGTGATCAGAATAGTGACATATACAGTGACGTAAGACGGGGCATAATTTATTTGCTATATACACAAAAAAATACATCATTGTACGCCAGATAACATCACACAACATAGTAGAAACGAAGACGCGGCAGAGTTTATTGCCTAGACGCTGATTAGGCCATTATATAGATACCTAATGGTCGTATACCTTATGACATATATTTGCGGCATATGCGCACAGGAACCCTAAAATAATTATGTATATATACGGCATACGCATTCAAAGTGTTAGGGCAGTTTAGGCCATTTGTATATAATTATTATGTTAATGTAATTAAATGATTTTGGTTCTTCTTCAACATCGTCCACTGCTTGCAATCCAACATTGCCAGTCCAAGCCTTGATAAAGGACGAGGGCGACGCTAATGATCCTTGTATTACACAGTATCGTTAGACTGAAACCACTACTAATAGTTTGATTTGGATGAAAGTTCATCAGATGAAAATCTTTTCTGTTTCAGTTGAAACCGAAAGAAATCCTCGACAAATACGATGAAGAGATTCATGGAAAGAAGAAGGAATCTTTCGAAATCGGTCAGGGGCCATCTTTCTTCTTCATCTTCTTTCGTTTCTCTCTGTGTTTGGATGACCTCTGACCCTAGCATCACAAACCAGCTCTAACCCAAATTGAGTTAATATTAAGTTGACTAATTAATCAGCTCATTGCCAGACTTAATTAATAGGATTGGTGATTCCTTGGGACCTGTTGAGAAGTGGGATATTCCTTTCACAGGTGGAATATAAATTTGTCAGTTAATTTAGTGCCTTCATGTAGTTAAGTGACTTATTTTTGTAGTGGCCAATTGGATAATTAATTTGAATTTTCTGATGAAAACAAGATTTAAAAATCTTCCATCTTAGCTTTTTCAACGAGCTCTGAGAATTTACTTTACATAAAGACGGAGATAGAAAGTAAGTTTAGATGGCATTGACTCATTGTATTGATTGATTGATTGTGTGTTTGAGGGGATAGTGGAGCTACATAAATGTGAGTCTGTTGTCTATTAACAGGAGGTGGCGGAAGATACAACGCAGAACATGAACGGTTCATGAAGCAGATGATCGCAGACATTCGTCAACAGAAGGTAACAGATTCAGATCAATCATCATCTCATCTGAGGTTCGCTCTTAACTTATGATCGATTGGTTCAAGCGTCTGTAGCGCCCTCTATAGATCGTTTGACATGCTCACTGCCTTGGTTACAGAGCGATCGATCGATCGATTGGTTATTCAGTCTGATCATATTTGATGTTCTGCTCAGCTGATGATTACGATTACGGAACTGTCTCTGAAATTCCTCGTTTCATCTGTCATCACAATCATCCAATACTAGTGCTACATAAATCTAATAATTATGGGTAATGATATCATCCATGTATGAAGTTTGTGTAGCTCAGAATGATGTGAAATCCATGCGGAAAGTAAAACGAGATGGCATTTGTGCTTCCATCTTACGTTACACAGATGCCTGGCACATTGTCTAAGTGATTTTTAGGTGCTGCATGAGTGTCTTTATTGAGTTTGTTACATTATGGATGAATGGGTTGGTTGGTTGTAGCAAGAGTTGACCCTTCCTCCTCCTGTGTTGGCCAGTGAGTTCTTCAGTCCAGAGGAAATGGCAGCATTCAAGAAACCAAAGAAGAAGAAAGATCGCGCGATACGCAAGAAGACGAAACTCACTGCAGACGACCTTCTGGCGACCATCAAAGAGGAACCGGCCGAATCAAGGTCGGTTGTTCATGGGTTGAGGTCACTCTGTATCAAGGCCGGTTCATGGGTCATGGTCGCTCTAGGTCATGGTCGGTTCGTTGGTCAAGGTCACTCTGGGTAAGGTCAACGAGGTCATTAAGACTGCATGCAGATAGTTGCCTTTTGTCATTTGATGATGTCACTCTGTGTCAAGGTCATTTCCTTTAGAAGTTTGATGCAAATGAAGGTCATTATCTCTTACTTTTGACTCATTGATCACGGAATTTTTTGTTACACTGGCGTGATGCCATGTATAAGAAATAATCGGCATTGTGAAGAAATTGCGTAAAGCGCTACTTATTGACAAAATGTAAAGACTGAAATGCAAAGAACTTGTTCAACACTCCAACTCTACTCAGTGATATTTCGTCTAGAAGTCTGCATGTGAGTGGTAATCCTCTAAACACGAAATCAAGCAGTTGCCACATAAGAATCTAACTCGTCAGGAGTCGTTGTCTGAGCTACAAGCATGTACATCCAGAAAATACATGGGATCAGAGGCTTCTGTTGCTTGACTTTCAGTGTCACTTACTGGTTCAACGTCGTCCAATTCCCTATCACTATCACGATCACTCTTCTCTTTGAAATAATCATCATCTGATCAATCAATTTCTTTCAGAACCTCCAAAACTTTTTATCTTTTTCTAGACGACATGGATAGCATGCGATCAGAACAGTGACATGAAAGAGAGCATATATTATTTGCATTATTCATTAAAATTACATCTATATTACACCCAATGGCAGCACATCATAGCAGTAATGGAGACGCGATAGAGTTTATTGCCTGGACTCTGATTAGGCCACTATATAGACATTACTTTATGTCGAACGCACTCAAAGTGTTATGGTTGTAATGTTTGGTTACTTGGTCGGTCGATGTAAAGACATTTTCCTCTCCTCACTCTCTACAATTCATTTAGTGTCTTTAGTTTTCCATCGAATAAAATGCATTTGTTTTCTTTTGGATGTAGGATCCAGGACGACATTCCAGCGGATGAACGTTCAGGGATCAGTGGAGTTCGGATAAAGACTGAGCTTACAGAGTCGATTCCAGGTCTCGATCTCACAGTCATCAACATCGATGGAGACGGAGATTTCGATGATGGTAAGAATTCCGTCATCAGCTGAATAAGTTGGCGTTTAATTTGTGGATTGCGTTTAAGATACATCTGAATAAACGAAGAAGGCTTAAAATAATGTTTCTCTCTTTTCAGTTGCAATCAAATGAAAGAAAGTGAATCTGAACAAATCTTCTGAATATAATAATAATAATATAAATTTTTGTTTATTTTCAAACTGGCAGACCACAGTCTGATTACAAGCAGAGTATGAACGAATGATGACAAGATATTACAGGAGTCGAATTTAACTGTCGGCAGTTATGCAAGGCGCCCCATTATGTTGTACATCTAATCTGACCAACTTTGCCTACTAGTTAAAGTATTTGGAATATGAGTCTCGAACTCGGTTGCTCAGCTCTGTGCCCCTACAGTGTGTTACCCACTACTCTATGGCCCTCTGTTGACATTGTTAGGACTTGGCTTTGGTTGACCATCATCAGTTGAAGTGTGCCTATGAGTAGAAGTGCTACATAAATTCATATTGATTGACATCAGACAGAGGCTAAATAGATGTTCCAGCTTGTTCCCTGTGGTGATGATGATGATGATGTTGTTGTTAAGGAAGTGCAGAGGGGCCGGATGAAGACCTCACGGGGGTCATGTTTGAAGAGGACAAAGCAGCGGTGGAGCTGGAACTGGCCCTCAACAGAGCACGCAAGGTCAAGGTCGAGAAGAGGGTTCGGATGACAATGGAGAGACCGGAAAGTAAGAACAACGACGACAGAGGAGGAGTGGAAGAGAGGATGGACGATCTGCCTACAGCGTCATCATCTGGAGAAGGAGGAGGAGGAGTCTTTGACTCATCTGCTGTTGTGATGAACTCTACATCCGAGTTCTGTCGAGCGCTCGGAGAAATACCAACGTACGGATTGGCTGGAAATAGAGAGGAAAACGACGACGAAATGATGGTTGGGGTCATTTGGGGTCAATTTCTTATCTGTTACATTATTATCAGTCTTTTATCTGAAGCATTTTTATTTATGTCCAGTGTTTATTTATATATTTAATGCATTTCCTTGCATTGCATTAAGATGATAGGCCATGTCTTTTTCAGTTTCATGGTTGATGTCTAGCAACTCATATTTTTATTACTATTTATAATAATCATTTTATTGATTATAAATTTCTTTCATATCTGATTCTCTGATAATTGAGTTGACAGATGAGAAATGATTTTAATCTTAGATTATTATTTTTATTATTATTATTATAATATTATTATTACTATTATAGGTTTTCGTCCCCATCGGGCTGAACAAAAGAGCCCCTGAATGCCACTGCATTAAAACGTTGTGTACAAATAGATAGATGTTGAAAAAGATGAGTTGTTTCGCGAGGGTCTCACATTGCCTGTGTCATACGGCGGCCCAGCTCTTGTAGAAACTCCATTCCAGTACGGTTTATGGGGCCCAGTGATTCGATGACCAGTGGCACAAAATCATGCGTGGTAGGGAGGGATGAGTACTTGATGCACTTTCGTTCTGCGGCATGTTCTGCTGCTCCACCGGCTGTTGATGCTGTCAGATGTACATAAGAGGATGCGCATGTGTGAATGGCTGTTGCGTCCAATACTAGGTGTCTGCCTCTCGCCCATGGGATTAATGTGGCGCCATCTGGTCTCTTGCCATCAGTGCGGATCAGTCCCGATGGTTCTCTTGAGCTCGGAATGTCCACTTTCAAGAGAGCTCTTCAGATTATTTCATTTATGGCAGAGTGTCGTGCTGCTCTTCCCATTGATCTTCTGCAGACCATTCTGCAGTCTATTATTATTTCTATTATTATTATTGACTTATTTCATGTAATTTAGAACCTGATTCGATCGAGGTTGTGTTGTTTTGAAGGATTACGATCGTGATGCTGATCCTAGCAACCGAAATGATCGAGAGGACGATGAGTTTGCGACCGGTTGGCAATCGGTTGAGATCGACACTCGTCCCATCGACATCAACTCAGACGATAAAGCAGTTCTTGATGATGAACCGGTTGTTAATCAGGGATTGGCTGCTGCTCTTCAATTGGCGGACAAGAAAGGTCTCTCCCTCTCTCTCTCTGTCTTTCTCTCTCTCACTCTGTCCCTCTCACTCTCTGTCTCCCACTCTCTCTCTCTGTCTCTCCCTCTCTCTCTGTCTTTCTCTCTCTCACTCTGTCCCTCTCACTCTCTGTCTCCCACTCTCTCTCTCCTCTCTCTCTCTCTCTCTCTGTCTGTCTGTGTGTCTCTCTCTCTCTTTCTCTCTCTCTCTCTCTCTCTCTCCCTCTCTCACTCTCTGTCTCCCACTCTCTCTCTCTCTCTCTCTCTGTCTCACTCTCTCTCTGTGTCTCCCTCACTCTCTCTCTCTGTCTCCCTCCCTCTCTCTGTCTCTCTCTCTCTCTCTGTCTCTCTCTCGGGAACGGTTTTGTAGCTCATTTTGTTTAGCATCAGGACCGAATTGTTCAATGGTTGATTGGTTGTTGGTTCATCGCTGGTCTTTCAGAAGTCCCGAGTGATTTGTGTGATTGGTATAATTGATGATTTATGTAGAGCCTTTCTATGAATTTGATATATATATTTATATGTATATCCAATGTATCATTGTGGTTTATTTATGTAGAGCATTGAGATAATGCTTATATAAATATGTTTGTGTAACTTATGTAGAGCCTCTGTTGATTCTCTTGTTATAATCTGTTGAATGATGTAATGAGTGTCTGATTGATTTGTCAGATTGAGAATTGAATTCTTTCTCTTCTGCTACATAAATAAGTTTCCTGATTTCATTGACGTTTAATTTTCCTTCTCTTTCTGAATGATGTCCACAGGTTACCTGGAGCGCCTGTCGAGCAAAGGATCTGGCGCTCCTCGCAGCAGCGCTCAACTCGAAGCACAGAACTATTCCATCGAAGACAAGCGCTATGAGTGAGTACTGATGCGGCCAGTGATCGCTGGTTTCGACTGCTTCTGCATAAATGTCTAGTTTCAGTGGTGTGGTGTAAATCATGGGACACAGTGGTGTCCGATTGGTTAGAGAGCATTTACCTGGTGAAGTGGATGATAGCCAAGTGGTTCCATCCTCCTCCTCTGAGACGGTTATAACTGTGTAGGGATCTTAAGTCTCATTCACTCACAATTACTCAGCGCCATTGATTGATGCTTCGTCGTTATATAGGGATGCTTAGCGAATGGGTAATAATGCATAAATTACCATATGCTTATGTCGGCTCAAGGAATTGCTGCTGGAGTCCGTCCACTCTGTCTGTTGTTGCTTCCTCTGTTTGGGAAATGCTTGAAGTTCGTTCTGTTCATTAGCGATGGGTCGATGAATGGCGCTATATAGATAAATGTTTCATTACAATTGTCATCATTGGTTAAAGATGTAGGGAAGAGTTGTTGATCTGATGGAACTTCTCATCCTTCCGTTGATGACATGCAAACAACGAATAATTTATTCGTGGATAAAATATGAAAAATGAGGACAAATTTAAGTCTAGCAAATTCTGAAATTGTTTTATGCAATTTAGGAGAAGCATCCTTACTAAATGTGGCAAATAATTACTTAATTACTTTAAGTAAGTAAGTAGGCACTCTGTGTGTTTGGTTGAGGAGGAGGTGTTGCAGAAGGTTTTCTGAGACCAGAGAGGGTTTTTTCTCTTCTTGCAGCGATTTGGATGAGAAATATCGCAAGCGAGACAGATACTCCGGTGGAATGACGATGGAATTCAAGGAGAAGGAAGGATACAAACCGGAGATTAAGCTGGAATATGTGGACGATGCAGGTCGGAAGATGTCGGAGAAGGAGGCGTTCCGAATCCTATCACATCGATTTCACGGAAAGGGATCTGGAAAGAAGAAGACGGAGAAACGGATTAAGAAAATTGAAGAGGAACAGGTTAGACGGTCAATGCCTTCTGTTCTTCATCTCTTCTTCCTCTTCTTTCCTGGCTTCTATATTCTTATTTCTATATAAATGAATTTTTTTCTCTGTAAACGAGTTTATTTCTCTGTTATCAAGTTTATTATTTCTCTGTAATGGTTTATTGCATAATTACGTAACGCTGAAATTGGCCGCTTTTGACCCTCCATCCCCTTGTAACACATCGTAACGTTTCCATAGACCCCCCCCAACCCCTGAGCGTTATGTATTTATTTTGAACAAAACTCAGTGTAGTTTTACCTGGGCCTAATATAGTCCCAGGTCTCCAAATTTAACCTCCATCAATGCCAGATAATATTTAATTTTTTTGTTTCAACTTCGAAGTCAGTTACTAACTAGTTTAAAAACAAAGCGTTACGTAACGTTCAGCTAACCCCGCACCCACTCCCGTTACGCTTCGTAACGTTTTGTAGCACCCCACCCACCCATCCCCTTTGAGCGTTATGCAATGACCCCTAATTAAGTTTATTTCCTGTAATCAATTTAATTGAACTGTGTTAATAAGTTTAGTTCTCTGTTGTTAAGTTTATTACTTCACTGTAATTAAGTTAGTTCTTTTTTTAATTGAGCTTGTTATTTGTAATTAAGGTTTTTTTTTGTTTTTCCTTTGTAATTAACTTCTTTTGCTAAGACATCAGTTGTTGTGTCTCGTTGCTTGTTCAGATGATGCGTATGATGAGTTCAACAGACACTCCTCTCAACACGGTTCATCTCCTTCAAGAAAGACAGAAAGCGAATAAGATGCCTTATGTCATTCTCAGCGGAGGAAAAGGAATTGCAGCGTAAGTCCATCTAAAACTTCTCTCAATCTAAGATCAATCAATCAATCATTGATTGTTCAATTCAGTCCTTTACTCATAGTATTCGTGTATATTTGAGTATTCTGTGCTGCCCTACTGCTGCCAGCACTCGGAGGGCTGGGCCTTCACATCGACCCATTCTCACTCACTGCTTTGCTGCAGCATTGTACCTTCTCTGTTGTGGGCCGTATACCACTTGGAATGGGCTTCCTCTGGACCTCGCTCTGGCTTTTACCTATAGGAACTGCTTCTCGTCTTCTTTCTACTCTTCTCTTAAATCTTTCCTCTTTGACCTGGGAGTGCTTCTGAGTAGATTTCTTTAAAAGGTGCTATATAAAGTTTCATTGATTGATTGTATTCAATCCTTTACTCATTGTATTTATGTATGTATGAGTGTACACAATACATGTATGACGGGTTTAATTACAGTGTTTCTATGTACAGAGCTAATCTTTGATAATGATAGTAAAAGCAACAGTTTATTCATTTTAAATCTATCACAAAAGAAACATTTCCTAAAGAGGCCAAAAGGAAATTCAGATTTGTGCTTTTGAACAGAAACTATTTGCTTTCAATCTGAAGGAAATTCATAAATGAAGAATTTTAACAAAAGACTTTTATTTCTCTACAAGAAGTTAATCTGAAATTCTCGTGCATTAATAATAATAATATTTCCTAAATTGATGCAATGTTGTTTTTGATTACGAATGTCTTTCGAAGATCCTCCTCTTCCAAGATTCATCAGAAAGTGGATCTGTGTGATTAAGTCCTAGAAATGCATTTCAATTGGTTGTATCATAATTTGTCATTTTACAGAAACAACATTGCAAAGTGATCGATGACAAGAGACGACGACATCTTCTGGAATTCATTCAGGCGAATGATTGTGATTGGACGAATCAGATCATGTGATCTGAATGGAAAGTCATTGGGACACTCCCTTCTCCTCCTCTTCATCAGATCTTCATCTGAACAAGTTATGGTCGTTAGGATGTGTTTAATTACTGATATCGATTTACTTTGCAAAAACAAATTTAAAAGGTTAAACATTCTTCTCACATGTTCACTGGAAATTTCAATTCATGGTTACATTGTTGATTCACAGCTGTCTATATGTAGAGTCCACAGACACACCTGTTAAGAACTTTCTCCCTCAGATCATAATATGCTATCACTCATTGATTCTTCTCAGAGCCTCAATGTTACCAAATGTCAATCAACCCAATGTGGTTGAGTTAAAAAATCCTGACACCAGGGATAACCATGGTTTTTCTTTCAATGGCACCCCTCAAAGATTAAGCTTTGAAATGAGAAGCTTTGAAATGAGAATGAGTAAAGAAAGTCAAATCCTTGGATTATTATGAAGTAGACTGAATTCTGTTTTAATGAAATACTACAATCCTATACATTGTGTGGCTTCACCAGAAAACACCTGGGTAGGCCTCCCACAGTAGCTGCGTTTAGCCCTCCCCATGGGTAGGTGTGTGGTTGGACGAGGCCTTCTCCCCTCCCCATGGGTAGGTGTGTGGTTGGACGAGGCCTTCTCCCTTCCCCATGGGTAGGTGTGTGGTTGGACGAGGCCTTCTCCCCTCCCCATGGGTGGGTGAGTCTTTCCAGCCAGACAGAGTCTATTGTCTGAAAATAAAACCAATGCCTCGACACAGTCGAGAAGAGTGCAGAGCAACGTAACTAAGACGAAGGTGATGTTCTTGCGACCAGATCCAACATTTGGGTATAAGCGCATCTTAAGGAGCGTACGGCGGAGGAGCGAGCTGTGAGCAGGCGCTCGGATGGGGAGCAACATAGTCATAGGTCGTGTGGGGTCGAGCGTCTCTGATCTCTCTGAGGCTGCGGTCGTGAGCGGTCGGACGACGGAGGAGGTTGCAGGCGACCCCTATGATGGAGACGGCGCCTGCGGCTGTGATCATGTAGAAGCCGAGGCTGAACTGGACGTCAACCCAACTGCCCTCATGGAAGAGGTTGCCCTGGAAGTGGTTCGTCAATTGCTCCACCACCAGGTAACTCAGACCATTGATGATGATGCAGATCGTCACTGGAAAGAGAAGAAGAAACATGATCATATGGAATTAAAAAAACACACAAGTGAAAGATTCAGATCTAGGAGCAAAAGGGAAGAGGAGCAAATGGGAAGAGGAGGAGGAGGTTCATCCATGGAATCCTCCATCTAAAAGTCACTGGATATTAATCATCCGTTCTTCATGACTAAGCACAGATGTTGATTATTCTGCTCTTGAACCGGTGCTATATAAATATCTAATTACAACTGCAGGATATGCTTTCAGCAGCAACAGGGTCCAACATTTGGCCAAGAGATATGACTGGAGAGAGATGCTCGTCGTTGTGTGTTCGACCCCAAAGGTCATCTTAGTCACTATACACGAGGACAAAGCAGCAGCTGTCAACATTGTTCATTCATTCATTCATTACAAAGAAGATTTATATAGCATCTCTTCAAGGAAGGCTACTACTCTGCAGAGCTCCCGACCCCAGCTCAGCTGAAAAGAACAGTTTTGAGGTTAGTTGAAAAGGAGTCTAAGTGGAGCAAAAGTGCCAACGGGAGAGTGCTCCAGAGCGATGGGCCAACCACTGAGAAGGCACGATTCTGTTTAGTAGTCGTACGGGCAAATGAGACAATGAGCAGAGAGGCGGCGACCCGGTGCACTCAAAGTAGAGTAACAGAGATCGCAAAGAATAACAAAAGAAGAAAGAAAGAAAAGCATTGCAATGAAATTATACTAATGATATAACCTGATATTATGGAGAAGATTCCGTTGCTACGAAGAGAGCGAAAGACTCGATGCGTTGGTCCCACAAGATGAAGAATGAAAGCAACGAGACTGAATAGAATCGTCAGGAAACAGAGCGCGATTATCGACCTCATGACGAAGACCAGAGGAGGCGTCACGCAGTTCACAAGCACTACAATCAAAGAACAAGAACTCATGCGATACAATGCAACCCTTAATCATTATACGATGTTCTGCAAATGTGTATTTTTGTGTCATACACAAAACATTATTAAGTTGCCATAAAATTATATGAACATTTAGTTTAGCTGTATGACCTAACTGGCAAAGTTACAGTTCAATTAATTACATAGAATTAGAATACTATTACTGCAAAGTGACCCATAACAACAGTACAGTGAAGGACTACTGAATATCTAGTTAAACGTTGGTGAATTCTTTCGCTGACCTTCTTCACTTGCGCTTCCGTACTGATAGACATTGGTCGATGGAAATCCGTGCATCGTTCTGAATGATCCTGGATAGAAGAAGAGCTTAACTCCGAGATAGTTAATCGGTTGACCTCTGAAGTCGGCGCATTTTCCGCCGGAGAAGTAGAACCAGTGAGGTTCAGCCAGCGACGTACAGACCAGAACAACGACGAACATGCAGGAAATGGCCGTCAGGAAATTACTTTCCTTCCTCTTGAATCGACACAGCCTCTGTCGACTGCCGTGATGTCGGTGACGTCTGCCTCGGTGACGGTACCTACTGCTGTCGCGAGTCCCAGGAGGAGATGGCAGACCCGCCGCAGTGGGCAGCGGCAGAGGAGGACCAGGGTCTGACGGCACGGCGACTAGGGAGGCCTCGTCCGCTATGGGGTGATCGAGAGACTCTGTATCATTCGTAGGCGATGATAGTTCATCGGCCGACAACAAATTCACGTCCGACTCTTCGCCGTCCGCTCGAGACAGTCGACTCCAGCCCAACATCGTCGATTTCTTTTGATTTCGAGCGAGATTTTCCTCAATATTTTCAATTATTTGTTGGATTTCCAGGAAGTATTTCCAACAGCTGTACCCAGTTTATTGTTCAAGGTGAGGTGGGTCGGTTTTATTTAGCGCCATCATTTAGTTGAAGCTTTTAGTTATATAGTTAGCAATTTATTGAATTCGATTTTCAATGCCTTTTGCTGTTGAAGTGTAAAATAGTCATCGCTTTAAAGTTAAAAGTTGGTCAGCTATTTGTTACTAAAGTTATACCAAATAGTTTTACATCCGCCAATGCTCTTGATAGACGAAATACCGAGTTTATATATTAAGTTATCGGACTGCATTGTGAATAAAAAGGCAAAGAAACAATTTGAGCCATTCTAGAGTTAAACGCGGAAGATTCGAAATTTAAAACTCCGTCAAAATCAGGGGCGGCGATCCCGGGGGATCGAGGGGGACAAGTTCGCCCCACTTTTTACAGAAAGGGGACACTTTACGCGTATGTCCTACCCCACATTTCCTACACCTCTCTATGGGTGTCCCCACCTGTCAAGCGAGATTTCCGCCTCTGGTCAAAATAATATTTATTTCAAGTAACCAGATGCTGTCGATGCTAATTGCATCTACTGCCATCTATCGAATGACGTGGCAGTTGTCTATTCGTCTACCGAATGACTGGGATGTTCTGTCTCAAACTTTCTCTACGCATAGGCTTTGACCGAGGGTCAATCCACCTGTTCGTGACCTCTTGCTCTGAATACGTTTGCATAACAAACGAGTCGCTAAACAATCGTATTTAGAATCGCTGTCTATAGGTCGCGGATGAGTTTAAAGGTTCGTTAAAAGTTTCATTTTGCAGCTTCATCAGCAAACCGCAGACTTTAATCTCTTGGTTGATAACTATAGTCAGTCGAAAAGAGACAGACAGACAGACAGACAGACGGAATGGAGAGCAGAAAGGAAAACTCAAAGACAGACGGAGAGAGGGGGAGAGAGACGTATTGTGCCTATAGCGTCAGTTATCAGTTGTTGTGCGTCTCTTCTAAAGCCACAAGATGGCGGTTGATAAGTCCTACGTGGGAAGATGGTTTCTTTTTCCAATTGGATTACCAAGCGAAGGGAGTTGGTGGAAGAGCCTTCGCCCTCCTCCTCATTGGTCGTCTCAACTCCTCCCTCCGTCGATGTCATCCTATTCTTGGGTCCGTATAACAACCGCCTGTGCCGCTGCTTTCGTTGGATCTGCCATCAGCTCAACTTGGTTTCTCTACCGATTCAAACCAAAGATTCTCGTTCAGGCGATCATCAGGTCTAAGACACTACTTCTCTGTTGGTGTTATTTTAATTGCTAATTTATATGGCGGCAATTCAAGTCAGACTCGGCTGAGGCGCTCCAGACATAAAACGATAAAACTAGGAACGAGCAGAAGGATCCTCAAGTGTGAGACAGAGAGCGAGAGAGATAAACAGACAGACACACACAAACAAACAGAGACAAACAGACAGACACAAACAGAGACAAACAGACAGAGAGGCAGAGGAATTTATCTCACAGTCTTCAATTTATTCGCGTGCTTGTAATTGTCCGATAATCATCAGATTTCTTTGGGAGACCGTGTAATCTTGGAAGTTATAGAATTGGAGGAATAAGTAATAATGGATTCGTTTGGCAGAGGCCAGGAATGAAGATTAAGACTTCTTATTATATCTAAGCCTATAATTTAGTATAAGATCATTGTTATATGTCCGTCTGTCTCTGTGTCTGTCTGTGTGTCTGACTCTCTTCGTTGTTCTTCTGCTGTTGTGCAGTTGGGGAAGGCGTCAGAGTGGATTTACAACAAAGACCATAAGAGGCAGCGATGGATTCGTCTTCTCGTTCGGCGAGAGAGGAACGAGAAGAAGAGACAACAACGATGGTCAACCGATCGTTATACTGGTTCCAGGCCTCGCTGGGTCCATCGATAACTGGGTCCCTGTCGTTAAGGTAATTCTCTCTTCTCTTCTAATGCACATGATCGTAACCTCCAGATGTATAAGGCGCCATTCGAAATCCAAGCGAGCGGTGCAGGGCACCAACTTATTCACGAACGCTGCGTCAAGTCATGAAGGTTGTCCGAAGAAGGTCCGAGTCATCGACGTAATTATTATGTCGTCTAATTCGACGTAAAGATCACTGAAAGTTGAAACAATCTCAATCGCCGTTTAACCGTGTTTTCTAAAATATATGTTATGAAGGAGCTAGATAATTGAATTAATTGAATAGGAGAATTAATAGTTTAATAGTTAAGAGTTGTTCATAACATATATTTTAAAAAACACGGTTACACGGCGATAGCGATTATTTGATTTTAATGATTTATCCTTTAAATGTCTGTTGTAGAATATGAAATCTGACCATTACATGATAGCCGTTGAAATGCCAGGAGGCGGTCTGACCTCGTGTGACCCAGAAACCGACCTTAACATTCTGGCTCAGGTCGAGCGACTCCGACAGGTTCTGTTTAATTATAAACATCTAATCTTAGCGCAGTTAGATATAGGCCTAACTCCTGTAGACTGCTAAGTATATTTGATGTTCAGCCTTAGGCCTAAACACTGAAGAAGACATCTATAGAATGTCAATTGGATAATTTGGAAGATATACCACATCAGCCTTTAATAACAAAAGACGTAGCTATGCGTACGTGGATCAGATGAACAGCTGTTAGTCACTTCGTTTTCTTAGCCTCGGCGTATGATGACAGCACGTGTGTCGACGGATGAGTCTTTCTGATCATTGTCCGATCATCCTAACTGTGGCCAACGTACTCGTTTCAGTATCAAGTCAACAGAGGGCGCATGTGTGGCCGAAAAATCGTCGTTTATGTAGCTTCTCTATTGGGGGAACGGATGTATGCTCTCCGTTAAAAGACTACGTCGTTGGTGCGTTTTTAGTTGATTCATTTGCTCGGATTCGACGGCGAAGCGTTACATTTGGTGGGCGCTGCAACTGGGGCAACTATCGTCGGGTGTTTTGCAGCCATCTATCCAGACAACGTCGTGAAACTGAGTCTAATCTGCCCAGCAAGTAATCATCATCATCATCATCACAATCTGATTTATAGTGATTTCTATTACAATACAATACAATTCAACGGTAATATGATATCACCCTTCTTACAATTTTGCTCAGAAGTGTCGTTTCCAAATGTTTACCTTCTTGTGTAATTGATTAATTGCTGTAACCGCTATAGAATCATTCATCCTTCTGTCATTCTATCCCGATTAGTAACCCCCTCCTCCCCACCCTCACCCCCACCAGACAGTAGGCCCAGCTGTGGTTTGAGCAGAGTCGTCTGCTTCTCTGACACCTTTGGATCTCGACCTGTGAACGATTTTGACCCCAATACCAAAAATTTTAGAGTCGTAAACTAAGATGTGACACTTCCTATCTCCGCTGTGTATCTGAATGTTCACGCCATCTACCTTGGAATCCATTGTCGTTGCTAAGATATCACTAAGATACCACTAGGTCAGTCGCTAAGCGGCGCTTCTCACATGGAGCCAGACGCCGCATGTAGCAACTGGCTCAGTGTTTCGTGTGCTTTGACCACCACACAAGCCAAATACACAGCGAGATAGGAAATGTCGTATCTTAGACTACGACTCTATCATCTTTGCTAATACGATCGATCTTGTTGTCTTGACTAATTAAGTGCTGGTTAATATGCTTACTCCCTCAACTCAAGTTTCTTTGGGCGATCTACAAATCTCGTACTGTTCTGCCTTTGATCTCGATGACGTGAACCCTCTGAAAACAGATTTCATCCGATAAGATTTGTGTTTCTAACTATATTATAATCTTTGAAAGTCTTTTTGAATGTTTTTCACAAGCCCAGCTAATTGCCTACGAAAGTTCGGATTATCGCTCAAGTAAGGGATCCCAGGATTCTTTGAGGCAAAATGTTTATTCATCGCTGTCGTCTGTTCTAGAAGACAGCGATGAATAAACATTTTGGTCCCGTGACTGATTTCAATATTATAATTGCATGGTGCTTTGCATAAAAAACATCGGCAGCGAACAGCTACGCCGCTTGCATTAACACTAATTTGTCAGCGGCGACAAAGACTTGTTTTAGACCAGTATGGGGACTTTGAGTTGAGTGATATGCAAAACTATTAGCCCTGTTAACTTTTCTGGCCATTGATTGAATATCATGAAAATAGACAAATTTAATATTGTTTCGTGTGTAAACACAATCTCGTTCAAGGCTCGTCTGCCCGGACAGGAAGTCACGTTTGATTCGCCGTTGGCCGCAACCCAATAACCGAAGCGTTATTCTAATTTTATAGTAATTTAGTTCAACGGTTTTTCAGTTCGGAGCGCTGAAATAGGTGACGTCATAAGGATGGAGTTATCTGGCGTCGACTCCGGAATGATATTTCGTTCACCAGAAACCCTAACAAAGTCGTTTGAAGTTTTGACGAAAAGACCAATAAAACTAAATAAGCAGGTAGGATAGAAGTTAGCAATCCAATGAAGAACTTTAAAACAATAGGTTCACCAACAAATAAAACTAAAGCAATAACACCAGCACCACATAGGTCTTAGACGGCAGTTTTGTTTGATGGGTTGCCAATGTAGCAGTTCGTAATGTAATGAAAAGCGGTTTAGTAAGTTTAGGGATTGGTGGTAGTGGTGTGTGCGTAGTGCTAAAGGCTTGGGTCTGTAGACTGAGATAGTTAGTTTTGCTGTCTAAGTGAGCACAATAGAGTTTATTAAACGAAGATGTTTGATGGGTTGCCACGGTAACATTTAGTAATGTGATGAAAAGCGGTTTGGTGTCTTATGGAGTGGTGTTTATGTGGTGTTAAAAGGCCTGTAGGTCGTTTAAGATAGTTTGTTTTGCTGTCGCTGTGAGTACATATTGCAATAGAGTGTACGAAACAGCAACGTTTGATGGGTTGCCAAGGTAACATTTGGTAATGTAATAAAAAGCTGTTTGGTGTTTTATGGAGTGGTGCTAGGGATGTGTATGTGGTGTTAAAGACTTAGGCCTGTAGGCCGTCTAAGACTAAGATTTTATTTGTGAGGCCGTTTGTACGCTGAGTGTGAGCCTGCCTGGGGATAGCACTCTTGAAGCGAATATGAAATTGAAAGCGAAAAGTAATGTGGACTCCAGCTTGACAGAGTTAGCTAAAACCATAAGAAAGTCCATTGGCCTCTCGTGAATCGTGATGGCTTGTATGTTGTACAAAATGACTGTAAGAGGGATGGAGTCGATATTTAGAAGCCCATATCAGAACCGTGCTTTGCCTTTTGTCCTTGCAATATGTCTTACATATAGGGACACAACCAGTTCTTCTATCACGACCTTCTTCACTCAGACCTACTTCTGTCATTTGCTTGTCTGATGTTTGCCCCAGTGATGTGTCTATCATTGCGCCGAATGAGAACTTACTGAACAGTCAAATGTTTGTGTGAGCCTGGAAAGAAAGAGAAAATGTGGAGAGGAAGCTCTAGGAGTGCTGTAAGGTAGTCGATGTTTTTGGACTTAGTAGTCATAGGGAATTTAATTTGATGACAGATGTAAATGCACTGAATTTGCTTTTTGACAGATTGCAAAAGGAATCTTTGAGATCAAGAAAGACAATCTACCACATGCAAGACAATGTATGTCACAAACAGTTCTTCATTTTCTGTCATTTGTTTCCATATCTTTATCTTATCTTTATGTTTCCAAAACAAAACCATCCACCTTGATTAAATGGTAAATTTGACATTTAGTTCTGGCAATGGTCCAAACATCCTCTGAACCACTTTAAACCCTTGTTATGTCATGTATGTAATCACATTACGGTTGGTAACAGTCTTCCATAAAAAATACGCTGTCCTGTTCGCCAAATCACAGCTCAGGAAAATATTTTGCAGCTATTCAGATCTGTTACGATAGCCATGTTTAGCAGTGATTGTTGTGAGATTCTCAAAACGTTGTTTGTAACCAGCCACTGACATACCTACAATAATAGTAGTGCTTTAGAAGTCTCCAGGTCAGAGAGTTTAACGTATGTAATAAAAGTTAGAGGCAGTTTAAACTGTTCATCAACCAATGGAATCTGCCATCTGTTCATCTTTTCCAGTGGCAGACTCATTGCTGGAAGATATCTGGAAAGGGAGAGAGGATACGCTGCTGGGTCCCCGCTTGAACAGAATCCGAGCTCCAACTCAAGTCATCTGGGGCCAGTACGACAGGGTACAATACAGTTCAACTGTATTTTATACAATACAATTGTATGATCTGATACTTGGCCCCCTCCTTCCAAAGTTCAGATATTTGTAAATTGCGATTTCTTTTCCATCTGATCCCACAATATCCAGAAGCTCAACCAGTGGGCGGCGCTGGCCTTCAAAATTTGGTATGCAATCTTAGCAATAGGCCTACGCATGTTCTGCGCATGATGTTCATTAAAAATATATTGAAAGATGTAACATAATGAAATTCTTAATTATAGTATATTTTAAATGTATAGACCATTAAGACCAGTATGTAATATCATAGTATGCCCAAACTATAACAATTAATAGCAAAATTCTACTGACCATCACCTTATAGCAGAAAGTCAACAACTAAAAGTGTTCCTGGACATATTTTTTGCAAGTATCCGTAGATCAAGTTTATCAAATTCTTCAATCTAAAGTCTCAACAGATAGAACTCCCAATTCTTCAATCTCAAATCTCAACCGATAGAACTCCCAATTCTTAAATCTCAAATCTCAACCGATAGAACTCCCAATTCTTCAGTCTCAAATCTCAACCGATAGAACTCCCAATTCTTCAATCTCAAATCTCAACTGATAGCTTCTAATTCTTCAATCTCAACCGATAGAATTCCCAATTCTTCAATCTCAAGTCTCAACCGATAGATCTTCTAACTCTTCAATATCAAGTCTCAACCAATAGAACTTCTGATGCTGAGAGACGATCATGTCCCATTGTGGTTCGGAGACGAGTCTCTATTAACTTAATTTTGCTTAACTCCCTTTCATTCTTTACAGTTGTCAAGTCCAATATGAGCAAAATGAAAAAAGAACGTGTTTAAACAGGAAATATTAGTCAATTATCGTCCACTAATGAAAGCCGTATATATTAGATATTCTGAGTCTGGAAAACATCAGTAGACCGTAAGTAAGTAAGTATGTTGTGACGAAGTTGAAAATTTTATTCTATTTACAAATTATTTGGTTAAATATCCTAATTTTTTTAATTTTGTTAAAAAATTTTGTTTTAATATTGGTATTTTTTTCCTCTTTTTGAGACGCAATTGCGTATTTTGCGTCCATGCAGCGCCGCCACTAAGCTCAACTAATGATGAATGCAGCATTGACCATACATAGTAGGATCAGACCATGGATGATTGGTCACCAGCCCCTCATATGCCGAGGCTAAGAAAATGAAGTCGCTAACACTTCAAACCCTTCAAGGAATCTTTCTTCTTCTGCTTCTCATGTCATCAACAATAATAATTTACATAATTTAATTCTGCTTACTATCTTATTCTGTGTTGGTCGTCTCTTCTTTCCAGGTCGATCATGTTTCTGGAGTTGACGTTCTGAGAGCTGGACTGAAGAACTGCTCCAGCATCAACATTCTTCCATGTGGACATTCCATCTACATGGATGAACCAAAGAAACTTGCAGAACTTCTGGAACAGTTCATCAGCACAAGATGCTGAATGAGTCATTGCAGTTGTCAATTGGAACTAATTGTTGATATATTGGAGAGGTCATTATAATTATACAAGACTTTTCCATTAAATTACATTACATTACATATATTGCTCTGTTCTTCGAGTTCTAAAGTCACATTAATTCCTACATTTCATTTAGACTTATCGTTTACAAGACTCGTTGCGATCTTCTGTTAATCAGACTTTGTTAAAAATGTAATAAAAAAATTTGAGACATTTGTTGAAATAGTAAATGACTTTTCTTTTCATTTTCTGTGTACAGCGAGCGAAATGTTTTGCCGTTTACTTTGGTTCATCCATATAACCTGATCTTAACTGTGTACAGATATCAGAGAAACGTTGCCTTCGGTGAATCTCTTTCACCAGGGCAGATAATTCCGAACATAAAGAAGAAATTCATGAGATATGAAGACCTCAACTTAGACCAGATATCGAGTTCTCTTGAACCACAAAAACAGTTTTTGAAATTAATATTATTTCACAATAAGTTAATATTTGGCTGATAATGAGATGCAAACTGTTTGACCATTTTAAATTCCTTAACGTTTCTTGAAGTTCTTTAATTTAACTGTTTAATCTGAGGAAAAGTTTTTCTGACAAGAGTTGTAGTAGCTGATGTAGAAAAGACTTGAGATCTGTTTAGGTCTGATTAACATTAGGTCAGCTCCTTTCTTTATTTGATGTTTCTCTGTACAACATTTGTCATCATTCAACTTCAATGTTCGGCAAATGTGGTTGAAATTCTTGCAGTGTACTTTGTCTGTTGCCATCTCTCTATTTGCCTGCAGTCTGTGGTCTGGTGGAGGTCATGGCCTCATCGTCTTTTGGTTGTCAGCTGAGGGTATTGGAGATAAAGGAGACGAAAACCTACAAAGAAACAATCGGCAACAAAAGTCAATTCAGAAGAATTTCTCTATAGCAGGGTAAATCAAATGGCATCTGTAGCAGGACATGGGACCCGACATAGGACCAATTGGGTCCCAAAGAAAGTGGATCTGTGTGTGTTGGGTTGAGAGAGCAACAGATTCAACAGCTAAAGAAGGCAATCCTGAAATGATTCATCATAAACCAAATAGAAGATCATCAAAACATGATTTTACATGGAGAGCATCACCAACATCTTCATCTATGGCTCCTTCTTAGTCATCGAGGTCCAGATCATGTTCCTTGACCATCCTCTCTGACCCTCTCTTCCATCTCCCCTTCAAGGGATGGAATCTGAGCGTGGAGCACCAATCGAAAGGCAGCATCATTCAAAAGATCTCTACGACCATTTAAGAACCGACATGAACTCGTTTAGTAAAGCCCCTCCTCTCGTAAGAACCTACCTGCGAATCTGAATTTTCTCTTGCACTCTTCGTAATTGTAGATCTTGACATCAACAGAGACCGGTCCAAGCGGAAGATGAATCCCTTGGAAGTATGTCTCCAGTTCCTCCTCCAGTTTTCTCGATTGATACCTTGTCCAGATCTCGTCCAGCTCTTCCATCGATCGACAGTAGACCGTGATGGGGATGCGAGAGCCCTGTTGGGAGCAGAGCAGACTTGCTCTGTCCTCCTTCAGCTGCAGCAACAGATCTGTGTAGTGTGTGAACTGTTTGCGCTCTCTGCTCAGAGGAGCGCTCTTCTTGGAGATGAGTCGACTCAGAGTGTGGATGATGCTGTTCGTGAAGAAACCGCGTTCCTCTGGAGTCAGTCTGTGCGGTGACGTCTCTGATCCGATCCCTCGGTAGCGGACCTGGACACAGATGGTCAGCGGATGACCTGGATGACAAGGGTTGGCATAATCACAGTTAAACCAGTTTGACCTCAAGTTGTCAAAAGTACTCCAATCTAACAGACACGCTCTCTCGGTCTTGGCATAATTATGAAAATGTTCGGTGCTCAATATCGCTGACAATCAAACCAGTCAGTTTTAAAATCCCCAAAGAATCATCTAATATCTAAATAAGGCAAAAGGCAGAAAATCTTGACCAGAGTTGAAATAATATTAAAATTAATTTGGCCCCTGAAATGATATGCTACGATGGGCGACAAATTTGGGACTCTGAAACGATAGATTACCAATATCAGATTACATTTCATTACGACAGTCTGAGCGTGTTTGATTAATAAATTGTATGACCCCTTTGTCTAATGGACAATGTATCAACCGATGGTCTACCGAAACCAATCCCTGTGAAACAGTTACTGAAGGGTCTTCTGCCTAGTACCAAAAGGTCTTTCTGGATCCAGACGAAACGAAGACAAGCAAAGGTTGTCGGTGACGCCAGCTAAGTCCACTCTCTCCTGAACGGTTAAGCTGTGTCCGCCATCAAGGACTGCTTCTGCTCTGGCGACTGTAGGTGTCGAGGTTCGATCGTTCGCTGGGAATGGGTTCGAATCTGCCTTTTGAGACATCCCTCCCTCCCTCAAACCCAACTGTTGCGTTGGGGAAAACTCGCTGTAAGTCGGGTTAACAGACCGATGAAAGCAAGACCGCAAGAAAGATTTGACCGAAAATCAAGAGTAATAATAACTTGAGCTGTTCAAATAAACAAGCATCACAACTTAAAGTTGTTTAATTTCATTCAAGATCGTTGTCATCTGAATTTCACACTCAGAGCATTTCCGTGTTTTATAATAATGTTAGTCTATGTGACCTACGCAACATAAACAACATTGCGACGCTAAGGCCTCTGGGATATGCCATACCCGTAAAAGACAATAAAAACTTTGTCACAAGAGTATTGCTCAAGCATAATTTTTTATGCAATCGAATAATAATGGCCTTATCATCAAAACCAAACATTTTTCTTAATAAAATAGCTTGATGCTAATATCTTAACTAGGCTGCGGTTTGCTAGCCTTGCCGTAATAATAAACGAAAATCATCACCATATGCATAAAAAAATCGAAGACTGGTAAACTTATATTATTTCTTCTTTTATGTATATATATATATATATATATATATATATATATATATACACTGTGTGGGCACCATCGTCAGAAAATCAACCTTTAATAGAAGGTAACATAGCTGATTGTTTGTTATCTAGACAAATATTCGTCAACTACTTACAATCCAATCGCACAGATCAACTCGCTCATCGTCATCTTTCTCTAACTCGACCTCCAATCCTCATCGTCGCTGAAATTCTGAAATCGCTCCCTAGTCAATGCAGCACCAACCATTTGGAACGGACTCCCAAAAGAACTCCATCAGTTTGTTCGCCCCCACGGGCCACATTTAACCTCTCCTCCGCTGTCATTATCCTCCGCTACGTTTCCACTCACGACTAAAAATCGAACTCTTCAAGGTGTCCTATCCATCCAGATTCTACTCATGCACCACCATATGACCACACTCATCGCCGACTACCACAATACTTTCTCCTCGGCTTGACCCCCGGATTTCGACCTGGCACCGGAAGAAACTAGACGATTGGCTATTTCAGACTTGAGCTGGTCTCCCTGACGTGGCTTTTGTGGGCGCTGAGAAATTTTCGTGGATTTACATTGCATTACCTTTCTCATATCTCATAAGCAATTTATAACATGCAATATTTGCATCGTAATCGCAATCTCAACATTTTTACAGCGCCCTCAAAAGCGAAGTCGTGGGAACCAGCTTATTCACAGGCGCATAATCGAAACATAATCGATAGGCAGGAGGTCAAATCTAGAGAGTCAGACAGGCAAACAGGTAGACGGCTAAGGTGGATGGTGTTTGGAGTTGAAACGGTGAGGGAGATTGGAGGAAGAGGAGGAATCAGGATAGGATATGCGAAAGAGCAGTGTTTTGAGTTGTATGCGACACATAGACACCACATAGTGAAATCGCAACAGTTAGGGACAATAAAACATTTGAAAGCGGCAACCTATCAATAAAGAAGATTAACTAAAAAAATATGTCGCTATATTAAACTGTAAAAAATGCTGTCATTGAGTCAATGTCAGCCAATTTGTACTATGCCGCATTCAATGATGGATCTTTGCAAATGACGTCATGTTTCAAGTTGCTTTTTACGATTCAGGGTTTCAGATTTAATCGAGCCACTGCTGCGATAAATTTTCTCATCTTGATTATATTCCTTTATTAAGTTAATTTACTGGTGATCAAAGGTAAACATTCAATTATTTTCTTAATTTTAAATTTTTTAACATGACTGACACTTTGGCTAAATATTTGAGTGATTATATGTGTCTGATTGAGTCGAAAGGAGTTATAAATATCGATACGCCCCCATTAAGGCAGCTGGCCAGTGATTGCAATATTAGGGAGTTACGCTTAATTTCATCGGCGTGAAATTGATTGAATAAGGTCCCACTTAAGCAGTCCTACTTCTAAGGGAGGATTGAATATGGTTGGATGTAGAACGCGTGCCACCAAGCCAAGAATTCACGATAGTCTGTTGGTGTTGGATTTTGTGCATTTTAGTTATGTTAACAGTTTTTAGTTCGATCGATAGTTGTCTATTTTCTGATATCGCACTTGATGAGTATATGTCGGTAGATTTAGAGGAGATGTGACCCTTTAGTTTTAAAGTGACCCTTGCGTTTAAGGTTACTTCTTGTATGTGTGTTGTCGTTCGAATCTAACAAAGGTTTATGGGATAAGAGTGTGATTTGTGAGTTGATTCTGTTGTTGTGATCACTAAGTGTGGATGCCTCTGGAACTGAATGCAAAGATTTGATGATTGATGGCAGTGTTTGGTTGATCCAAGATAAAATGATCATTGGTCGATCCTTTGGTACAGCAGATCTGAAATTGTGAAGAATTGAGATTGGCTGATTCCTTTGCAACTGATTGTTGCTTTGTTATGTGAGCTGAACAATAGAAACAAATGATGGACTCAAAGACATTGGAATGACTGAATAGGGACAGACAAATGGAGGCAGACAGAGACAGACAGACAGATAGACAGAGACAGACAGACAAAGACACACGGAGCGGTGACTGAGATCAGTTTTTCTGCTGCTCTAGATTTGATTTAGATTCGAGTTGTTAGAAATCATTTAAGTTCAGTCAATCGATCAAATGAATCAATCAATCGATCAAATGAATCAATCAATTGATCAAAAGAATGAATCAATCGATCAAATGAATGAATCAATTGATCAAATGAATGAATCAATCGATCAAATGAATCAATCAATCAATCAAAGAGACTTGATATAGCTAAAAGAAGTTATTGTGAGAGATGGAATTGGACAGTTGGTGTTGAATTGATTGTAAATCAGATGTGCCGTTAAATCGGAGAAAGTCGCGATTTTTCTATCTTTAGAGAGAGACTTGTGATGAGATGAATGTGAGCGGATGTCCTTCCGTCCGTCTGTCTGTCTGTCCTTCCGTCCGTCTGTCCTTCCGTCCGTCTGTCTGTCTGTCCCATCTGTCTGTCTGCTTCCTCTGAGCTCCTTTCACCAAACAATTCTTTGCTCTCTTTCCATTGAGATGAAGTTTTCGTCTGAGTGCCTACTGGATAGGGTTGGCAGGAGGAGTGTCTGCCAATGGAGAGGTCAATGACTGCTGCAGTGGGCAAGACATTTCTCTACAGTTTCTGCTTTACCTTCGCCCCCCGCCCCCCATTCCTCCCCAGCCATCTCAGCTACAATCAATGCACGGACTGTGTATACAAGTGCTGTCCGTGGGAAGATGAGACCGCAAAGGAGAGGAATTGGCAATGGAAGGACTGGCACCACCAGCCATAGGGGTAGGGAGGGACTGGAGTGGCACCGCCCCTATGGGAAGTGAAGGGACTGGCACCACCACCCATAGCAGTAGGGAAAGACTGGGGTGGCACCTCCCTAGCGCTATATAAATAATCAGTTACGATACGATTACCCCTATCGGTGGTGTTGACAGTCTATCCCTTACCCCTATGGGTGACTACAGTGGCAGTGGGAAAGGCACCTCCTCTGGGGCTGGGGATAGACTGTCAACACCACCCATAGGGGTAATCGTATCGTATCTGGTTATTTATATAGCGCTTCTTATAGTACTAGCTATTCAGAAGCGCTGTCAGCGTGACAGCCCCAAGGAAATAAGAAAGTCTTCAGGCAACGAAGGAATGAGGGCGGGTGCCCGATTAAAAGCTTGCTACGGATAATGGGGGCAGGTAAGTCCACATAGAAGGGCCCACAATGGAAAAGGCATGGTGTTGAGTTATAGCAATCCTTGCCCATGGAACAATAAGATCAAGTCGATCCGCAGACTGGAGAGGGCGGGTGGAGACACCAGACAGAGGCTTTCGCAGATATATTTAGGAGCTTTACCCTGTTGAGGTCTGAGGACAAAGAGGACATTACCTTGTATTGAGTGCCAGAGGGAATTGGCTTTTTGCTTGACTTCTTAGTATAACCTTATATGAAAGAGAATTCTTATGTCACTAGCTGTCAACCCGTGAAGAATCACAGGTTGGATTATATTTTAGCTCACGATTCAACTGCAACTGGCACTGTTCGTTCTAGTTGTTAATCCGTTAATAATTACGGGTCATATTTGATTTTAACGTTGCTATAGTAGTGGTGAAGACACTTTGACGCAGAGCTAAAATAGGTCTACACATTAATTAAACGAAACGGTCGACAAACGGTTCGTCACCTATTGTAACACTGTAAGTCTGCAGCGTTCAATACTAAAATACGCAAAAAATACACATTACCCATTAAGTTATCTTTAATAACTGCATATATTCTTACATAGACGCAAATGAAAAAGTTTTGAAACGCGAATCGAAGGTCTGTTTACAGTGACTTTTGAAAATATTTCGGTCAACTTCTAATATTTTGGTCAACTTCTAATATTTCGGTCAACTTCTAATATTTCGGTCAACTTCTAATATTTTCGGTTAGCTTCTGTCCAAGCACTCGCCTTAGATGTGAAGGACAAAGCACGTGACTTAGGTAATTATACGTCATCGATATTTGTGTTGTTGTTAATATAATCCAGGCCTTAGCCTATTATTTTCTGAATTCTCAAGCGTCTCTACCTACAGTAGAATATGTTAGCTTTCGACTGCGATTCCGCCAAAATAATTTAAGATCTAAAGGGTTCGACAGTGAAAAAAGATTGGGAAACGCTGATGTAGACGGTGGTCTTGATGTTTAGTCTGATGAAGCGACTCTTTCAGTCGTTTATTATTATATCATCCAACTGTTCATCCAAGGGTCAACGATTGTCAAACGCTGCTGCAGATGTTCAGCGAATAGCTGAAGGAGGATGAGGAGGAGGCTGGCCTTCCCCACCCCATGGGAGGGAGTAAGAGGAGGAGAGCTGGCGCAGAGCCAAGAAGCGAAACGGAGGTTTCTATGATGATGATGATGATGATGATGATGATGATGATGATGATGATGATGATGACGATGACGATGACGACGACGACGACGACGACGATTGGTGTGGACTGTGTTGCGATTTGTCAGTTGACGTTACGTTCGGTCATCAATCGTGTTTTAACCTCTTCTTCTTCTGTGGAATAATAAATAGATAAGAGCCAACAACAGGAATCATACGAGATCCAATCGAAGCGATTTCTATGTCTCGGTGCAATTAGTTCCGGCCTCGTCGTAGTAACGCACAACCTGCACCGGAGATAGGCATACGACGCTTTTGCAGCGCTTGTTTACGTTCTGTCTTCAATTTCATTTGATCTTTTCTGGATTTTCTGTGGTTATGAAACGCTGCAGGTTCTGGATTTTGTCAGCTGTTGTCGGGTTTTCCCATTGTTTGTGGTTGTATTTGTTGTTGCGTTTGTCTAAAAATGGTTTCTTAGAATGTGTTTGTTTGTTTCTTTAGGTATTGTTAGGAGGTGACTGACCTTGACCTTCGTTGAGAGAAGTAGTTTGGTTGCTTGAGTCTTCTGATCTGAAGAGGAGAAGGAGGAGGAGGTCTTTGGAAAGAAAGAAGAAGAAGAAGGAGGAGACAAGATGTCGAGGAATATGAGCGAGGAGGCGATGAGGGAGGAATTGGAGCGAATCCAACTCCAGATGAATGCAACAACGGATGAAGTGAGAGACAAGAGATGATCGATTGTCATCTCTCATCCATCATCTTCTTCTGTGATAATTGTCATCTGCTCTGTTTGTCAATCAATAGTTTTTTGATGACAGACATTGTAGGTAAGTAAGTAAGTAAGTTGTTGCTTTCTAAGTCATTTGTCTGCTGGTCTTAATAAGAAACTTTAACTCATTCGATTGTTTAATGCATCTCATCTGTTTAATCTCAAAGTCTTCTTAACTTCACTACATTGATGAGTGTCTTCCTTCTTAGTGCTTGCGATGAAGTTGCCTCCTGATTAATGGAAAGAACCGAATTAGATGGAAATAATAGTGTGGGGCATTGATTTCATTCCAACCATTTGACCAATTTGTCGGATCTTAAGAGAACAGAAGAAGAGAAGAAGACTAAAGAAGAGGAGTAGGAGGAAGATGAGGAGGATTCTCTGATTCCATTCATTGAATCTGTAATGGCATTATCAGTTCCTCTCAAACGCTGATCCCTCCGTTTAAAGCATCTTGATCCCAAAGAGAAGGAGGAGGAGGAGGAGAGTGTGGCTTGTGTGTAGTGTGCAGGCAGAGACCGTTGTTGTTGCTTTGGCTTTAACAATGTTATGGTGATTGAGATGAGATGACTGTTGCTGTGTTTCAGTCTCTGGAGAGCACAAGACGAATGGTCGCTTTGTGTGAGGAGGTGAGTCTACCACCACTACAACTACTACATCATCATCGTCATTATCATCATCTTTTCTGTGCATCTTTTGCAGTTGTATATTATGTGAATTGGTTCTTCTGTCGTTGTCGTCGCTGTTTTTGTCTGCGTTGGATTAGTTTCATGCGTTGCTCCTTCCACAGAAAACCTTTCATCTAATTGACAAAGGATCCTTCGCTCCTCTAGGTCGTAAGTCACGGATGCAAGGAAGAGGTGGAAGACGAAGAGGGGGAGGTAGAGAGGCTCTTCCAGAAGGAGGAGGATGATGATGATGATGATGATGATGATGATGATGATGATGATGATGATGATGATGATGATGATGATGATGATGATGATGATGATGATGATGATGATGATGATGATGTTCAGGGAGGAGGAGGAAGAGCAGAGGCTCTTCCAGGAGGAGGAGGAGGAGAGGTTTTTCCAGGAGGAGGAAGGAGAGGCTATTTTAGGAGGAGGAGGGAGAGGCTCTTCTAGGAGGAGGAGGCTCTTCCAGGAGGAAGAAGGATGAGAGGAGGCACCGTCCTCCCTTGGATGTTTGTCTCTCACTAAACAGAACGAATAGCTGCTCAGCAAAGTAAATATTTGATTGCAATTGTCAGCCAATGTTTTACGATCATCTGCAGCCACACTTTGCAAGCTTTGCTACTTTCCAGACTCACCAAAAGTAACCATATATTATGTATGATGCATTTTATGCATATAATATATATATATATATTTATATATATATATCTGCATGTGTCTCTGCTTCGGTCTCTCTCTGTCTTTATGTCTGTCTTAATGTCTGTCTCTCTTTCTGTCTCTCTGCCTCTTTCTCTTCCTTTGCTCTAATCTGATCTAATGCTATCTTCTTGTTCTTCTTGTCTGATGTCTCTCTCTACTCCGAAATCTCTTCCTCTCTGGTCTTTGAGGAGATCCTTTTCTCTTCATTCTGTTTTCTCTGGATGAGATGAGAGCATAGATGTATGGATGGATGGATGGACGAACGGACGGACGGATGGATGGATGGGAATGGCCTCCACCGGTGAAGACATTATTATTAAACGGACGATTTTTAAAGCGCCGTAACGCAGTCATGCCAGTACAAGGGCGCTTACACCATTATCTCGATCATTAGGGAATGAAGCAAGGATTTTGCATACGGTAGTTGGTCGTTTCTCTTGTGATGTCGTCTCATCCAGTCAACGTAAAGGTTCAGGCAGACAGACAGACAGACAGACATAGAGAGGGTAGAGGTAGGTAGAGGGACAGAGAGAGAGAGAGGGGGGAGACGCAGGGGGCGGGAGACGGAGAGACAGTGAGAGAGGGACAGAGGGAGAGAGAGAGAAAAGAGAGGGAGTGGGGAAAGAGAGACAGAAAAACAGACAGACAGAGACAGACAAAGGCTGAGATTGAAAGAGAGTTCACTCTTAACCAATTCCTGCTTTGTCTGATCTGATCTGAATGAAGAACACAAAGTGTCTGATTGTTGTCATCAGATCCACACTAACATCTCTAGTCCTAACTGGCTAAATGTGTCTGAACATCAGTCACATCGAACCTGATTCTCTCTTTCCTTTCATCAATTGTAGAAGTCGACGTTTTATCTACATAGCACCTTATATAAATTATGGTTTTGATTTTTAAGGTTTATGCAGTTCTTTGTTTTGGCAAATTCTTTGTTAAGAATGTCTTAGGTTGTCCTTGTCTTTGAGAGGTTTCTGTTGTGCCAACTGAGGATAAAACAATGCAAAGAGCAACTGTCTATCGTTCATTGTCTTTTTCTATTTGGCATATGATTTGTTCCTATGGAGTTTATGTAATCCATTGGAGTCAATCTCCAGACGGATGTTTTCCATGTGAGAGGGAGGTAGTGTAGCATTGGATTCGTCCTCTCTCTGGTCTCTTGTTACTCTTAGGGATCAGATCAGCATCTGTAATGCTCTGTCTCTGTTGTCTATCTTTACGAAAATCAGAGCAAAGATGCAGGAATACGAACGCTTGTTATGTTGGACGAACAGGGAGGTAAGCAGGACACACGATGATGACGACGGGGAATTCCCCTTGTTATGTTGGAGGAAGAGGGAGGTAAGCAGGTCACACGATGACGACAGAGATTTCCTCTTGTAGACAAGATGACGACGGGGAATTCCCCTCTCCTCCTCCTCCCAGTTGGTGTTTGATTCTTGATTGTGTTCTTGGGTTTCTTTTCGTTCTGCTTTCAAATTATTATTGCTGTGATAGAGAGAAACAGTGGCAGCGGATTGGTTGGAAAGAGAGAAATGGTGACTACTTATTGGTTGGACGGAGAGAAATGATGGCAGCTGATTGGCTGGGAGATAGAAACAGTGGCAGCTGATTGGTTGGAAAGAGAGAAACGATGGCATCATTGGTTGGGAGATAGAAATGGTGGCAGCGGATTGGTTTGAAAGAGAGAAATGGTGACAGCTTATTGGTTGGACAGAGAGAAATGATGGCAGCTGATTGGCTGGGAGATAGAAACAGTGGCAGCTGATTGGTTGGAGAGAGAGAAACGATGGCAGCTGATTGGTTGGAAAGAGAGAAACGGTGGCAGCTGATTGGTTGGAAAGAGAGAAACGGTGGCAGCTGATTGGTTGGAAAGACAGAAACGGTGGCAGCTGATTGGTTGGAAAGACAGAAACGGTGGCAGCTGATTTTTTGGAGTGATTGCTTTGCAATGCAGACGGGTCATTTGGGGGGGGAGGTTCGAGTCCTCCTCTTCTCCCGTCATCTGAAAGATAATATTAATTGAAATAAGGTGTTCTAAATGGAAAGGACCTTTTGTATGATGATGATGATGATGATGATGATGATGGTTCTTTCTACCATGACATCAAACACAAAGTCTTTCTTTTGACCTCTGCGTGGCCTCTCCAGTCTGGACAGTACATCTGTCTATATGACGACCACATCCGTCTCCTTGGAAGTCGCTTTTGATTCCCAAATGTTATGTTTGCTTTGGTTCTGTTAAATAACAACTGAACGAATGGCGCTGATTTCTTCATCAGACACAGACAATAATTCTTCTTCCTCCATCTGTTAAAACCTCACAAACAACTGGATTTAACTGTTTGTTAGAAATAAAATGATAAATTAAAGACAATTACAGCGATGCATCTGATTGGCGCAATTGGGGTCTCGTGGTTCAGTTGATTTTGAGAATGGCTTGAGATTGTCTTTTGGAGTTTTAGACAGAATGGGGGCCTGGTTGTTTTTGAGGTCATGACCTTAGTTTGGCCTTGAGCTGTGAAATGACGATTAAGGTCATTGTTGTTTTCTTTTCCATTTTACTCATGTATTTGGCTGTTTTCATCCAATCTTTTGATTTTCGAATATTACCCCATAATTTGCTTTTATAAAATCGGTTTAGATGTCAGTTTTCATTGAATATGATCCTTATTTTCTTATGTGTTTTATTATTATCGTTTTAATTTATTTTATATCATATTAATTTCTTATTGATTGCTTAAACATCATTTTAGATGTGAATTTGTTTGTTATTGATATTTAGATTATTTTCTGGTGTTATTTTAATGTGATTTTAATTTTTAGAAGTTTATTGAAGTTCTGTTCAGTTCAGTTGTTATTTTTTCTGTTCTGTCGTTGATTTACTTTCGTACAGAGTCAGGACGTCGGTGTTAAGACCCTGACGATGTTAGATGCACAAGGAGGTAAGAAAAGGCGCTATATAAATCTAACATATATATATATATATAGACATACACACGGTGTTAAGACCCTGACGATGTTAGATGCACGCACAGGGAGATAAGAAGGCGCTATATAAATCTAACATACGTAGACATGCACACTTGCACTTCTAAGAACACATGATGTGAGCGACAACATTGAGAAGGGGAGAGAGGAAGGGGAGGAGAGGGAACAGGAGGAGGAGTTGTGAGGAAGGGAGGAAGAGGATTGAATGGAGAAGAAACAGGAAGAGGAGTAGAGGGGAAAGGGAGGAAAAGAAGTGGAGGAGAAGGAACAGGAGGAGGAGGAGTAGGAGTAGAGAGGATGGGGAGGAAGAGGATGGAGAGGAGAAGGAGCAGGAGAAGTAGTAGAGGGGAAGGGGAGGAAGAGGATGTGGATGAGAAGGAACAGGAGGAGGAGTAGAGAGGAAGGGGAGGAAGAGGATGGGGAGAAGAAGAAACAGGAGGAGTAGAGAGGAAGAGGACGGGGAGGAGAGGAAACAGGAGGAAGAGTAGAGAGGAAGAGGATGGGGAGGAGAGGAAACAGGAGGAAGAGTAGAGAGGAAGAGGATGGGGAGGAGAAGGAACATGAGGAGGAGGAAGAGAGGTGTTGTCGTTTTTTGATTGCTAGATTCCACGACTGGCTGAGGACTAATGAGTTTGGAGTCTGGCTGAGAGGAAAAGCAAATGAAATTAACCCATTGCATCTGGAGAAACAGGAGAAGGAGAATGAGGAGGAAGAGGGGAAAGAGGCGGAGGAGGATGGAAGGAGGAGGAGGAGGGGGAGAGATATGTAGGGCAGCAGCGCGTCAACCCTCAATACACTTGTCCAGCTCTACTGCATGGGCTTTGCTTCTGACAATGCATCAACACAGGTTTTATTCTAGTCTCTGTCTGTCTGTCTAAGTGTCTTTCCATCCGTCTGTCTGTCTATTTGTCGCACTCTAAACAGAGACTGGTCTCTTTGTATAACTTTCTGCTTGTCCCACATTCACAGTGTCAGAATTTATTGTCAGTAATTGCAGCGAAGGTAATTTGTTGGTTCATTTATATAAGTCAGGTTTTGATGGCCATAGATTGAATGAAGTGGTTGTCAGTTAAGAGAGCTAAGAGGAGGCTGAGGGTTCGACTCCTAGTAAGGGTGTATTGGTCAGGGTTGGGGGGCCTTTGAAAGTAGAATGGGTTAATGGGTAGTAGGGCTTCTATGGCTCTTCCTTGACCAATGTCCTTCTCTCTCACTTGCAGACTTTGCCATCACAGTTGTCTCTTCTAAACATATAGTCTATCAAAGTGGAGTTGGAGGTTCTGTTTGAGAGGTTCTGTTTTGTATGAAGTTCAGTTGATTATTAATATTGTTATGATTGAATGTTTTCCAGAGCAACTGGATCGAGTGGAGGAAGGGATGAGTCAGATCAACCAGGATATGAAGGATGCGGAGAAAAACCTGGAAGGACTGGAGAAGTGCTGTGGCCTGTGTGTTCTACCATGGAAGAGGTTTGAGAGAGCGCTAGGGTTGGGGTCGGAGGGGTCATTGTTTGAAGTATCCCACGGCTGCACAGCATCATAATATTGACTGTCGAAATTGAAACAAGAGGATATTATGAAGAATGGGAAAGGTGGAGAATTGGAAAGGTGGAATATGGGAAAGGTGGAGAATGGGAAAGCTGAAAAATGGGAAAGGCGGAGAATGGTGTTTGATTATTAGATATGGTGGCGCTTGATAAATATATATATATATATATATATATATATATATATAATGGTGATATTTCTCTGATGTGTTGTATTCCTACCTGATTTTCTGATCCATTTGAGGCATCAATTCTTCTTTGCTTCTGTGTTTTACATGACAAGTTAACTGCTTCAGAATTCATTACTTAATGACGCCTAATAAGTGCATAATATATGATTATATGATTATGTGATTATATGATTATGTGATTATGTGATTGTAGGATTGTATGATTATGTGATTATATGATTATGTGATTGTATGATTATGTGATTATGTGATTGTATGATTATGTGATTGTATGATTGTATGATTATGTGATTATATGATTATGTGATTGTATGATTATATGATTATGTGATTATGTGATTGTATGATTATGTGATTGTGTGATTGTATGATTGTATGATTATGTGATTATATGATTATGTGATTGTATGATTATATGATTATGTGATTGTATGATTATATGATTATGTGATTATGTGATTATACTAATGATGATGATGTGTTTTTTGTTTGCTTTTGTTTCCTTAGAACAAAAAACTTTGATAAGAGCGGTGATTATGCCAACGCTTGGAAGTCAAATGAAGATGGGAAAGTGAACAGCGATGGACCGAGAGTTGTAGTTGCAGACCAGAACCAAGTACCAAGTGGAGGATTTGTTACAAGGCAAGTAGCACAACTCAATCATCATCATCATCATCAGTTTGTTTATAAGGAACATTTCATTTCATGATTATGAGGATTTGAAAAGAGATTATATTTTGTTCTGATCATAATAATACTTTGTCTTCTGAGTGGTTTTGGATGAGAAGTGCCACTGGTTGAGTTATTTTGTGAAGAGATCCTTCTTAATTGTCAGATTAGAGTGGCTCAATTGCGTTCATCTTTGAGAATACCACGTGCCCACTGCTCAGAGCTGGAGAGATAGAGAGAGAGACAGAGAGAGTGAGACAGAGAGGGAGAGAGAGAGAGAAAGAGAGAGAGAAAGAGAGAGAGAAAGAGAGATGGCTGTGAAAACTGTTAAATTCAACTCCTGTAATAAATACTAAATAGTCATCATTCGTTCCTACTATACTTGCAATCATGCTGTGAATTGTCTGTTTGAAAATGAATGAAAATCTTTATCTCTGTGTTTTGTCTTCTTTTGTCATCGTTTTCTGTGTTTGTGCAGAATAACGAACGACGCTCGTGAGGAAGAGATGGAGGGGAATCTTGTGGAAGTGAGTGGAATGCTGGGAAACCTAAGGAGCATGGCCGTCGATATGAGCAATGAATTAGACTCACAGAACAAACAGATCGATAGAATTAACACACAGGTCAGTCTTCTAGTGCAGTGGTTCCCAACATTTTTCGACTAAGGGCCACTTTTATTTAGTACGAGGACATGATGGGCCACAGGGTTAAAATAATTATTTTATGCAATAAAGAATACTTATGTATTAGCGACGGTTTATTGACATAGACTAACCTCGTGACTAGAGATGTACTAAAACATATATAATTGTTAAATTGAACTTCAATATAGTACATTTGAAGTCACTTACAGACATCATCAAAATAATTATAACAATTTATAGTAGAAAATAACTATTCTGTCAAATATTCATTTTTTTCAACGTATATTTTAAAAATCTTTTATAGGTCGAGGGCCACTTTTTGAGGCCTGGCGGGCCACTTTTGGCCTGCGGGCCACAGGTTGGGAATGGCTGTTCTAGTGTACTATTCCTCCTCACAGAGTATGCACTTCATTCGATGATTTGATTGTGTTGAGAGGTCAACTGGTCAAAGGTCAATGGGTTAAGGGTGAAGGTGTTAAAGGGGCAGAGGTCACAATTGCTCTAATATCTGATTTATGCTATTTTTACTTCTTTCACTGGCCAATGGACATGAATTCAAGGAATTCACCTTTGCACAGACAAACATAGAGGGAGACAGACACAGACAGACCTACGTACATCAAAGCATCCGATATGGATGGATGGATATGGATGGATGGATATGGATGGATGGATATGGATATGGATATGGATGGATGGATATGGATGGATGGATGGATATGGATGGATGGATATGGATATGGATGGATGGATATGGATGGATGGATGGATATGGATGGATGGATGGATGGATGGATGGATGGATGGATGGATGGATGGATGGATATGGATGGATGGCTATGGATGGATGGATGGATATGGATGGATGGATGGATGGATGGATGGATGGATGGATGGATGGATGGATGTGGATGGATGGATATGGATGGATGGATGGATATGGATGGATGGATATGAATGGATGGATATGGATGGATGGATGGATGGATGGATGGATGGATGGATGGATGGATGGATATGGATGGATGGATGGATGGATATGGATGGATGGATATGGATGGATGGATATGGATGGATAGATGGATATGGATGGATGGATGGATGGATATGGATGGATGGATATGGATGGATGGATGGATATGGATGGATGGATGGATGGATGGATGGATGGATATGGATGGATGGATGGATGGATATGGATGGATATGGATGGATGGATATGGATGGATGGATATTGATGGATGGATATTGATGGATATGGATGGATGGATATGGATGGATATGGATAGATGGAAATGGATGGATATGGAAGGATGGATGGATATGGATGGATGGATGGATGGATATGGATGGATGGATGGATTTGTGGATGAATTTATGGATGGATTTATGGATGGATGGACGACATTGGACGTGTGTAGTGATTGACAGGAGGGAGGGAAGGGGAGGGGCGAAGGGGGGCGTTTTGTCATCTGTAGAAATCAATGACATTGTCGTCAGATGTTCCTCTAAATTAAGGTATAGCACAGCAACAGGTGAAGAAATAAACCAAACAGACGCAGAATCTGTCAGAGTCTGTCAGGTGTGTGTACTCGTTTTACCTAAAGAGAGAAACAGAGAGAGAGAGAGAGAGAGAGAGAGAGAGAGAGAGAGAGACAGAGACAGAGAGAGAGAGACAGAGAGAAACAGAGAGAAACAGGGAGAGGGAGAGGGAGAGAGAGAGGGAGAGAGAGAGAGAGAGAGACAAAGAGGGGATTGTTGGAGAGGGAGAGAGATATTGACATTTCATATTAGCTAAGGTAGGTTTTGTTGATATGAATCGAAAAGTAGGTCATGCTCCTCCTCTGCAGCGGTTGGATGAAGAGGCAACAGATGTCAAGTAATTAGCGAAATGAAGAGACATCTTAGATTTAATTGCAACATCACCTGCGCCTCCTCCTCCTTGGTCTAATTAGTGGAGATTTCTAAATCAATTGTTCTGTGTTTAACCCTTTAGTTACTAGCACCAGCGTGATTGATTATGCCTTACACTTTTGTACACCCTGCTGGTCGTTAAAGGGTTTATAATTGAGGTCAAACGATGAAACGGCCAATCAAAGGAACAGCAGCAGCAGCTGTGTCATCAGCCATCTTGACCTCTGCTTTATCACCAGATTCAATGGAACACAAGAACTCTCATCGCTCCGTAGGGGAGCTATCGTGCCTAGTAGCACTCGGGAGACAGTCTCGGTCAGATGCTCCTACTCCTAATCTTATCCTCCTTTGCCTCCTTCTTAACCTGCTCCTCGTCTTCCTCCTGATCCTCCTTTGCCTCCACCTGCTCCTCCTTTTCCTCCTCCTCGTCCTGCTCCTCCTACTCCTCATCCTGCTCCTCGTCCTGCTCCTCCTTTGCCTCCTCTTCTTCCTGCTCGACGTCCTGCTCCTCCTTTGCCTCTTCCTCATCCGGCTCCTCCTTTGCCTCATCGTCCTGCTCCAACCTCATCCTCATCCTACTCCTTGTCCTGCTTCTCCTTTGCCTCGTCCTGCTCCTGCTCCTCTTCTTCCTGCTCCTCGTCCTGCTCCTCCTTTGCCTGCTCCTCGTCCTGCTCCTCCTTTGCCTGCTCCTCGTCCTGCTCCTCGTTTGCCTGCTCCTCGTCCTGCTCCTCCTTGGCCTCCTCGTCCTGCTCCTCGTCCTGCTCCTCGTCCTGCTCCTCCTTTGCCTCCTCGTCCTGCTCCTCCTTTGCCTCCTCCTCGTCCTGCTCCTCGTCCTGCTCCTCGTCCTGCTCCTCCTTTGCCTCCTCCTCGTCCTGCTCCTTCTTTGCCTCCTCCTCGTCCTGCTCCTCCTTTGCCTCCTCCTCGTCCTGCTCCTCGTCCTGCTCCTCCTTTGCCTCCTCCTCGTCCTGCTCCTCGTCCTGCTCCTCGTCCTGCTCCTCCTTTGCCTCCTCCTCGTCCTGCTTCTCGTCCTGCTCCTCGTCCTGCTCCTCCTTTGCCTCCTCCTCGTCCTGCTCCTCCTTTGCCTCCTTCTCGTCCTGCTCCTCGTCCTGCTCCTTCTTTGCCTCCTCCTCGTCCTGCTCCTTGTCCTGCTCCTCGTCCTGCTCCTCGTCCTGCTCCTCCTTTGCCTCCTCCTCGTCCTGCTTCTCGTCCTGCTCCTCGTCCTGCTCCTCCTTTGCCTCCTCCTCGTCCTGCTCCTCCTTTGCCTCCTTCTCGTCCTGCTCCTCGTCCTGCTCCTTCTTTGCCTCCTCCTCGTCCTGCTCCTTGTCCTGCTCCTCGTCCTGCTCCTCGTCCTGCTCCTCCTTTGCCTCCTCCTCGTCCTGCTCCTCCTTTGCCTCCTTCTCGTCCTGCTCCTCGTCCTGCTCCTCCTTTGCCATCTAATGATTGTTCATTTATTTGTAATATTAATGTTATTTAATTTTTTTGGGATTTGTTTTGTTTTCTTTCAGGCGGAGGTCTTGGATGATCGGGTGAAAGTGGCGAACCAAAGGGCGAACAAAATCCTCAAGGAATAAGGAGAAGACTTTACCCTCCTCTCTCTCTCTTCCACCAGACATTCATTCCAGTTGTACTGTTCTATGCTAAAAGTCCCACATATCAACCTCTACTCCTCCACTTCCTCCTTCCTCTTCTCTTCCTCCTCTTACTTCTGGCCTTCATACCTTCATAAATAACCATTGGTTTATTTATTAATCCTCCGCAATTATTGGAATTAAAGCCCCGTAATTCCACCCCCACTCTGCTCCTCTTTGAGAAATGTTCGACTGATGGAAATGACAGAAACGATGTATTATTCGATTGTTTTAAGTTATTGCCATTATTTTCGGTTGATGTCCTTCATATCATGTGTTTTGATTCTGAACCTTCTGAAACAGAAGCTGAAATGTTCAGCTGCAAAGTTCTTGTTCATCGCTTGTTCTATAATGTTCGAAACCAATTGTTATGTTTTGAATATGTCTGTCTCTCACTCTCTCTCAGTCTCTGTCTCTCTGTGTTTGTCTCTGTCTCTCACTGTCTCTCTGTCTCTATCTATGCATATATATATATATATATATATATATATATATATCTCCTCTCTCTCTCTCTCTCTCTCTCTCTCTCTCTCTCTCTCTCTCTCTCTCTCTCTCTCTCTCTCTCTCTCTCTCATTCTCTATCTCCCTCTCTCTGCCATATAATTATTAAATCCCTTCATGTGACATGGAATTATTTGGTTGGCAGAATTCTAATTAATGGACCAAGAGACGATTGTTGCATAAGTGTTGTCCAGTTGTTGTCGTTGCCTTTGGGATTTGTGTGGTTGTTGCAGATGACCGTTTTCTCCTTGTTGTACATACAACTTAAATGGATCTTTAAAGGTCGTTGTTGCCTTAATATTTGTTGCCTTGCATTCATGTTAAATATGGAGAGTGTTGCCATGGATAAAAATAGAGATCATGGAGAGTTTTGCCATGGATATATTCAATTGCATGTATGTATAATTATTGTATAGAAATGAAGTGGGTTTAATGTCGTAGATTGGCCTGATAGGAAGACAATACAACTAAATGAGGGCTTAATGACCGTAATTAATGTTGATGAACTTCTAATGCATATTCATGATTAATGCATATTCATGATCAATGCATATTCATGAAGATTTGTGAATGAGATCGTTCTTTGATGTTGTTCGTCTTATTATTGCTTTGTCTTCTATTTTGAATAAGAACCGGTTTCTATTATTTCTCATCGTTTCTTTGACTTCTTCTTCTTCCGCGATTCTCTCGGTCATTACCAACTGAGTATAGTCTCCAGAATTAGTCAGATTACAGCTGGACAATTATAGAGGTTGCTTATATGTGAACGACTAAACGGTGGCCACAGAGCGAACATCCCACGTCCAACTAGGTGGCTATGTTAGCGTTCACGGGTGTACAACATAATAATTATAGGCTACGACACAACTGACAATTTATAGCGGGCTTTTAATTTTAAAAGGCATATATTGTTGAAATACTAAACTCAGTAATGCAGTGTAACAAGCAGTGTTGATGACTTGTTATTAGGTTCAATAAACGAGTATCTGTTAATGAAGGTATACTTATTCATACTGTAGCCTGTATATACTAGGCCCTATGTTCAGTTCATAAAGTTGCAATCGTTAATTTAGCATGTATGACGTTGTCCAGTGTAGGCCTATTCTTAATTAAACCAAGTGTAGGCCTACACCTAAAAAAATTCCTGTTTTAAATTATATATTTAAGTTATTTTAATTTCAATTAACATTTCAAGAAGTTAGTTTTAAATTTAGTCTATTTTGAATATAAAAGTTTGTCAAGCAAAAGCGCACCTACAGTAAGAGCAATGCACCACCGGTAGGGGGCATTGTTGTTAAAATAACTTATGCCATACAGTTACTTAAGTTCAATACTCTTCCTCACGCATCGTGGATAGTAAGCCGTGTTGCCAAATTGTCTCATCTTGAGTCCAAGTCTACACAGCTGCCATTCGAGGCTGCGAGGCATCGGCTACAGACTGTTTTAATCTTAGGCCTAAAGAATGTGGCGATGTCTTGTTCGCCGGAACGCTTTCCAGGCACGGTTGCTAAATTTAAATATCTCTAAGATTTGATGTAAGCTATTATAATGATCGTTAGAGCTGTAAGGTCTTACCAATCAAAAACAATTATTCATAACAAAATTAGTGTATAGCAACCAGAGGTGTAACACGGTTTTAAAAAGTTGGGGGCATAATTTCTAAGATATTGCGGAAAGCGGAACAATTTTTTTGGCGCACACTTTTTGAATTTTGCCTTCCCCAGAAATTTGAAAAATGAGGGGCAAACAAATTGTCTTAACAAAAGTCATCTTAACAAGCCATTGGAGAAACATAAAAAAGAACCGATTTAGGGGGCACTGAGCCCAGTTTTGAAACCGGGTGGCCGGTGCCCTCTCTGCCCCCTGCTTGTCACACCCCTGATAGCGACGATCGCACACAGTGCAGAGGCCTATAGTGGTTTAAAGGTTAACATAGGTTTAAACACCAATAACTGGAAACAAATGATGGGACTCAACGCAGCTAGATAGAGGGTTGTAGGTCTAGTAGGCTACTAACATGGATATACAGCGGCCTTAGTAGTACGGTAACGGAAAGACATATCTTTTTGTAAGGCATTCAACGCTTTTATGAGGTTGGTCTACTTAAAAGACGCCTTTTAAGTATCGTTTAGGCCTATCCGTTTATTGAGAAAATGCTGCTGACAGAGCGCAGCCACTTACATATTTACAGCAGCCTAAGAGTTATAACACTGAAAACAGTTCACCCAATAATTAAGATAATGTTAAGAATGATTATTATCAATCGAACCAATTGTGCCGAAAGACTAGTCATGATTTTATGCATCATTCTTGATAAAAAATTCTGGCTATCCTTATTCGGGAGGACAAATGGATGGGCCCGCGATCGCAGGAGATATTGTTTTGGAGGCCTTAACATGCACATCGGACGCAGAACATGGCTCGGGTTACCAATGATGTCCTGGAACATAACCGTATCCGCTCTGATGACCAGATCTCCGACCATCAGTGCATCATCAGGTATGTAACCACCTCGCAGGACACGCCGCATGAACTGTTCAAGGCGGTTCTTGTCTGCAGCAGACAAGTACCCCACCACAGGCGGGAGACCCATAGATGAATTTCGCGATCATTGTTGCTCTATAGCTACGACGTGCAGCGAGTCAGATGCCATCCCACGTGATCGTAGAGTCTTCAGTGCAAACAACGACGAGGAGCAGGATCCGAAGGATTTTATCACGTGATCGGAGAAGGTTAATTTTTCTCCCATTTATATGCCCGAGACGTAGGTTATAAGGAGGTTATTATGGAGGAATCTCTCCGTCCGCCAGAGTAGGAGACCTCTTTGGCTCTTGAGGGCATACCATGCCGAACCACAATCATCTCACGTGTCTTTGCAACATTAATTTTGAGATTTTTCTGGTAGCCCATAATTTGCTGTTGTCAAGTTCAGCGAGGACCGACCCTATATTGTTTGAACCGATAATTAGGTATAAATGAGTCATCTCAATATTTCTTGAGCCTGTTCAAAGTCAAAAGAGGCTGCATATCAGAAGCAGAGGTGTAACAAGCGGGGGCGCAGGGGAGCACCGGTCTCCCAGTTTCAAAACTGGGGAGCAAAGCCCCCCATCCCAGGTTTCGTGCTCAGTGCCCTCCATGTGCCCCCAAATCTGTTCTTTCTATGTTTCTCCAATGGCTTTTAAGATGACTCTTGCTAAGATAATTTGCGCCCCTTCCCCAAATTTCTGGGGGGGCGGCAAAATTCAAAAAGTGGGGGGCATCAAAAAATGTGTGCGCTTCGCCCACTATTTTAAAACTATGCCCCCCACTTTTCAAAACCTTGTTACACCTCTGATCAGAAGTATACTCTTTGATCAGAGGTGGCGATCACGCTTGACAGGTGGGGACAATGAGAGGGGTAAGAAATGTGGGGGATACACGTATAACCTGTCCTCTTTCTGCAAAAGGTGGGGTACTTGTCCCCTCGACCACCACCACCCACCCTGGATCGCCGCCCCTGCTCCTAATGGCCGGATATGGGCACAATTAGTAAATTTCTAATCGATTACAATTCGCAGCAGCTTATTGATTAGCAATAAGAATAAAATAATTGTGAAAGACAGCTTATATCATTTCATTGAGGTTCTAAGTCCCCAATGGCATTAGAACCTACTATAATAATATAGGTCTAGACTATAAAATTATAAGTCGCACAATTATATTTTATTTTATTGTGCAACGAACCTGTAGTAAAATTTAAAGTAGGCCTATAATTATTGTGGTTTGTTTTTTAACGTGCAAAGATTCAAATTGTTTTGTTCTTTAATTTACTGTAAGTTGCACTAACCATCAAGTTACTGACTGTGCCGGATAAACCCGACCCGGAAAGCGCAGGTAACGGTGTCACCGCTACTTGGCATTTTTAACAAGATCATGGCTTTTCATTCGAATCTTGGGATCTTTGCTGTTTTCTACAGATCGTGGCTTTTTCTGGGCTTTCTTTCTAAGGCAATAATTTGTGTTATTTTTACAAGTTGGTCATAATCATCAAAGAAATTAAATCTAGAAGTAAGATCAATGGAATAGTTTGCCAAATTCAAATGAATCGCTTCATGGTCAATTTTGAACCTGTAATATTTCTGGTTCAGGATAGGATCCGTCAAGGATGGAAACAATAGCTGAAGTTCGAAATACTTTCAAAATTTCTGTGTGGCCTGATGTCACTTCCACGCTAATCAGGCATCAGCATGTTCTGCTGAGATAATATTTTCATCGCAAAAAAAAACTGCATGCAGAAACAGTTGGAAACAGATTGTTGGCAAAACAAGCTATGTCACGACAAGGTATTGAATGCCAGTCATGGATTCCTTCAAACTCCTTGCTTGTGGATATGGAAGATAGACGTTGTAATCAGAAAGAGAGGGAGACAAAGACAATCAAACAATATTGTAAATGCAGTTGTGCCACGTATAGCCTAGGCGACGATGATTCGATTGCTGTTTGTGGGAGGGAAAACCAATAAATTTTTGAGGTATATAAACATGAGCCAAATTATTCATTAACTAACTTTAAACATATTATTATCTTGTTGAAATAGGCAAAAAATATTATCAACAGAGTAGCAACAAGAATGCACCTCATGACTAGTTTTATCAATAATAGATAGTTTTTACAGCAGTTTATTTTACCTTGGGTTTTCTTGGCTTTTTGATACCTCATCTTGGCATTTTCCTAAATTTTGAGTTGTAACACTGGCAGGAAATACACCCAAGAAGAGGTTTTAGCATTCCTAGGTTTTTAGTGGAGGTTGATGCGCTTGTGAATATGCTTGTGCCATGCGCTTGGCTACGTGTGGCGCTTTACAAGTTTGGAGATTACAGTTACACGACGCTATATATTCTATCACAGTCTAGGTCTGACATTATTATTGTTTTTATTTCTTTATTTTATTTATTACCGAAATTTATACCGCCCTTCCTCCAAAATTTTTGGCTTAGAAGAGCACAGACCTCGACGGCGCAAAAGTTTACGCGGTTATCGACCTCGCAGAAAAATGTTTGAAAGAGACGCTCGAATAATAATTATATCGAATGCTAATTATATCAATCCACGACGCGTTCGTTGTCGCCGCCATTTTAGTTGTGTCATTCTAGGGTTAGTCTGCACATGCGCGGGCATATTCGTCGGCGACGGAAATTGTTAGCAAGTAAGTGTGTGACATTTTGATGTAATCGAGCCAGAACACGGAAGGGGAGGGCGCCGTTTCCAATTTCTGAAGCTGGGTTGTTTCGGTGCGGAAGAGAGAAACAGAGAGAGACAGAGACAGAATGAGTGGGCGATGAATGTGGACTTTTGTTGTCAATCCGTGAGACATGTAATCAATCTTCCGTCAAGGAGCACTTTAGAAAGAGAGAGAGGGGGGAAGCGTAGCCTCTGTTGTGCTTCGTGATCGCTGGATACAGGTTAGCTCCAACGGCGCTGTATAGCATTGTATGAAGTGTAGGACGAGATTGACATAGGACGACGGGAACGAGACTTAATTAATCTTTCATGTTTGCTTAGTTTGAAGGCGTCATCGATGGATTGCGACGACGAACATGAACCACAGACGACGACGATCACTCGATCAACCAACGAACGACTCTGCAGCACTTAATCCGGCGATTTGCTCCCAACGACTTCGACCACGTTCGTCATTTCTTTGGATGTTTTTCTCCGGTCGGGAATTCCTCCATTTCCGATGACAATGAACAAATCGCATTAGGTGGAGACTGTGATGTGCAATTCCAGAATGAAATCTGAAGGTGGAGGCGACGGATAAGAGTGGAAGAGAAAAGAATACGAGGCTCACAGAGATATAGGCTTAGACTCGGCCCTTTAGACCGAAAGGACTAAAGAGGAGAGCTCCGGGAGGCGTTCACCCCAGTCCGGTAAATGATGACGTTGTGAGAAGGTTAGTTTCTCTACGAGATTATGCATAAAGCCGAATTTTATACGATCATCGTAATATTATTGTATATGCTGGATTACGCTTTGAAAAAGGAGGCATTTGAGAATATGATGTAATCGTTCGTCATGTGATTGTTGGCGTATTATGGCTGGCCTCTATGCATAAAATATAATACTCTGTGGGCTTAGTGTATGACTGCGAAAGAGGCCTCTCTTCTCTGCTTAATCCGCCGCCTCCTATCAGATGCATCATCAGTTGTCGCATGATGTGTAGACTGCGGTTGTTCGATCAGCAGCTGATCAGGAATCGGTTGACTGTTGCCAGCTTTCGTATTATATATATGAAGACCAACAACACTCACTTCGTCTTCTGTTGGCTGGTGTGTTACGCAGGACATGACAAGACCTTTCTAAAGAGCGCACCATTGAGTGGGCGATTCGTTGGTTGATTGGTTGATAGGTGTCGCTGGTTGATATTGGGTGGATGGGTGTCGTTGCTGTCCCAGATGAACTGTCTGTTGCTGGGACAGCTGGGCCAAACGTTGGATCTGAGTCGCTTGTTAACGTGTTTTGTTTTTACGTCGGTCTGTTGAATCCATCATCGCTGCATTGTCTCTGATGCATTTGAAACTTTGAGAATTAATAGACCTGCGTGAGGAGATTCTCTTTAGGAGAACGTCAAGTCTGGGGACAGATCTTCGGAAATCCCACAACTATGGTGGCTAATGCTGTCTGATCAATTTAATTACTATTATTAATTAATTAAACGCCATTATCATACGACGAAGCAACAATCGATAGCTCTCAGCGATTGTGGATGAGTGATGTTCTGAAGATCCTTTCACGATGGATGAGGGTCTAAATGGGGAAGATCCAACCCAGGCATTGTGTTAGAGAGAGAAGGGATCTGACCTAAGGACGGATGAGGGTTTAAATGGGGGAAGATCAAACCCAGGCATTGTGTTAGAGAGAGAAGGGATCTGACCTAAGGACGGATGAGGGTTTAAATGGGGGAAGATCAAACCCAGGCATTGTGTTAGAGAGAGAAGGGATCTGACCTAAGGACGGATGAGGGTTTAAATGGGGGAAGATCAAACCCAGGCATTGTGTTAGAGAGAGAAGGGATCTGACCTAAGGACGGATGAGGGTTTAAATGGGGGAAGATCAAACCCAGGCATTGTGTTAGAGAGAGAAGGGATCTGACCTAAGGACGGATGAGGGTTTAAATGGGGGAAGATCAAACCCAGGCATTGTGTTAGAGAGAGAAGGGATCTGACCTAAGGACGGATGAGGGTTTAAATGGGGGAAGATCAAACCCAGGCATTGTGTTAGAGAGAGAAGGGATCTGACCTAAGGACGGATGAGGGTTTAAATGGGGGAAGATCAAACCCAGGCATTGTGTTAGAGAGAGAAGGGATCTGACCTAAGGACGGATGAGGGTTTAAATGGGGGAAGATCAAACCCAGGCATTGTGTTAGAGAGAGAAGGGATCTGACCTAAGGACGGACGAGGGTTTAAATGGGGGAAGATCAAACCCAGGCATTGTGTTAGAGAGAGAAGGGATCTGACCTAAGGACGGATGAGGGTTTAAATGGGGGAAGATCAAACCCAGGCATTGTGTTAGAGAGAGAAGGGATCTGACCTAAGGACGGATGAGGGTTTAAATGGGGGAAGATCAAACCCAGGCATTGTGTTAGAGAGAGAAGGGATCTGACCTAAGGACGGATGAGGGTTTAAATGGGGGAAGATCAAACCCAGGCATTGTGTTAGAGAGAGAAGGGATCTGACCTAAGGACGGATGAGGGTTTAAATGGGGGAAGATCAAACCCAGGCATTGTGTTAGAGAGAGAAGGGATCTGACCTAAGGACGGATGAGGGTTTAAATGGGGGAAGATCAAACCCAGGCATTGTGTTAGAGAGAGAAGGGATCTGACCTAAGGACGGATGAGGGTTTAAATGGGGGAAGATCAAACCCAGGCATTGTGTTAGAGAGAGAAGGGATCTGACGACCGAAGGGTCCGTGCATATCGCCCCATTGGGGTCATCACCATTTCTCAGGTCAATGTACATCGAACGAATGTAAACGAGTTTTTTGTTCAAGTGTAAGGTAGACAGTAGACAGATTGAGACCCCATTGATACAATGTGCCCATCATTGTACTATTGTCTGTTGATTGTGGCAACTTAAAGAAACTGCAACCAACGCAAACAGCCGAACGGATAGATCCAGTCGTTTTTCTGAAGACGGCCATAAAGATACGGACAGTCAGACAGACATACAGACAAACAGACAGACAGACAGAGTGGGTCAATGAGGGACAGAGATACATAGAGAGGTGGAGGGAGAGGGGCGTAGAGAGACAGAGGGAGAGACAGAGGGAGAGATGGAAAGGACTGCTTTCACTGACGGTAATCAGTCAGATAATTCGACCTATTCGACAAGACGCAGATAAAAGATCACCAGAAAACATTCGACACAAAGCTTAGACGAAGAGCTCTTTATCACGTTAGCTGTCGTCTGTGTCTGTCTGTGTGCGTCCGTCCGTCTGTCCGTTCGTCCGTCCGTCCGTCTGTCTCCTACTTTCAATCGTTACATTTGCTTGGATATTCTGTTGCTGAGGAGGGGAAGTGAGATTACGGTGGAAGGCAGAGAGAGAGAGAGACAGACAGACAGACAGAGAAAGACAGAGAGAGACAGAGAGAGAGACAGAGAGAGAGACAGAGAGAAGAGAGGTTCTCTGGACTGAGACCAAGCGACGACGATCACCTACCCCCTCTCCGCATCCCCAACCCTTCCTTTGCAGTGGTCGACTGAGTCTTAATGTCTTTCTTCCATTTTCCTTATTGTTTCTTTCATGATCTCTTGTGGCGTCTGCATCAAGCATTCTCCTCCTTTGACAGCCTTGACGAATTAGCATCGCTCACACCACCACCAGGGGTCAACCGATGACCAACCTAACAGACCAAATGATCCATTGACCAAATGACCGTATCACCAAATGACTAGGGCTTTAAATTTTTCGCGAATTTACACCGTACACATGAGCAAAGCGCAGAATATCGAGAGTATAAAGACTAAAATGGAAAGAATGCAACCTGCCCTTCCGGCTGTGTTTTCAAAGCAGACACCGCAGCAACAACACGTGATATTATTGGCAGAAATGGTCGTTGATTATACTCAATCTAATTGACTTATTTATTGTGGTACACATTTTATACCGCGAGTTTTGTGTTTTTTGGCCGCGAATTTTTTAATTTTCGACTGCGAAAAATTTACAGCTCTACAAATTACCAACCAATATGACCTAGTGACTAGCTGAATGACTGACCAGCCGTCGAAATGACCGACCGCCTCACTGACTGACAGATACGCCGATCTACCAAAGGACCGAATGACCAAAGGACCGAATGACCAAAGGACCGACTAAACGATCAACCGCCTTCCGTAAATTTTGATACCCCAGACTCTCGAAATTAAAGCCATTGGCTGAGTTATTCTTCTCCCCTCCTCTTCCTTCTCCTCTTCCTCTCCATGTTTTTTCTCCTATTCCTCTCCATCCTCTTGAGAATACACGCAGGAAGAAGAGTAGGAATACGAAGTGATGCACAGAGAAAGAGAGAGAGAGAGAGAGAGTGAGAGAGAGACGGAGAGAGCGAGAGACACACATACAGAGAGAGAGAAAGACGAAGAGAGGGAGAGAGTGAGACGGAGAGAGACACACACAGAGAAAGAGAGAGAGAGAAAGAAAGAGAGAGAGAGACATACAGAGACAGAGAGACGGAGATAGGGAGAGAGAGACGGAGAGAGAGACAGAGAGAGCAAGAGAGAGACAGAGAGAGACACACACACACAAAGACAGAGAGAGAGAAAGAGAGAGAGAGATCTAATGTAAACTTAAGTTAACTGATCGGACTCTTACAACTGTCGTAGTTTGCTTCTCTTTTTGCCTGTGTGTTTGTGCCTGTGTCTATCTCTGTCTCTCTGTCTCTCTCTCTCACACTTTGTCTCTTTCTCTCTCTGTGTATCTCTGTCTGTCTCCGTCTGTCTTTGCCAATCCATTTAATGTATATTGTCTGTCTGTCTGCCTCATTCATTCATTCGGAAGATTTATATAGAGCCCTTCAGCGTTGCTACTCAGAAGCAGCGACCGACGCAGAAGGTGCCTGAGTGCTAGTCTGCATTCGAGTTCCTCTCAAACTGGCGCCACATAAATGAGAGACTAGAAATAGAATTTCAAAAAGATCGTCTGATAGATGGACTGAGTCTTTGTCGTGTCTTTGTCTTTAGATGTGCGCATGTAACTGCTGTGTATGGTTTAGAAAATGTGTCTTTCTTTCCTTTGTTTCTGCTTACGTTGCGTTGTGTCTGTCTGTCTGTCTGTCCCTCCGTCTGGATGTACTTCTGTGTAGATTCACCTCTGAAGCCACGTGACAGTGGACTATGCAAGGTTTGCACAGCATTGAGTCTACTTCTTCTGACCCACCTCCTCCTCTTCCTCCTCTTCTTTTCCTCAGGATTTTATCCAATTCTGAACTGCTTTTTGCTATTGCGTTGTTGCAGACAGTATCCTCCTCCTCCTCCTCCTCCTACTCCTCCTACTCCTCATTCTTCTTCTTCTTCCTTATCTTCCTCCATCTTCTTCTTCCTCTTCTTCTCCTCCTCCTCCTTCTGCTTCTTCTTCCTTCTCCTTCTTCTTCTTCCCCTCCTCTTGCGCTTGCTCTTCCTCCTCCTCCTCCTCCTCCATCTTCTTTTTCTCCCTCCTCCTCCATCTTCTTCTTCCTCTTCTTCTTCTCCTTCTCCTTCTGCTTCTTCTTCTTCCTCCTCCTCCTTCTACTTCCCCTCCTCTTGCTCTTGCTCTTCCTCCTCCTCCTCCTTCATCATCTTCTTTCTCCTCTTCCTCTTCTTCTATTTCTTCCTCTTCCTCGTCCTCCTCCTTCTTCCTCCTCCTTCATCTTCATCCTCCTTCACTTCCTCCATTCGATTTGATCTCTAAATTCGGTCGAAACCTGTCACTCTCTGATTTTTGTTCAGCCATCGTTCCATCTTCAGCTCAAACTCTTTTGACTTAGAACTTTAAAGTTCAACTCAGATAAATGCATTTATATCGCATCATCATCATCGTCATCGTCGTCGTCGTCTTCATCGTCGTCGTCGTCGTCGTCACCGTTCGTCCATCCTTCATCTTCCTTTCGTCTGTCTCCTCATCCGTCGACTGAGTCGTACCCAGGAAATACTTAGTTGCGCTATTTATCCGTCCACTCAGCACCCGACATACTCATCTGCCTCTCTCCCTGCCTCTCTCCCTTCCTCTCTCCCTGCCTCTCTCCCTTCCTCTCTCCCTTCCTCTCTCCCTGCCTCTCTCCCTGCCTCTCTCCCTTCCTCTCTCCCTGCCTCTCTCCCTTCCTCTCTCCCTTCCTCTCTCCCTGCCTCTCTCCCTTCCTCTCTCCCTTCCTCTCTCCCTTCCTCTCCCCCTTCCTCTCTCCCTGCCTCTCTCCCTGCCTCTCTCCCTTCCTCTCTCCCTTCCTCTCTCCCTGCCTCTCTCCCTTCCTCTCTCCCTGCCTCTTTCCCTTCCTCTCTCCCTTCCTCTCTCCCTTCCTCTCTCCCTTCCTCTCTCCCTTCCTCTCTCCCTTCCTCTCTCCCTTCCTCTCTCCCTTCCTCTCTCCCTTCCTCTCTCCCTTCCTCTCTCCCTTCCTCTCTCCCTTCCTCTCTCCCTTCCTCTCTCCCTTCCTCTCTCCCTTCCTCTCTCCCTTCCTCTCTCCCTTCCTCTCTCCCTTCCTCTCTCCCTTCCTCTCTCCCTTCCTCTCTCCCTTCCTCTCTCCCTTCCTCTCTCCCTTCCTCTCTCCCTTCCTCTCTCCCTTCCTCTCTCCCTTCCTCTCTCCCTTCCTCTCTCCCTTCCTCTCTCCCTTCCTCTCTCCCTTCCTCTCTCCCTTCCTCTCTCCCTTCCTCTCTCCCTGCCTCTCTCCCTGCCTCTCTCCCTTCCTCTCTCCCTGCCTCTCTCCCTGCCTCTCTCCCTTCCTCTCTCCCTTCCTCTCTCCCTTCCTCTCTCCCTGCCTCTCTCCCTTCCTCTCTCCCTGCCTCTCTCCCTTCCTCTCTCCCTGCCTCTCTCCCTTCCTCTCTCCCTTCCTCTCTCCCTTCCTCTCTCCCTTCCTCTCTCCCTTCCTCTCTCCCTTCCTCTCTCCCTTCCTCTCTCCCTTCCTCTCTCCCTGCCTCTCTCCCTTCCTCTCTCCCTGCCTCTCTCCCTGCCTCTCTCCCTTCCTCTCTCCCTTCCTCTCTCCCTTCCTCTCTCCCTTCCTCTCTCCCTTCCTCTCTCCCTGCCTCTCTCTCCCTGCCTCTCTCCCTTCCTCTCTCCCTTCCTCTCTCCCTGCCTCTCTCCCTTCCTCTCTCCCTTCCTCTCTCCCTGCCTCTCTCCCTTCCTCTCTCTCCTTCCTCTCTCCTTCCTCTCTCACCTTCCTCTCTCCCTGCCTCTCTCCCTGCCTCTCTCCCTTCCTCTCTCCCTGCCTCTCTCCCTTCCTCTCTCCCTTCCTCTCTCCCTGCCTCTCTCCCTGCCTCTCTCCCTTCCTCTCTCCCTGCCTCTCTCCCTGCCTCTCTCCCTTCCTCTCTCCCTGCCTCTCTCCCTTCCTCTCTCCCTTCCTCTCTCCCTTCCTCTCTCCCTGCCTCTCTCCCTGCCTCTCTCCCTGCCTCTTTCCCTTCCTCTCT
>OY365813.1:35417234-35486405 GCA_959347315.1 Bimastos eiseni
AGTTAGATCAGAGGACATAATATGCTAATATAGTAACATAAAATGGCAAGTTTGACAAATCATGCTGTATGGTTGCCTGCAAGTCGTCAATGTTTTACTGATGGATTTACCAAAGCCACCTAGTGAATGGAAGGGATAGTCTTGCATCGATCCCGTTTCCTACTTGATGTTCACTTCTTTACGTCAGTGTGTTACGACCCCCCCCCCATCCACGATCCCTCCATCCCTCCCACTGGCTCCCACCCCTCCGTGTCAAGGGGTTCTGTACTGAGAATGTTCCTCCATGACTTCAGAAAGACTTAAAAGAAACGACAATCTAAGAACGTCAGCATCAAAGAAGCTATTTATAGTTACATCGCATCTAGACAAAAATGAATAATTATTGATTGGAGCAAAATAAAATTATGTCTAATCATCTGGTTCTTCAAATACTTACTGATCGAAGGCGGCATATGTTAACAACTACTACTATGATAATGAATAGGATGATAGTGTCGTTGTTGTTGCTTACTGCTGCTGCTGCTGATGATGATGATGACGACGACGACGACGACGATGATGATGATGAGAATGATTTATTCTTCTTTTCTGTTGACCCGTTTATTCAAAATCTCCTTCCTTCGTTCGTCTGGCGGTGCGTCCGTCCGGCCGTCCGTCTGTCATAAAGAGAGTCAACATATTTTGGTCTCCCTGTCTCTGTCTCCTCAGTTGTATCTCTCTCTCCCTCTCTCTGTCTCTTTCTCTCTTTCTTGTTCTCTCTTTCTCTGTCACTGTCTTTGTCTCTGTCTGTCTGTCTCTCCCTCCCTCTGTCTGTCTGTCTGTCAGTCTGGCTCTCTCTCTCTCTCTTTCTCTCTCTCTTTCTCTCTCTCTCTTTCTCTCTCTCTCTCTCTCTCTCTCTCTCTGTCCTGGCATCATCCCTCTCTCGCTCAGATATTAACGGCCATCGGCCATAGAGATGATGTCCAGCTGTTGGTCAGCTGATGTCCAGCTGGACAACTGTGGACAGTCACGAGTTGTTGACATTACACTCACCCAACGAATGACCGATCAGAAGCAGGCCCATTTATACATCCATCCATCCACCCACCCTATCCGTCCATACATCTATCCATCCATCCACCCTATCCATCCACCCACCCATGCACCTTATCTATCCATCAATCCATCTATCATTCCATCCTATCTATTCACCCACCCACCCTACCTATCCATCCATCTAACAATCCACCCATTCATCTATCCATCAATCTATTCATCCACCCACCCTAACCATCCATCTATCCATCCACCCTATCCATCCATCGATTCATCAATTCATCTATCTATCCACCCAACCTATCCATCCATCTATCCGTCCATCCATCTATCCATCCATCTACCATCCATCCGTCTTCCCCCTTTTCCACCCTTCCTTCCATTCTTCTTTTTCACCATTCTTCCTTTCCACGCTCCTTTGCTATTCATCCTTCCTTATTTCTTTCATCTTCCTTCCATCAATTGTCTTTTGCTCTTTCGTTGAATTTGTCAGATGACAAAATGAACTGAATTCGTATGGAACATAAATTTATGTTAAACAGAGAAACAGGTTTAGTCATAAGCGATGCTGACGATTTGCACGCATGTTGTTCGTGGAAGAATGTGGAGGAGGAGGAAGAGGTGGAGGGAGAGCAGGAGAATGAGGAGGAGAAGGAGAGGAAGGAGGAAGGAGGGGAAGAAGAGGAGGAGGAGAGGAGGAGAAAGAGGAGGGGAGGAAGTAGGAGGAGGAGGGGGAGGAAGAGAAAGAGAGGAAGGAGGAGAAGGAGAAGGAGGAGGAGGATGAGAAGGGGAGGAAGGAGGAGTTGGAGGAGGAGAAGGATTATAAGGAGCATGAGAGGAAGTAGGAGGAGGTGGAGTAGGGGATGGAGATAAGAGAGTAAGTGGAAGAGAAGGCATTGCTATGAGAACAGATGACATATCATGAGAAAATCGTTGCTTACTTGGCAACTCACGCGATTTCGAGTTCGAAGAGAAATGGTGCGATGATGATAACAGTCTATACATGTATATATATATATATATATATATATATATATATATATATATATATATATATATGTGTGTGTGTGTGTGTGTGTGTGTGTGTGTGTGTGTGTGTGTGTGTGTATTCATCAATTGTTCCAATCTATTGGGATGGAATGATCACAGCTTTGGTAGAGACTAGAGAGAGCATAGGTGAAAGAAGGTTTTCAAAAGTGGGGGAATAACTTGGCCAAAAATTTGGCCCCCACTGTTTGAATTTTGCCCCTCCATAAATTTATGGGGGCAAATGGGGGCACAAATTATCCTAACAAAAGTCATGTTATCATAATTACTCCATAGAAATGAGATATGCAGGACGCTTTTAAAATATACACTATAAAGTAGACGTACTATTTGGTACAATATACAGTAAAATTGCATGCGAATCAATCTTTCCATTTTCATGAGGCTGGTAACATAGTCATTGCAACAGCGTTCATCACTCATTCTCGGAGCTTCCATCTTGAAGGGTTAGGTCAGTGTAGGCCTAGCACTCGTTTATTGTGAGATCACTTGGTTGACACATTGCACTCAATAGCAGAAACTAATTTAGTATTGCCAATTTCCAAATGAGTGAGTTTTTGCCGAATTCAATATTCGGGGGGTGGTCATCATAGTCAACGGGACAACTTTAGCCTCGTAAATTGGATTCTCTTGATACGATTTTTTCATACTCAGACTGCAAAAAATGGTAGTCATGGGTCACGATTGTAGACTCGAGCGGATGATGGCTGGAAGAAAGAACGATCGCGCACTAGACTTACGTAGAACCTTATTATAGCGGAGTCGGTTAGGAGGTGCATGTTCCAACAGACATTTCCAATCAAATTTGTGCTGTGATTTATGATTGTAGACCAACCACAAGACTTTTTCTTTAGTCAATGATTAATATTTTACTGTTAGAGATTTTTCTGTATTTTGAGTAGGAGCAAAGTGATACATTATAGATGAATGAATAACCAAACATGCACTATTCTCCTTTGTAAATGACAGTTTTTATACCTGCAATAAGTAAGCACAAATCGTAAAAACAAACTTTGAACTGTTGGAAATTTATTGACCCACAATACCTTAATCATCAAATATAAAAAGCTATTGGAGAAACATAAGAAATAGAACCGATTTGGGAGGCACATGGGAGCACTGAGCACTAAAACTGGAGCCATGGCCCCACCCAGTTTTAAAATTGGGGCCGGTGCCCCCGGCCCCCGCTTGTTACACCCCTGAGAGAGAGACATACAGACAGACAAATACAGATGCATACAGATATATATATATATATATATATGTATATATCAGACAGAGAGAGACAGATATATAAATATATATGTAAGCTTCATAAATTTTTTGTTGATAGCATTTCTGTCTCCCTGTCTGTCTGTATGTATGTATGTATGTCTATGTATCTGTCGAAGGTTCTTGTGATTTGTGGCTTGGCAGCAGGGCGTCGATGGGGAGGACGAAATGGACGACGATTCAACCAGTCCATTTATATAAAAAAAATATATAATATATATGCATACATGTATGTATATGTATATATATATGTGTATATATATACATATATATATATGTAGCGCTCTTCTAAGAACAGTCTTCTACATGCGTAGGTTTTCTTAATCGTTTTACTGACCATTGCGCGAGCAACAGTTATTTTCCTTGCTTGACTCCTGTCTGTCTGTCTGTCTGTCTGTCTGTCTATCTCTCTATTGTGTCTTTCTGTTTCTCCCTTTTTTGTTGCCTTTTTACTCATGCATAATCGATGTGTGTGTGTGTTGGGTGGGGGTGGGGTGGTCCTTCATATAGCGCCTTTTGTTGCAGTTGTCGCGGGGTCGTTTGGTCTTCCGCTGACCTCTCCTCCCCCGTTCACCTATGGCCTTTGACCTCTGAATCCGTCAGGGTGAGAAAGGAAGTAGTGGCGACTTAGTGAGCAAAGACCATTTGCCACCAGAGATCTATGTCTATGTCTGACTCTGTCTCTATCTATGTCTATGTCTGGCTCTGTCTCTATCTATGTCTATGTCTGACTCTGTCTCTATCTATGTCTATGTCTGACTCTGTCTCTATCTATGTCTATGTCTGGCTCTGTCTCTATCTGTGTCTATGTCTGACTCTGTCTCTATCTGTGTCTATGTCTGACTCTGTTTCTATCTATGTCTATGTCTGACTCTGTCTCTATCTGTGTCTATGTCTGACTCTGTCTCTATCTGTGTCTATGTCTGACTCTGTCTCTATCTATGTCTATGTCTGTCTCTATCTATGTCTATGTCTGACTCTGTCTCTATCTGTGTCTATGTCTGACTCTGTCTCTATCTATGTCTATGTCTGTCTCTATCTATGTCTATGTCTGACTCTGTCTCTATCTGTGTCTATGTCTGACTCTGTCTCTATCTGTGTCTATGTCTGACTCTGTTTCTATCTATGTCTATGTCTGACTCTGTCTGTATCTATGTCTATGTCTGGCTCTGTCTCTATCTATGTCTATGTCTGGCTCTGTCTCTATCTATGTCTATGTCTGACTCTGTCTCTATCTGTGTCTATGTCTGACTCTGTCTGTGTCTATGTCTGGCTCTGTCTCTATCTATGTCTATGTCTGGCTCTATCTATGTCTATGTCTGACTCTGTCTCTATCTATGTCTATGTCTGACTCTGTCTCTATCTGTGTCTATGTCTGACTCTGTCTCTATCTGTGTCTATGTCTGACTCTGTCTGTGTCTATGTCTGGCTCTGTCTCTATCTATGTCTATGTCTGGCTCTGTCTCTATCTGTGTCTATGTCTGACTCTGTCTCTATCTGTGTCTATGTCTGACTCTGTCTCTATCTGTGTCTATGTCTGGCTCTATCTGTGTCTATGTCTGGCTCTGTCTCTATCTATGTCTATGTCTGGCTCTGTCTCTATCTGTGTCTATGTCTGACTCTGTCTGTATCTGTGTCTATGTCTGACTCTGTCTCTATCTGTGTCTATGTCTGGCTCTATCTGTGTCTATGTCTGACTCTGTCTCTATCTGTGTCTATGTCTGGCTCTATCTATGTCTATGTCTGACTCTGTCTCTATCTGTGTCTATGTCTGACTCTGTCTCTATCTGTGTCTATGTCTGGCTCTATCTGTGTCTATGTCTGGCTCTGTCTCTATCTATGTCTATGTCTGACTCTGTCTCTATCTGTGTCTATGTCTGACTCTGTCTCTATCTGTGTCTATGTCTGGCTCTGTCTGTATCTATGTCTATGTCTGTCTCTATCTGTGTCTATGTCTGACTCTGTCTCTATCTGTGTCTATGTCTGACTCTGTCTCTATCTGTGTCTATGTCTGGCTCTGTCTCTATCTGTGTCTATGTCTGGCTCTGTCTGTATCTGTGTCTATGTCTGACTCTGTCTCTATCTGTGTCTATGTCTGGCTCTGTCTGTATCTGTGTCTATGTCTGACTCTGTCTCTATCTGTGTCTATGTCTGGCTCTGTCTGTATCTGTGTCTATGTCTGACTCTGTCTCTATCTGTGTCTATGTCTGGCTCTGTCTCTATCTGTGTCTATGTCTGACTCTGTCTCTATCTGTGTCTATGTCTGACTCTGTCTCTATCTGTGTCTATATCTGGCTCTGTCTCTATCTGTGTCTAAGACTGAAGTGCCGATATATAAATCCTCCAAATAAATAAAAATAAATTAAAGAAGAAATAGGAATGTCTGAATTCGCCAAACACTCGGTCAGTCGTTCAATGGGTTAATCGGTCGTTCGTATAAATATTCGGTCGGTTTTTCGTTCGCTCCAACGACCTCCTGTATTAAGCTGACCAGTGACGTTGAAGCCACTTGCAAGAACAAGAAACAAGAGTCCAACAAGCGCCCCTAGTGCTGTGATTGGTCCTCCGATAGGACCGCCATGTTGAAAATTCCCGAGGCTTCAGCAAAAACCACGTGATCGCATCAGCCTGATTCGGTGAGTGGTTCTGTCGGTATAGCTCATTCGGTCATTCATTCAGTCGGTGGGTTAATCGGTCGTCCGGTCGCTGCCTTCTTCGTCCATCGGTTCTTCTCAGGCGATCGTTCGTTCGTTCATCTGTCAGCGACTGAAGAAGGTTTCGTTCCTCTTTCAGGTGACAGAATAAGTGGACGACGACAAAGCGAACAGTTACAGTCATCGGTGGCTTATTTTTATTACTATGATTATTAGAAGGAGAAAGTTGACGACGGCTCTGGCCCATTGCTTTCATTCTCTCGCAGCAATTGGCCCTTTGTGTTTGGCGACAGGCACCACACACACACACACACACACACACACACACACACACACACACACACACACACACACACACACACACACACACACACACACACACACAACAACAACTCAACTAACCCCACTCTCCCTAAGTTCCCCTTTCCTCACTCATTTTCACTCTCCCCTTTTCACTTTGTCCCGTGTCCTCATGCACGGATCCAAAGGCCCCCCATTTGAAATGTCATTTACGTCTGGACTCAGAGAGGGAGATAAGGTTTTCTTTGCTGAAGTAGTTCACCCATCGTTTTCTTACTTATTCTTTCAGTTTAATATCATTGCATTCTTTAGCATAAATATATAACATACTAAAAATGTTTATGTATATAAATATATATATATATATATATGTGTGTGTGTATCTTTGTGTGTGTGTGTATGTGTGTGTGTGCGTGTGTGTGTAGATATTAGTTTTGCTGAATATGATAATCATCATAGTATTACAGTGGTATTGATGGCTATGTAAATCTTATCATCGATGTAGACTCTCCAAACGTGTTCATTGTACTGCGCTGCAGAGAATCCCGATGGATGGACAGAGAGAGATATAAGCATATGAACAGTAAGAGGGAGACGGAGACAGAGGAAGAAAGAGAGAGAGGCAGAGGAAGAGAGAGAGAGAGGCAGAGGAAGAGAGAGAGAGAAAGGCAGAGGAAGAGAGAGAGAGAGGCAGAGGAAGAGAGAGAGAGAGAGGCAGAGGAAGAGAGAGAGAGAGGCAGAGGAAGAGAGAGAGAGAGGCAGAGGAAGAGAGAGAGAGAGAGGCAGAGGAAGAGAGAGACGTGGGGAGGATTAGAGACAGGAAAAGAAGAAAATGAATGGGCAGAAAAAAGACAGACATGGGTAGAGTAACAGAGAGGTTTATACAGAGACAGAGGTATACAGAGAAGCAGAAAGAGAGGCATAAAGTAAGGCAAGGAGAGAGAGAGACAGGCAGAGAAAGAGACAGAGAGAGAGGCAGAGAGAGAGAGAGAAGGGGAGAGAGGCAGAGAGAGAGAGAGAGAGAGAGAGAGAGAAGGGGAGAGAGGCAGAGAGAGAGAGAGAGAGAGAGAGAGAAGGGGAGAGAGGCAGAGAGAGAGAGAGAGAGAAGGGGAGAGAGGCAGAGAGAGAGAGAGAGAGAGAGAGAGAAGGGGAGAGAGGCAGAGAGAGAGAGAGAGAGAGAGAGAAGGGGAGAGAGGCAGAGAGAGAGAGAGAGAGAAGGGGAGAGAGGCAGAGAGAGAGAGATAGAGAGAGAAGGGGAGAGAGGCAGAGAGAGAGAGAGAGAGAAGGGGAGAGAGAAGGGCATAGAGAGACAGCCGCGGCGAGAGACAGAGAGTCAGACAGAGAGAGAGAGGGGGAGTGAGAAAGAGGGACATACAGAGACAGTTGTCCATCCATTGGTCGTCTAGATAAGAATTTTCGTTGATTGAAACTTCGCATCGACATCGACCAACAAATGACAATCAGCGCAGTAATTCAATGAGTTTCACCAGAGATAGCAACGAAAACCGGATTACGAACCCCTCGGGTGGAGAGAGGGGGTGTTTCAGCTGCCCCACCTACTCATCACCGTCACTGCTGTTGGTCGGTGGCTTGCGTTGGGTCCATCCCTTTACACAGCCTAACATCCGATAGAACCATTCCGATGGCGCCCCGTCCACTCCACCTCCTCAACCACTCCACCCCGCTCCACCTCCTCAACCACTCCACCCCACTCCACCTCCTCAACCACCCCACCCCACTTCACCTCCGCTGTCGGTGGAACAAGAGGTGGGAGAGAGAGACATAGAGGTACAGAGACTGAATGGTACAGAGAGAGAGAGAGAGAGAGAGAGAGAGAGAGAGAGAGAGAGAGAGAGAGAAGTAATATCTCTTCGATGAAATTATTCTCCAACGGTTCCTCTATCTGTTCGTCTAATGCAGCTGACCTGTTATGGGCGATCGGTGTCGAGGGGAAAAGACAGACAGATGGACGAACAGATACACAGACTGACCAGACAGCGATGTGTACGTGTAGGCAGATAAACAGAAAGAAAGAAAGATGGAAAGAAAGAAAGAAAGAAGTGAAGAAGAAAAGAAAGCAAGAAAGAAGGAGGGATATGCTTAAGTGCGGAAGAGATAGGAATTGCAGAGAAATTGATCGTATTGAATTGGAATTAGAGAGTAGTCTGAATGTTTTTCTGTCTCTTTCTATCTTTCCGTGTCTCTCAGCCATTCGCGCAATGGTTTAACAACTTCTTGATGGATATTAAAACTAAGAAGATCAGAATAAGAGAAAGAGGAGAGAGGTAGAGAGATAGGGTTAGAGGTTCTGTCTGATATCTAATATCAAACAGAACCTGACGATGATGATTCCCAACAGATCGGTAGCGATGATTTCTCTTCTAACATTTCTAGTCTGAAGTTCAGCAGGAGAGAAATTTTCAGAGAATTAGTTAAACGTTGAATGATGAAATAGAAGACTGAATTAAGACAAGGAACATTGAATCCACACGTAGATGATTGAATCATGAGAAATGCCATAGACAGTGTCTTCTTCTTCTTCATTGGAAGATGTGTGTTGCCATGGACGCCATCCAATCTGTGTGATTGCGTGAATGTGATTAGGGGCGACTTATGTAGACACAGAGATAGATTGCGTTTGATGGGTCTCTTTGTAAAGCCCCTATATAAATAGCGAGAGACATCTTCTGTTGCAACGTCGCTCCCTGGCATTGATTGGCAAAGGAGCGTTGTCCTGGAATGGGCGGGATTTGGAAGCAGCTTAGACGGGATCAGCAGCGAAGGACTTTTCTGACCCAAACGAATCTCTTCTTCCTCAGAAACGGAAATGGAATGGAATCAGTCCATTCAGTGAGTCTGAATAATAGAATCACACTCTTCTTCTTGTTCTTGTCCTTGTCCTTGTCCTTGTTCTTCTTGTTCTTCTTCTTGTTCTTCATCTTCTTGTTCTTCTTATTGTTCTTGTTCTTGTCCTTCTTGTTCTTCTTGTTCTTCTTGTTCTTGTTCTTCTTGTTGTTCTTGTTCTTGTTGTTCTTGTTGTTCTTGTTCTTCTTCTTCGCCGCCGTCGTCGTCGCCGCCGTCGTCGTCGCCGTCGTCGTCGTCGTCGTCGTCGTCGCCGCCGTCGTCGTCGTGGACTCTCATCCATTCGAAGATCGTAATTAAAAGGTTGTCGCTTTAAAAACTATCTCCATCCATCTCTCTGTCTCTCTCTCTAACTCTGTCTCTCTCTCTCTCCGTCTCTCTCTCTATGTCTGTCTCTCTCTGCCTCTCTCCCCCTCTCTGACTTGATTGAAACTCAAAATGTTACAACTCTTCTGACCTGACTAAGCATTTATTACTATAGACTGGAAACATGAGATTAGGTTTCGTTATCGTTTTAGAAGTTTGCGTTAGGTCTCTACTCTGTGCGATTGGTCATATTTTGAGGCTTTTCTGCCCAGTTGTAAGTCTTCGCATTTTCACTTTTAGTGATCAGATTAAAATCTCTTTTCTAGTTTCATTTCGTTATTTCGATGAACATGAAAAGAAGACGAGAGACAGACAGACAGACAGACAGACAGACAGACAGACAGACACAGAAAGAGAGAGAGACAGAGAGGGACAGACAGGCAGACAGACAGAGAGAGACAAAGGAAGGACCAACGAAGGAATGAGGAGAGAACGAAGGTTTCAATCGGTCAATTGTAACTGGATCAGTGGAAATGTGCCTTTGTATGTGTGTGTGTGTGTGTGTGCGTTTCGTTGGTGTTTATTAATTCGATCTGGTTTCGTTGGAATCTAAATTCCTCGCAGATTCGATCGTCGACAGAATTTATTTGGTTACGTCTGCAGCGATATTTCTGGATTGGTTCAATTAGAATCGGCTGAACATCGATGCAGCTGAACTGAACACAATCGGAGATTTATGAAGCGCCTTTGCTTTGGTCTAATGGGATCTGACGATGACCCGACTTTATTAGGACCAACGGACGACGCCTGCAGAGCAGCGTGCAGGAAGGGGAATTAATTCGCCAAAATGATTTGCTTCACTTTGCAGTCGCTGGCCGACGATTTAGTCATCCGAAGCAAGACTTCTTCAGTCCATCCACCTATCCATTCATCAATCTATCCCTACATCCATCCATCTATCCTTAGATCCACCCATCAATCCATCCATCCAACCATCCATCTATCCATTGATTCACCTATCGCATCTATCCGTCTATCATTCGATCCATCCATCCACCCACCCATCCATCCATCTATTCATCCATCAATCCATCTATCCATTCACATATCCCTGCATCTATCCATCTATCAATCCATGCATTCATCCATCCATTTATCTATCCATCTACATTCATCCATCTATCCATCCATTCATTAATCTATCCATTCATTCATCTATCCATCCATTCATTAATCTATCCATCCATTCATCCATCTATCCATCCATTCATTCACTTATCCATTCATTCATCCATCTATCTATCCATTCATCCATCTATCCATCCATTCATCCATCTATCTATCCATTCATTCATCCATCTATCCATCAATCCTATTTTCCAATAAACCGCCATGAATTTATTTCGAATATATTTTTATATCTGAATAACATTAGACTACACAGGGTGCTAAAAGTGTCCGCCTTTGACCTCAACACAAGCTTCAAGAAGCGTGCGTCATTGGCCAATAAAAGTATCAGTGACCACCTGATAAAATTCCTCCCATGCATTAACTTTTTAATTTAAAGACGTCACTGTGATGTACTTTTTTTTACCACGACGTTCAGAAATTACGCATTTGTCGATAAGTATTTTAGGATTAAAACGGTTTTTGAATTTTAAAATCGATGATCATTTACTGTTTATTTTCATATTATCATTAGGGGTCCCTTTATTTCCGGGCACAGTGTGTATGTAACTATGTATATATATTGTTTATTATAAATCCATGTGTATTTTTAAACATGTGTGTGTGTGTGCGTGAGTGTGTATGGATAGCTATCGATTAGTTTTTGAGAGCATCGCTTGTCATACCATTTCACTCACTCAGTAATCATTATCATCTTCATCATCATCATCATCATCATCATCATCATCTGTGGTTGCTGCTGCAGCTGCTGCTACTGCTGCTGGTGTCGATGAAGGATGAAGATGAAGATATGGTGATCGTAGGTCGGTGGTCACCTGTTGTTGGCCTCAGTCGTCGCAATTAATTAATTGTCGTCTGATGCAATGCATACAAAACAGAGGAGGAGGAGGAGAAGGAGGGGAAGGAGGAGAAGGAGGAGGAGTCGACGGCAGCTGCTGCATGATGACCAATAGATGACCACTGATGGCCGACCAATGATGGACACTCGACGCCTCTTTCCATGGCGGCGCGTGGGAGAGGGAGAGAGGGAGGGAGGAAGGGATGGGTGGGTGGGTGCCAATTGACCTTCATGGCCCTTCACTCCTCCTCAGGGTATTAGTGACAAGTGCATTGTCTTATTAGCCTCCGAATATTACCGTCAACTGCTTGTAATCTGTCAGCTCTCATCCGCTTTCCCATCCATCCAGCCTTTACAACCTGGTACCAACGGCTGTTAGCTGCCTATATAATTATAGCTGCTGCTTATAGCATAGGTGGGTGTTAGGTGATGCCAGCTGCTGCTGCTGCTGTCAGCAAAAGAAGATGGTAGCTGCTCTTCTTCTCTCTTCTTATTCCATTTACTGTGGCAGGTGCCAGATGGAGTTAGCTGCTCTCAGCCCATCCAGCTGCTGTGCTGTGGTGCAAGCTGCTTTTAGCTGCTTCTAGAGGCTGAGAGAGAAAGAGATGGAAAGAGAGGCAGACTGACCGAGAGACAGAGAGAGAGGGGGAGAGGAAGAGAGACAGACAGACAAACAGCTAGACAGGGAGAGGGAGAGAGAGAAGGAGAGAGAGAGAAGAGAGAGAGAGAGAGAGAGAGAGAGGAGGAGAGAGAGAGACAGACAGAGAGAGACAGAGAGAGAGAGGAAGAGAATGAGAGACTGACAGCCAGACAGGTAGAGAGAAGGATATGGAGATAGAGAGAGAGAGAGTGACAGAGAGAGGGAGGGAGCGAGGGATGGAGGGAGAGAGAGAGAGAGAGAGACGGATGTCAAAGTCAGCTGCGAGACTTATTGCAGTCGCTTTGAAATTCAGATGAATCCGACTTTAGACGTTAACGACGAACGGAGAGACGGAGAGACGGACGGACGGAGAGACGGACGGACGGAGAGACGGACGGACGTAGAGACGGCGACGGACGGACGGAGAGACGGACGGACGGACGGAGAGACGGACGGACGGAGAGACGGACGGAGAGACGGAGAGACGGACGGAGAGACGGAGAGACGGACGGAGAGACGGAGAGACGGACGGAGAGGCGGACGGACGGAGAGAGGGAAGAAGAAGGGACGGAAGAGAGTATGTGTGGTTGGAGATGAGGTGTGGGAAGGGGTGAGGATTGGTTAAGGGAGCGTTTGGGAATGTGTTTTAGAACGCTAAGGTAATGGAAGAGAAGGAGGAAATGGTGGAGAGTGTGGAAGAAATGGAGGATTAGAGGAATTGGGAGGAAGGGATGGTGTAGGCTGTGGAGAGGAAAAGAAGAGGAGGAGGAGGAGAAGGAGAAGGAGGAGGAAGGGGTGTAGAGAGTGGGAGGAATTTGGATGTTGGTTTCACTTATTGCGTTCATCTAATGTAAAATGCATGGACCTCCGTCGCCTTTTATCCGTTCCTCTTGGACAGACATCTACAGCCAGCGACGCTTAGATTCGACGTCATAATGGCCAACACAGCGGTTGCTGTCTCAGCTGTTCTTTCCACTCCCCTACCTACCCTTCCCTCTCAATCTCCATCTCACTCTTCCACTCCTTCCCTCCATCCTTCTCTCTTTTTTTCTCTGTCTTTCTCTCCTACTCCTCCTCCTTCTCCGTCTCCTCCTCCTAGTTCTCCTCGTCCTTCTCCTTCTTCTCATCCGCTTCCATCCTTCCTCCATCATTCAATCTTGCTGAACCGATTTGCTATCTGTCGCTTTCATCAGAAGAATCTGTTGTTACTGAAGTCATTTGCAGCCGTTGCTTGAAACGGGTTCCAGAATTTGGATGCTCGTATTGGATTCGGTGTGATTGTGTGGCTTCTGTGTTTCTGTAGAGGTTCAACGGCTTCCGACACGGGGCATGGTGCTTTGCGTTGTAAGAACGCTGCTTTCATCTGTTGGCGATTGTTTAAATTTGTATTTATAAGAAGAATAACGAGAAACGCTGCTGACAAAGTTCAAATTACATCTGTAAACCACATTCACTCGTTTTCTCCAGTGCTTAACACCAACCTCAACCCAACCCAACCCATTTTGTTTTTAATGCGGAAACTATTTGCCTCTCATTTGCTTTTCTGCTGTTAATTGAGTTTTTGATAAATTTTCATTAAATGAATTTTTCAGATTCAGTTCTTTCTCTAGATTTATTTTGCATTATCTCGTTTACTTTCAGTCTCCTCACCTAATAAACGAAGGAAAAGAATCGCAGCCACCACCTCCTCCACCTTTGCCACATCCACTATCTCCACCACCTTCACCTTTACCATTTCCACTTCCTCCTCCACCTTTACCACATCCACTACCTCCACCACCTCTACCTTTACCCCCTTCACTTCCTCCACCACCTTCACCTTTACCACATCCACTGCCTCCAACTTTACCACATCCACTACCTCCACCTTTACCACATCCACTATCTCCACCACCTCCACCTTTACCATCTCCACTTCCTCCTCCACCTTTACCATATCCACTACCTACACCTTTACCACATCCAATACCTCCACCTTTACCACCTCCACCACCTCCACCACCTCTACCTTTACCACCTTCACTTCCTCCACCACCTCCACCTTTACCACATCCACTACCTCCACCTTTACCACATCCACTATCTCCACCACCTCCACCTTTACCATCTCCACTTCCTCCTCCACCTTTACCATATCCACTACCTACACCTTTACCACATCCAATACCTCCACCTTTACCACCTCCACCACCTCCACCACCTCTACCTTTACCACCTTCACTTCCTCCACCACCTCCACCTTTACCACATCCACTGCCTCCACCTTTACCACATCCACTGCCTCCACCACCATGACCACCCTCCACGGCACCATGTGTCTGCTGCTGGTGTTCGCTTGTTGCCTGGTTCTGAGTTCGTCCGTCGTTGCCCATCTGACGTTGAAGCTGGATATGTTCGAGGAGAATGCCATTGGATCGATCATCGGGAATGTCCGGCAAGATTCGGTTCTCATCGGTCAATACAGGCAGAACAAAGACGTTCTGAAGCAACTGCAGTTCCACCTACGTCACAGGAATCTCTACTTTGACGTAGAAGAAACATCTGGTGATGTCACTTCGAAGGCTATCATAGACAGAGAGAAGCTCTGTCCTTATATGTCGTCTTGTTACATCCACCTCGAAGTGTCGGTCAAGCCTTTGATCTATTTCCAGATCATCAAGATCCAGGTAGAGATCAAAGACATCAATGATCATGCTCCAGCCTTCCACAAGGACCGCTTTTCCCTTGATATCATTGAGACGACCCTTCCTGGATCGCAGTTCTCGATCCCAGCGGCAGAGGATTTAGACAGCGATGAACTGTCAATAAACAGATATCAATTAATCTCAGACACCGATCTATTCGAACTGAACGTGACGAAACAGGTGGATGGGTCACGTGATGTCCGGCTGAAACTCTGCCGCCATTTGGACAGAGAGGTCCAGGACTACTTTTCGGTGACGGTGGTCGCATTTGACGGCGGTAATCCGGTCAGATCAGCTTCTATGCTGCTAGACATCTACATCCAAGATGCAAACGACAACAATCCACAGTTCGAAGTGACTCTCTATGAAGAGCGCATCTACGAGAACCTTCCACTGGGAACGTCCGTTCTTAGCGTGCGTGCTTATGATCCCGACGTAGGACTTAACGGAATGGTGAGGTACAGCTTTGCAGAGGAAACTGACCAACAGCAGCAGCAGCAGGTGCCCTCTCATCCTAATCACCATCATCATCATCAACCGATAGCATTTGCCATCAACTCCTCAACTGGAGTTATAACAGTCAATGGACCTATTGACTACGAAACAGACATCGTCTTCTCTCTGACTGTCGTTGCCAGTGACCTTGGCCCCAACTCTCTTCCTACTTTCTCCAAGGTCGTTCTCTACGTTATAGATCTCAACGACAATCCTCCCAAGATCCTCGTGAACCTTCTCACCTCTTCTCGATTTGCTCAGGTGGCAGAGAATTCTCCCGTCGGCACCTTCGTCTGTCACGTGGCTGTCTCTGACGCAGACAGTCACTTGACCGGAAACGGAAGAGTCAACTGCAGCATCGATTCCGTCCACTTCCGCCTGGCAGCGATGTATCCATCAGAATTCAAGCTCCTCACGGCCAAGGTCTTCGACCGGGAGACAGAGACGCAGCACACGCTCAGCATCCGTTGCCATGACAACGGGATGCCTCGGTTGATGGCATCATCGAAGACAATGGTCGTCCAGGTAACGGATGAGAATGACAACAGTCCAAAGATGACGAGTGACGTCTTCTTTGTTAGTCTTGAAGAGAACAATCGACTGGAATCATTTGTCACCAGAATCAACGCCACTGACCTTGACATTGGAAGAAACGCCGCATTAAGATACAAACTGGAAGCACTGAATGGAACTCCAAGAGACAGTCTGACAATAGATGGATTATCTGGAAACATAACAGCCGCCATTGTCTTTGACTATGAAAAGAGACAATCCTATTCCTATCTGGTAACAGCGAGGGATGGAGGGGAGCCATCGAGGTCAACCCTGGCCACTCTCGTCCTTAACCTCATTGACCTCAATGATGAACTGCCCCAATTCGAGTCTCTCTTCTATGAGATGGCGACTGTTGAGAACCGACCAATTGGAAGTCTACTGGGAAAGGTGAAGGCTTTCGATGCGGATGCATCCTTTGAATTCCACAGGGTCTTCTACTACTTAGATACCGATGCAGGACAACCCTCCTCTGCACTCGAAGGCCCCTCCTCTGCACACAGACTATTTCGAATAGATAATGTCACAGGTGAGATCTTCAATCGGATCATCTTAGACCACGAACTAATCACTCAGTTTACATTCATCGTCCGTGCTTCTAATGCGCCACTCCCTTCTCTTCCTCCTCCTTCTCCTCCTTCTTCTTCTTCTCAGTTCTTGGTCCCTTCTTCTTCTTCGTCCGTGGCGGCATCAGTCAAAGTGACAGTCTACGTGAGCGATGAGAACGACAACTCCCCTTCCATCGCCTTTCCATCTTCTACCAATGAAACCTTCTTCATTTGGATGGATGTTCCTTCGGGTTATGTCGTCACGAAACTCGAAGCCTTCGATCCGGATGAGGGACTCAACGGTCTGTTGACGTTCCGCATGGCTGCAGGCAACGATCAAGGGGCGTTCCAGGTCCATGAATTTTCCGGTGACGTAACCTCTCGTGTTGATGTCACCGTTGAAACAGCGCATCTCCATTGGCTATCGATCGTCGTCCATGACAACGGGTCTCCTCGCCTGTCTGCGTCCGTGTCTCTGTTTGTCCTCGTCAATGCCTCTGCTCAACAGCTGCTCGTCAAGTCTTCCATCGACGGAGGAGCAGAAGGAGAAGAGGAAGCGATGAGCGAGGTTCGAATCAGCAATGGAGGAGGAGGAGGAAGTCTTCTCGTTGTCATAGTAATTGCCAGCGCTGCCATTGTTCTTATCAAGGTCATCGCCATTACGTTCGTTTGTTTGAGAGTGCATGCTGCTTCCATTCGAGCGACGACGAAGGATGTAGACAAAGGAAGACAAAAGACAATAAAGGCTTATGAAGACAATGGACAATGGATGTACAACGAGGAGGAGGAGGAGGAGGCATTAGGTCCAACTGCAGTAGACGCATCTTCGAATGCCCTCCAAGGGGTCAGGGCACCCTCCTACTCCTCTCCCTCATCCATCGGAGGGGGAGGAGGCAGGGGCGGAGGGTGGTCGGTGCCAGTCCATACATCTTCACCTCCTACTCCGCTGCAGGTGGTTGGTGCTGGGATGAGGAGTCTATCATCGATGGAAGATCATCGTCTTAATGAGGAGGAGAAGAAGAAGACATTGGATGGATCTGTGATGAGAGAGAATAAGACGAGGAAGGAAGTGACGTTCAGTCTCGACTACGAGAGATCGATCACAAGAGGAAGAGAATCCGTCATCGTAAGAACTCAGTCTTTATCACAATCACACATGGACACACTCGCTAGCAGATTAACAGAGGGTTAGACTGGTCGCCTTCTAACACACACGCTAGTACGCACGCACGCATATACATACACACACAGTGTCACACGTATACACACACACACACACATACACACACAGTGTCACACACACGCAGGCACGCACACAGTGTCACACATATATATATAAGTGGGCGATCGGTTAGAGCGGTCAGCCCGTAACGTTCAGCGTGCGATGAGTGAGCGGGTTCGACCTTCGGCCGAGGCGTCACTGTGTATAAATGGACCTGAAGCAAGTCAGTCCTTCGCGCTGCAGTTGCTCTGCAGTACAACTGTACTTGTGTCATCGAGGCGTGTGTGCACTTCTGAACTAAGCTGTAAGAAGGGCGATATCAAATAACAGTTGTATTGTATTGTAAATTAGAAGACTAAATGAGATAAGATCAGGAGATTAAGAGAGATTAGATTAGATCATATGAGATAAGATCATATTATTAGTGTGGCATGGTGGCCGATTGGTTAGAGCGGTCGGCCCATAACTCTTAGAGTGCGCTGAGTGAGCGGGTTCGACCATCGTCCGATGCGTCACTGTGTATATAGGGACCTTGAGCAAGTCCTTAGCGCTGCAGTTGCTCTGCAGTACAACTGTAATTGCGCCGTCAAGGCGTGTCTGTGCACTTCTGAGCAAAAAATGTTGGAAGAAGGGCAATATCAAATTTCAGAATAAGTAAATAAGTAAATATATATGTAGTCTATATACAGACACATCCACACACCTAAGCAAACGCTTACACACACAACTACACGCATATATATATATATATAACAGTGAGGTATCCTTCTCCACTGATACGGTCGCTTGTTGATTAAAAGAGTACTAAAATGTTGGATCTTAAGAGAAAAGTTTTCAAATTATGTTAAGGACACAATACTTATTTATTTATTTATTTTGTTACCGAAATCTGATACCGCCCTTCTTCCAACATTTTTTGCTCGGAAATGCATAATTGCAGTTGTACTGCAGAGCAATTGTGCGCGAAGGACTTGCACAATGTCCCTACAAAGTTATTCCCCGGACGAGGGTCGGACCCGCTCACTCAGCGGAGTCAGCGCACACTGAAGGTTACGGACTGACCGCTCTAACCGATCGGCCATTATGATTGAACGCATTAAAGACAAACACAACTGATTGTTTGTGTGTTTAATGTCTCTTTCTCTGGCAGAGTATTTCTGAAGGGGGAGGAGGAGGAAGACATGCGATGTTTTGTGGTCTAGGAGGAGGAGGAAGAGGAGGGGGTGGGGGTGAGGTTAACGTGAAGAAGGTCTATCCTCAGATGAATACTGACTACGCATGTCCTCAGCCAATGTTCGCCCCTTCGCCCCAATCCAAGGCCCACCTGTTGACCAATTCCTCCCCCTCCTCCTCCTCCTCATCATCTCTCAATTTCGTCTCTCCAGCCAAGCAGTGGACGACAATCGCCAACACTAACAAGGTTTTACTACAACTGCCTCATCATTGTGCATTTATTAGGCGCCTTTATCTAACGACGAAATATCAATCGATGACACTGACCAACTATTGTGAGTGAGAAAGTCGATGAGACTAAGAGGATTATTCCCAAGCAATCAGTTAGGGCAGCGTTTCCCAAACTGTGTTCCGCGGAACCCAAGGGTTCCGTAAGGCGAAGACAGAGGTTCCGCGGAAAGCATTCAACAAGCTTGAAACAATTTAAAATAAATTATACCAATTTTTCAGGCGGACTTGTAGTATATTTGACGCATTTTCGCCTTACTGGATTGCATGATTCTTTTCATAATCCCCGCTTCCAGTTTAAAAAAAATCTTTTCACGATTCCCGCTTCTACTTAGGCAGAACTCCACCTTCCAGTTAAAATCTCATCATCATTTCCGCTTCCAATTAAATGGCATTTTTTCATCAATTCTTTTCATTAATTAACCTTCTAGTTAACATCATTTCATCAATCAAGCTTGTACTGTAGTTAAAACATATATATTATATATATATTATATATATATATTAATCAATATGCCTTCTAATTAAAATAGAGCTTAAATTACGGAAATTATATCGTACGTATTAGGCCGATACGGACGAGAGTGAGTCACCTAAACTGCAAATTTCACATTATGCATAGGCCTATAGAATATTTTTTTCATAACATCTGTGAAGGCCTATAAGTTTATATGAAGAGAATTTATGTGTCTTTGTCATCGTTTTGTTGTGTTGTTATTAATCTAATCTAGGCCTAAATCTATATTGTCTGCATTCTAAAACGTTTGCAAAACCGGAACAGTGTTTAGTTTTGGACCGGGGTTCCGCCAAAAAAATTGGAGGTCAAAAGGGTTCCGCGGTCAAAAGAGAATGGGAAACGCTGAGTTAGGGTGTTGAAACTTAAGAGAACTACGATCCAAGGTAGCCAACCGCCCAACCCATTGGTGTTTAGAAGGCATCCAACCACCCAACCCATTCGTGTTTACAAGGCATCCAACCGCCCAACCCATTGGTGCTTAGAAGGCATCCAACCACCCAACCCATTGGTGCTTAGAAGGCATCCAACCGCCCAACCCATTGGTGCTTAGAAGGCATCCAACCACCCAACCCATTGGTGCTTAGAAGGCATCCAACCCATTGGTGCTTAGAAGGCATCCAACCACCCAACCCATTGGTGCTTAGAAGGCATCCAACCACCCAACCCATTGGTGCTTAGAAGGCATCCAACCGCCCAACCCATTGGTGTCAACAAGGCGTCCAACCACCAAATCCATTGGTGTCTACAAGGCATCCAACGACCAAATCCATTGGTGTTTACAAGGCATCCAACGACCACATCCATTGGTGTCTATAAGGCATCCAACGACCAAATCCATTGGTATCTACAAGGCATCCAACGACCACATCCATTGGTGTCTATAAGGCATCCAACGATTAAATCTATTGGTGTCTACAAGGCATCCAACGACCAAATCCATTGGTGTCTACAAGGCATCCAACGACCACATCCATTGTTGTCTATAAGGCATCCAACGACCAAATCCATTGGTGTCTACAAGGCATCCAACGACCACATCCATTGGTGTCTATAAGGCATCCAACGACCAAATCTATTGGTGTCTATAAGGCGTCCAACCACCACATCCATTGGTGTTTACAAGGCATCCAACGACCACGTCCATTGGTGTCTATAAGGCATTCAACGACCACATCCATTGGTGTCTATAAGGCATCCAACGACCAAATCTATTGGTGTTTACAAGGCGTCCAACCACCACATCCATTGGTGTTTACAAGGCATCCAACGACCACGTCCATTGGTGTCTATAAGGCATTCAACGACCACATCCATTGGTGTCTATAAGGCATCCAACGACCAAATCTATTGGTGTTTACAAGGCGTCCAACCACCCAATCCATTGGTGTTTACAAGGCATCCAACGACCGATGTTGTTGGAGGGGTATGGGTGTTGCTTAGGTTGAGAATTGGTTGTTTTTATTTGAATCGTTTTTTGTTTCTGTTTTGAAGACGAATTGGATTCGTTGTTCAAACCCAGGTGGCATTATTTCTGTCATCGGTCGAAGTTCAGATCAGAACGAAATCAATGCTCAACTTTCGATGACAGATGAACCAAGAGGAAGAAGACAGGGAGAAGGAAGAGGTGGAAGAGAAGGAGAAAGAGAGGGAGGAAGAGAAGGAGGAGGAGGTGATGGTGGAAGAGGAAGAGAGGGAGGAGATACGGTGAAGGAGATGGGGATGAGGAGTTGTACCGCCTTCAACGCTCCTCCTCATCCTCATAATCCTCCTTCCATCAACTGGAACCAAAGCAATGTAAAGACTGAAGAGTAGGTATACATCCACAGCACATGGTCATCACCAACTGTATATATAAATGAAGGGCAGACAGACAGACAAGGACAGACAAAGACACTTACAGACAGACAGACAAACTGAGTGATAAAAGAGGGAAGGGACATGATGTAAGAGAGTGAGCCGAAGGGATGGAGGGAGGAAGAGAGAGTGGAAGAGAGGAAGAGTGGGAGAGATACAGACAGACAGACAGACAAAGGGTGAGCACTTACGACACTCTTAGATCATGAGCGACGTTATTACAGTCCGCTTTATAGTGGGCGAAATAAATTCCGATAAATATTTTATCGGTTGATAGGTGACGTGTTGCTCTCATTGGTTGATTCCAGGAGATGGGGAAGCGGCGGAATGGGGAGCAGATGAGGAAGGAATGGGGATCAGATGGCGAAGAAATCAGGAGTAGATGGAGTGAGGGAATTGAAAATGGATGGGAACGGAATGGGGAGCGGATGGAGTGAAGAAATGAGGACCGAATGGCGAAGGTAAGAAGTGGCTGGTATCGTCCGTTTGTCGATCGTGTACGAGATTCTGCGACTATTTTTCTTCTTTTTTTCCGATATAAAATTTTATTGAATTCCCGACAACGAGATTTCTCTTTTCAACATCGGTCATCGACGCCTTAGGATCAACGACGACCATAGACCACGCACGACGCTTAGAAGTCTCTTTCAGCCATTCTTTAATTTGCTCGTCTGTCTGTCTGTTTCTCTTTCTCTTTCTCCCTGTCTTTGACTCTCCCTTTGTCCTGCAATGCCTTCCTCCCTTTGAGTCATCTTATGTCAGGCCCTGATTCAAAGACCCAGTATTACCAGAATGGCAAAGGTTGCTTAGAAAAGGAAAAACACTCAATGCAGCAAACGCTCTGTTTCGCTTGAAGTGTCTTCCCCACTGATGTTCACTACGGCAGCTGTGTCCGCTGTGTGGTCGAGCGTTCGTCTCTACCTCTTCATCTGTCAGCATTGTTGAAATGCGTCGCTTCTACGGGCGCTGCATAAATGTGGCAAGTGCGGAACAGGTCTTATCGAAGCTCTCTCGTCCTTAGCTTTAGAGCAATTTATAAATTCTGAGATTTACGATGCGTACGATATTGACGAATTGGATTCTGTTGCAGACCGAAGTATTTATGGAAGAAATGTCAATAGCGAAAGGAATAAAAAAGAGAAGAAGCAGAGAAGGAGGAGAGAGAGAAGAAGGAGAAGAAGATGACGAGGAGAGAGAGAAGAAGAAGGAGAAGAAGCAGAGAAGGAGGAGAGAGAGAAGCAGAAAGAGAAGAAGCAGAGAAAGAGGAAAGAAAGAAGAAGAAAGAGAAGAAGAAAGAGAAGAAAAATGAGAAGAAGCAGAGAAGGAGGAGAGAAAGAAGAAGAAGGAGAAGAAGAGGAGAGAGAGAAGAAGAAAGAGAAGAAGATGAGGAGGAGAAAGATGGAAGAAGCAAGAGAAGAAGATGAAGAGGAGAGAGAGAAGCAGAAAGAGAAGAAGGAGAGAAGGAGGAGAGAAAGAAGAAGAAAGAGAAGATGAAGAGGAGAGAGAGAAGCAGAAAGAGAAGAAGCAGAGAAGGAGGAGAGAAAGAAGAAGAAAGAGAAGAAGATGAAGAGGAGAGAGAGAAGAAGAAAGAAGAAGATGAGGAGGAGAAAGATGAAAGAAGCAAGAGAAGAAGCAGAGAAGGAGGAGAGAGAAGAAGAGGAGGAGGAGAGTGAGAATAAGAAAGAGAAGAAGAGGAGAAGGAGGAGAGAGAGAAGAAGAAATAGAAGAAGAAGACGAGGAGAAGAGGGTGAAGATGTATATTGGTATACTAGAAATCTTTCATAAAAATAAATTATTCCGCTGCAGAGGTGCAATGCAACTTAGCAGCCCCTTGGATGACAACGGCATTATTGAAACCCTGCAAAAGAAAAGCATCATATAATATTATAAGAAAAGTTCTAAAATCCCTCAGCAGTTGCTGTAAACAGAATTAAATTTGTGGCATATGGAAGAATATTTAAAGTTATCTGTAAAAAAGCTCAGAGACCAGAGATTGTGCAAAGAAAGCTTTAGAATGTGAGGGAGAGTTGAACAACACTTGGAGTACGATGAGATGATGACATTATTTCTACAATCTAAATGGCACTTGCCATGCGTCCATGTTTTCCTATTAATTTTGCTGCAAGTAGCCATGAAAGTCTTAGAGCTAATAAGTTTAATTAATTCTAAAGATTGATTGAATTGATTGTAAATAACTCCAAGAAATTGACTTTTCTTTACAGATGTTCTAAAGAACTCAAAGTCCTTCAATCCCTTCATCTATCCATATACGTTAAATTAACTTCACCGCTTTTGATTATATCGATCTCTCCAAAGAGCTCCTTAATCGCAAACTTTTCTACAGCGCCCACAAAAGCGAAGTCGCGGGAACCAGCTTACTCACTGGCCCTACTGCTTACAGGCGAATGGCTCAATGATATCAGCTATAAAAATACTAAATCACCAATTGAAGCCATGTTGAAACGTTGGCACAAATGATAAATTGTTGCATCACCTCTGACATAGTTACAGTTGGCTTAAAATTAGTTAATCTTCTTTTTTTAAACTGGCAATTTGTTGTTGTTGTTGTTGTTATTATTATTATTATTATTATTATTATTATTATTTTTATTATTATTATTGTTATCATCATCATTATCATCATTATCAAGGTCTTCAATGTAAATATTTTTATTATTATTATTTTTATTATTATTGTTGCTATCATTATATACATATATGTTTCACATTATGCTATTTTCGCCCATGTGGGCGAGCTAAGTGAATGGTGGTAATGTCCCGAAGAGACAGGCGGCGTTCCTACGCTGAAGAACAACCGAGATACTTTAGAACAGATTTGACGTCTCATGGGTTGTGTCACTCGTTCGACTACCCATCTTTATTATTATTATTACTGTATTTATTATTATTATTATTATTATTATTATTATTATTATTATTATTATTATTGTTATTATTATTATTATTCCGATGTTTAACGACGTCTTAATGCAACATAGGCCGTTCACGTCTTGACGTATTTCATTTCATTTTATGTAACGTTTTTAATTCGTTTTTCTCTTGTTGTTGATTCCGTTTATTATTATTGGCAGTTACAAACCAATATCTATTTTGACATACTTTCTAAATGCTTTAAATAATTATATTTGCAAGAATGATGACATATAACCCATTGACGTATGACGTATACGATAATGTTCTAATTTTCAGAATGCCATATATTTCCAGTGTTAAAATTTATCAACAAAGATACTGCCTATGATCGAATGAACCTATGATCGAATGAACCTATGATCGAATGAACCTATGATCGAATGAACCTATGATCGAATGAACCTATGATCGAATGAACCTATGATCGAATGAACCTATGATCGAATGAACCTATGATCGAATGAACCTATGATCGAATGAACCTATGATCGAATGAACCTATGATCGAATGAACCTATGATCGAATGAACCTATGATCGAATGAACCTATGATCGAATGAACCTATGATCGAATGAACCTATGATCGAATGAACCTATGATCGAATGAACCTATGATCGAATGAACCTATGATCGAATGAGCCTATAACGTCGTCTGTCTGTTTGTTAGGAGTGTTGTTCCAATATGATCGCTGCATCAGCCGTAAAATGATATCAGACGACCAGAAACGCAGAGAACGCTTTCCAGATCTTCAGAAGATTCATCTACAACACGCTCAGAGATTAAATGAAAGAGGAAGAAGAAGAGAAGGAGAAGCAATAGGAAGAGGAGGAAGAAGAAGAGCAGGAAGAAGAGGTGGAGGAAGAAGAGAAGGAAGAAGAGAAGGAGGAAGAAGGTAAGAAGAAGAGAAGGAGGAAGAGGGGAAGAAGAAGAAAAGGAAGAAGAGGTGGAGGAAGGAGAGGTGGAGGAGTAGGTTCTACATGTGACTGCAGTTGGAGACGGTTCACCTGTTGACGGTGTGCGTGCGTGCGTGCGTGCCTCTTCCTCTTTTAACGAAGAAGGAACGGTTGCAACAATTGAGGGAACAATAATAATATTATGGTATCTATATCTATTGAGACGATGTTGCGCTCTGTTAGGGACATGCTTCCAAGGCAAATTGTTTGCGTAGTTCAGAAATTGAATGATCCCTTTGGTCACGTGTTTATGTACCGCCGATGATTGTCTGTTCATAAGGTCATCATCATCGTCGCCGTTGTCGTCATCATCATCATCATCACCATCATTGCTCGTCTCTCTTTTCCTTCGTCTGTTGTTTCTGTTGATCTGATGATCAGCCTCAGTTGATGTTGTAATCGACGCATTCAAGAGAGTAGTTTCTCTTTAGGTTATTGTCCCAAAACGTCTCATTGGCTGCGCAGAACCTTACGGAGAATTCCAGTCGACTTCTTGCGACCAGATTCTCAGGAATTTTCAGTTCGAATGAGAACCGGTCAGTTATGAGATCGTTCGAGTGTTCGATGTAGGTCGCATCGACCTCTTCAAAGGTCAACCATCCGTTCAAAGTGTAGCGAACACTAACCCTCTTCTCGTAGGCGACGTTTGCAACGCGAACGGTGCCGTACACTTTGCGGTTTGAGTTGTTGATGTTGCAGCTCTCGAGCGAAACCTTCTTCCGTAAAACGCTTTCTGTGAGGTTTTCTGTCGTTGCCGGGTGCGGAAAGGACAATCGCCAATATGAAATGACGTTAAAAGGTTCGATGGTTTTCGTGAACTGCACGGCAGTTGAGGGAACATTTGGAGGTTCATCGGGGTTGAGAATGTGCCGCACGAGTTCAAGGTCGAGTCCAAGTGCGTCTGCGAATCGAACGGACTTTCGTTGTGTAGGAGTTCCAGGCGGAGGAGTCTTTCGGGACTTAAGAGAAGAAGAGCGAGGGAGCAGAGGTGCCTTGAGGAGGAAGTCGAATTCCAGGTCATCCTGGAATAGTAAGAGATCGTTGTTCGGATCTTCTGTGGAAAGAGAGTCGGAGGAGATACAATGATGATGATGATAATGGGCAGAGACGACGGTCCCCTTCTTCAGCAGCTGCTGTTGTTGTTGGAGATCGGTTGAAGAGCTGCAGGAGGAGGAGGAGGAGGAGGTCGTCTCTTGTGAGCCGATCGAAGTGAGACTAATTTCCGGATTCTTTGTCAGAGTGTTTGAATTGCTTTTCGTGAAGTGTTGTACGTCGTCTTCTGCGAATGGATGAATCTTCGATGAGTTGCAGCAATCGCCAGAAGAACAGGTGGTATTCTCCTTTTTATTTGTTCTCGTCTTCATCATCTCTGCTGCATCAATCACAGACTCGATGGATGGTGAACAGTTGCTGAGACAGGATTCAACGCCTCCTCCCACATTTAATGATCTGTGATGACCTACAGAGACAGCGTCTTCCTCCTTCAACTCCATCGCTCTGTGTCTTAGTCTTTCCTCTTGTCTGCAGTCTAGAGGATTTCGTCTGCACCCGTCCCAAGCTAGAGCCCAGTCTAAGGCTACAACGAACTGAAAACGCCGAACAACAAAGGTACAGAACAACGAAGAGTCTGGCGTTGGACAACAGTAGCAGCAACAACGGTAGCAACAGAGACAACAATCCTCCGTTGTTCTTTTAAGTCTTTTGGTGCGTCTTATTTCTCTCGTTGCTTCTGAGTGACGTAGACACACTTAATAACCCTAAACGTCCGAATGGCTACTTCGATCGACACTATTGCAAGGCAGGCTATTATATCTGACGCTCCCTTACTTCTTCTATCAATTGAAGAATTGAAGAGATAGGAACTGTCGTTTAGCTCCTTCTCTACTCTCTACTTGTGTAGGTCACTCAATTTTGTCAAGGTCATTACCATCAATATCCACTGTTTATTTCGTCAGCATCCCATTGCACTTCGAAATGCTTATTATCTTATAAAGTTCTTACATCGCACAAAAAATGTATAGGCGATAGAGATGTAATACTAAGTCCTCAGTGTATCGTACAGAGACAGCCTTAGCACTGCTCTGGCTTATTGGTTGCGGTGCGTACAGCGTTGTTTACAAAAGGCGAGGAAGCAATTATGTGTTTTGCACAGGAATAGATCTAGGCCTTCTCTTAGACCGACACTTTGTAGAGAGGGGGCTAAATATAGAGGACCTCCGATAGATAATCTGCTTCACTTAACATCGACTGCCTCCAGGCGCCACCTTCTGCAGCCCATGACCTACGACTGGTTAGCCTGCGCACGGTCTATAGGTGGGGCCTAGAGAGCATCTTAGGATGCAGTCGCCAACAGCAGCTGTTCTAGATTGCTTTAGGAACGTCCTAAGGGAAGTCGGAAAATAAACGAAAATTATTATCATTGTTATTGTTTTTATTACTTAACTTTGTAGTAATAACAATCTCCGTTTCTTTTCTTGACAACAGCGCAGTTTTATTACAGATAGTGTGAACCAATTATAACCACTTGCTACAGAAGTCTAATTTAGCTGTTGGCAGCCAAGCAAGGCGTCCATCATGCTATACATCCAGCGAAAGAAGGATCGTCTAGTCAACCCTACGGTCGTTTTGTAGAAACCGAAATTCGTTCCTCTGCGCCTCATGCAGTGTATAATCCATTAGTCGACCCCCTCACCTCCGTATTTGATTAAGGTTCGGTTTGGAGCCAGTATGATGCAAACCAGCCAATTTAAGGCCCCCCACTGACCCCAGTAACCGTAACCCTAACGAACCTTTGATGTTTGCTGGTCTTGTGTCCCAGATATTTATTGTCTAGTTATGCGAACTAAGAAATAGATATCAAAAGTTGTTTAACCATTGTAATTGATATCTAACAAGTATGATTTCATGGTAAAGTTGTGGTCTAGATTCTATGGGATCCTCATTTCGACCCAGGTTTACTTCCAAGAACTGGTTTCCTTTAATCGAAAGTACATGGTTCATGTCAACAAATTTCCTCACATCTTTTCTCCATCATACGTCTTCATATGTGATCGTAATCTCCAGACTTGCCATCTGAAAATCAAGTCCAGGGCACCAGCTTATTCGCGCGCCGCGTGGAATCGGAGGAGTTGTGCAGAGGTGGTTCGAAGGGGTGGTGGTGGTGGTAATCGTGCACAGTTGCATTTATGACAGGTGTAATACATTGTAATGTACGTGGTTGTACCCGTTTTAGTGGTAGTAATTTTGTTGGCAGTGGATTCCGTAGATAGAAGGGTAAGCATGTATTAGGTCCCGTTTAGGCCACCGTATACAGATAGGTCCAGCACGTATTAGGCCCCGTTTATACCACCGTATACAGAAGGGTCCAGCACGTAGTCGGTCCCGTTTAGGCCACTGTAGACAGTTGTTCAGCGCCATCGACAGATACTCTGTCACGAGACAAAAATGGCGTTCATTGAACGTATAATAATAATAATAATGATAATAATAATAATAATAAAATTAATAATGATAATAACAATAACAATAATAATAATAATAACAATAATAATAATAATAACAATAATAATAATAATAATAATAACAGCCCATACAGACTAAAAATGTTGACGGCATTATATAACATTCTTCCTGAACTGGCACCTTTTTGCAATCTAGCTTACTTGGAACACTCACATCTTAAATACGTGTCTTAAATCTGTGTCTTGTCCCAAGTGGGGCCCCAACAAGGCGACCCTTTGGGTCCCTTACTCTTCTGTCTACCTCTACAGCCTCATCCAAATGAAATCGCCGCGCGCAGTAGGTTTTCTGGACGACCTAACACTAGGTGGCAGAGCGAAAGAGGTTGCGGAAGATATAAACAGACTCGAAACCGAATGCGAAAAACTCGGCCTTTTCCTAAATCGAACAAAATGCGAGATCATTTCCACTTCTGCAGATATCCAGAGAGACTAACGTCCATCGCCACACACGACGCCCTCATCTTGCTCCGATACTCGCTGAGTGCCACCCGACTATTATATACCCTCAGAAGCTGCCCATGCAAAGGCCACAAAGGACTGGAGGAGCATGACACGGCCTTGAGGGTGGGCCTCGCTGAGGTGCTCAATCTTGTTCTCACCGACGAGGGATGGCTCCAAGCCACCCTGCCCATCAAAAGAGGAGGACTGGGCATCCGATCAGTGGTTTCGCTGGCACTTCCAGCCTTCTTGGCATCGGCCGCAGCCACTGATATACTCCAGACAAGGATTCTGCGAGGAAAGCCTAAAAAGGACCCTGCCCTGGAGATCCTTCAGGCCAAATGGAGGGAAGCCAGCGGAGTATCAGAGTCGGAAGAAGCTTGGGCTCACAAACAATCGAGATGGGACGACCCTTTGATCGAGCTCGGAGTGGCAGACCTCGCCTCCAGAATGCCTGATTCCCAGAATCAGGCACGTCTTAGAGCAGTGGCAGCCCCACACGCAGGCGACTGGCTCTTAGCCCTACCGATTACAAACTGCGTGCTGAGACTTGCCGATGAGTCCCTGAGGGTGGCGATGGGTTACAGACTGGGGTTACCTGTCTGTTTACCTCATTACTGCCCATGCGGTGCCCTGGTCGAGAGAAACGGATATTACGGTCTCTCATGTGGCCTGGGACGTTGGCCCAGACACGCGGCCCTGAACGACCTTATTTGTAGAAGTTTAATCCGTGCAGGGATTCCCACTGTCAAAGAGCCGGTGGGATTGACCCGATCTGATGGTAAAAGACCAGACGGACTCACTCATATACCATGGCGGGCGGGCGGTGTTTGATATGGGACGCGACAGTCTCAGATACAATGGCAACGTCGTATCTGCCAGAAACATCACAAAGAGCGGGCGCTACGGCCGAGAGGGCGGCGAACCTCAAAACTCAGAAATATGCCGAGCTAGCCTCCACGTACGTCTTCACACCGGTGGCATTCGAAACCTTGGGCCAAATCAATTCCGAAGGCCATAGCTTCCTTTCAGAACTGGGACACAGACTGGGCTCCGTCACTGGGGAGCAGAGGGAGACGACTTTTCTCTACCAGCGCATCTCGATGATTATTCAACGCTACAACGCAGTTGCTTTCAAGGAAACTTTCGCTGCTCAGGAGTCCAACGAGCAGGGCTACTCCAGACGACATCACCATTAATTAACATTGAAGACCATAATAATAATAATAATAATAATAATAATAATAATAATAATAATAATAATAATAATAATAATAATAATAATAATAATAATAATAATAATAATAATAATAATAATAATAATAATAATAATAATAATAATAATATTCGTCATGCGGCGCCTTCGTCTCAGCCAGAGGCGCACATGTCCTGTCCTGTTCATTGGGTTTTGGCCGTCAAGCAAGACACTGCAATATCAACGACCTTATCCATCGCAGCCTCAACAGAGCCGGTATTCCAGCGGTCAAGGAACCGTCAGGTCTTTCCAGATTAGATGGAAAGGGACAGGACGGGCAGACCCTGATACCGTGGAGTGGGGGGCGGGCCTTACTTTGGGACGCAACTGTGGTGGACACAGTGGCCGCTTCTTATATCCCCGAGACAGCTTCCACAGCTGGAGGAGCGGCGCAGAGAGCAGCCACAAGGAAACACACAAAATATTCTGAGCTAGAGAAGAAATACACTTTTGTTCCAATCGCTATAGAAATCTTCGGTCCCCTCAATAGTGAGGGCCTCGCCTTTCTGTCTGAGACTGGACGCCGACTTTCTACAACTACCGGTGACACCCGAGAGACAAACTTCCTTTTCCAGAACTTGTCGGCATTGATCCAACGTTTCAATGTGGTGGTTTTTCAGGGCACTATGTCAAGATTACAATCCACTGACAAGCGGCGACCCAGATAGCCTGATGACAGATCCGTTGGCAATGCCAATGAATAATAATAATAATAATAATAATAATAATAATAATAATAATAATAATAATAATAATAAAATAATAATAATAATAATAAAATAATAATAATAATAATAATAATAATAACAATAACAACAACAACCCACAATAATAATAATAATAATAGGAGCAATCGCCCATTCGCATCAATTTATCCCTTTTGTAGTCGAAACCGCAGGAAGCTGGTACACAGAGACATTGGGATTCGTCAGTGAACTAGGTAGCAAGATCACAGCAGCAACAGGCGACCAGCGCCAGACCAGTCATCTCCTTCAGCGTCTGTCCGTCGCACTCCAAATCGGAAACTCTGTCAGTTCTGGTCACCTCAGACTCTGAATGGACATATAATGCGACCAGAAATTGATTGACTCTAACGTATTTAATAACGAACTATTGAGTCTGTAACCATGTCAGTTGCTTCACGAATAAATATGATAATAATAATAATAAAATAATAATAATAGTAATTTTTACAATTATAATGATGACATTATAGATTTAAGATGTTCTCACATATTCCTATGCCAAGAAGATGGACCTTATTATAGGCCTACGCTTGGAGGAGGTTAAATGTTTCATATGACGTAATATGTCTTCTTGTAATTTTCCTACATAAAAGGGTCGCGCATTAATCGAACTCAAGAACTCCTCCGCTGGTTGCACTATGCCAGTGCCAGTCTCAAGCCAAGATTTAGGATCCGCTGGTTGCACTATGCCAATGCCAGTCTCAAGCCTGGATATAGGAGTAGGGCGACGCTGATGACCTTTGCTATTACACAGTGTCGTTAAACTGCAAGTAACCATGACAGGTCGTGCATTATATTTTAAAACCTACTTAGAATAGTTGTGGCCAGTGTCGGCTCTAGGATTTTTCATCAGAGGGGCCAAGGGGAAGGCCGAGGATCCGACAGGGGGGCCCATTAGATACCCACATTTTTTCGACACTGAGAGTATTAGATATAGCTCCACACTGAGTGACATCGACCAGATACATTTATATGTATTATCGAGCAACCTGAATTCTTCACATCATCAGTCTCAAGATTATAACACTTTGGAAAATTGCATGACTTTTATTTAGAAGTACAGCATAAACTGTAGCCTACACAATACGTATACGCTTAATGAAAAGCGAATACGATTATCATGTCAAGAGTCAAACTCACCCACAAAGGCATCCATTGTAATAGACTGCATGAACAGATTCATTCAACAACATTGTCAGACTACTTAGACGAACAGACATATCAGATATATATAATTCTTCGTATCTCAGACTGCTGATGTTATAGGCCTGACAGCATGGTGACACAAAGGCTATGTTCGACAGTCTGTGCATTTCATGAAAAGCAAGTTGTATGGTCCCAGAAAAGAAGCCAGGTCCATCATTGTGGTTATAATTTAAACTTGAACGCTTTAACAGGCGCCCAACTTGAGGAATTTTATGGCTGAGGTCTTCAACACTAATGTCATACAAAAGTGCGAACACACAATGGTATCATAATTCAAGAAAGACTTATGTTTTGGCAATAATGCCTGCCATAGCAGTAAGTGAATAAGAGAATGTTTATCAAGTTCGGAAATGATACAAGAAATGATCGGATTGTAAATTTGCTGACTAAAATGTGGTTTGTGTGTTCAATTGAGAACATTGTCCCACAGTTTCATCAAATGCCGAGCTAGAAAAAAACGATTGGGCATTTAATTCGGGCACAATGTTTAGTTAATACTGAGTCAATTTAATAACCCTTACTTTGCTCTTCTGCGTTTATAAAGACTTGTTTCATCACTATTTTCTTTGAAAAGTCGTTTTGATGCCTGGCAACGTCCGCAGCTGCAGATAAGTCAACACTTGAAGATTGGAGGCGAATTGATCGTATCTTGCCCAGAACAGCACAAATTTAAAGTCTGCAGTAATGACAACATGCCTATCAAGCTTAACTACTCTTTCAGCATTTGCCCCAGTATCATCCTTTAGCATAATTAATTATAGGCTACCAATACATCTAATTGATCACTGGCGCTTTGTTACTTGCCGTAGCAATACGGCAGGCTCGTCTTGTTTCACTGAGCTGCTGGAATTGACTTCCCGGAACCACAGGACGTAACTCACACATTATATGTGTTTCAACCCATGATTTTCTTATGCATAAGAGAACTTGACCTCTACCATTATCTGATTTTTGATCATATCTACCACTAAAAATTATGAGCGAGTAAGTATGTTACTCTGTGAGAATGTCAATAAAAAATAATTTCTAATTTCATTATGCAAATAAGTACTTTGTGCCTTTGAGAATGCCCTGACACAAATAATTCTGAATTTTATCATGCATCATATCTGAGCAAGTAAATGTCAAATCTAAATGATACCATATTTTCAGTAATGTGCACCAACTACTTGACTAGTAGTTAAAACTACTTCCTAACTACTTTCAAAATATGTAGTTATAGCTACTATTTGACTACCTTAGATGTCAAGTAGTTATAGCTACTTTTGGAACTACTACATAAGTAGTTAACTAGTTTTAAAACTACTTTGCTAATATGTTAGGTCATGGTGCATTGATAGTCACCAAGCAGTAGGCGTATGCAAATTTACTGCCAGTATTAATTGCTTTTTCTATAGTTCTGAGAGGAACCCACTTCCTCGCAATATTGTGCGCAAATTTTAATGAAACAATTAGGGGCCTACATAGCGAATTTACTCATGAAAATATTATGGGCAACGTCCATGATTGTTGTGAAATAACAGAAATTCCTGTAAGACGGTACTGGTAAATAGGAAAAAATTTAGTTAATGTGAAATATTGTAGCTAACTTAAAATTGCTTGATAAAAGTAGTTATAACTATTTTCTTAACTACTTCTTAAAAACTAGTTATAACTGCTAGACAACTACTTCTATAGTAGCTATGACTACTAGTTAATAACTACAGTACTTAAAAGTGCACATCACTGCATATTTCACAGTACATCAGTCAAAAATGTGGGGGATTTTTAGTAGGGGACCACAGGCTCAGTTGGAGGGCCATGGCCCCAGTTGCAGCTCTAGGTTTTCATCAGGGAGGCCAAGAGGGACCGAGGTCCCGGGAGGATGGGGCAATTGGATACCCGAATTTTGTCGAAACTGAGAGTGCTAGGTATAGCTCCACACTGAGTGACATCGACCAGATACATGTATATGAATTATAGAGCAACATGAATTCTTCACATCAACAAACTAGATATTTTTTAAATAGAATGAGTTTATTTAAAAGTAAAGCATTAACTATGCACATTACATACACTTAGTGAAAATCAAGTTTACAATTGTCATGTCCAGAGTCAAACTGATCCACAAAGGCACCTATGGTAATGAACTTTGCATGAACAGATTCAATCGACAACATTGTCTGACTACTTAGACGAATATCAGATATAGTGGTTTTTAGATATGTTTTAATTAATTTCAGAGCAGAAAAGCTTTTCTGACAGGCTGTTGATGTTACTGGTAAAACTATGACTATGTTCGACATTCTGTACATTTCATGAAAAGCAAAGTTTGTATGGTTCCAGAAAGAAGTCAGAACTATCGTTGTGGTCATAATTTATTAGTTGCACATAAACTTGAATACATTAGCAGGTACCCAACTTAGGGAATTTTATGGTTGAAGTCTTCAACATTACTGTCCTTACAAAAGTGCAAAAGATACAACGTTATCATTAAAATTATTTCAAGAAAGACATATGTTTGGCATAAATGCTTGTCATAGCAATAAGTGAAAGGTCAGAGAATGTCCATCTACTTCAGAAATGTGCTGCCTAAATGTGGCCTGTGTGTTTACTTGAGAACGTTGTTCCACAGTTCATCAACTGCCGAGCAAAAAACGGATAGGCATTAAGCGGACAGTCGGACACTTGCTTAGATAATACTGGGTCAATTTAACAATTCTTACTTTGCTCTTCTGCCTTTACAAAGACCCCTCTTTCATCTCTATTTTCTTTGAAAGAGGCTGTTATATGTCTAGTTATACGTCGGTAAGCTGCATATAATTCAGTACATGAAGATTGGAGTTGAATTGATACAATATCTGCTAATGATAACAAGCTATAATAACAAGTCTCTAGCTTCAAGCCTTCAACTGCTATTTTCAACATTTTGCCCCATCAACATTCTCTAGCACATTATACCAATGCATTTAATTGATCACTGATATTACAGCAAGCAACAATACGGCAAGCTTATCTAGTATCACTGATCTGCTGGAAATGCCTCACCGGATCCCTGTGACTCACTATGTGAATCACCTCATTTCTTATGCACAAGAGAACTTGAACAAAAAGCGTATAATCTTTCAATTATGACGTCACAAAGCTTCAACGCAATAAAATTTCCATTTTCTAAATAATAGGTTTCAAAGATATTAACGAAGTGACTTCATTATGTAATTGATGTTATAGTAATCTCTTAAATTAAAAGTGATCGAGAGATGCTCTAGAAGTACATTATATTCGGATTAATTAAGAAAAACTTGAAGGAAAATTAAGTCTGATGAAATAGCAGACACGAAATATTCATATTCAGTGACCAGAATTAAAAACTGTGATAGAATCATTTTACAATTAATATTTTTAATAATAATTTATAGTGAATCGCCAAATTTGCTAAGAAAGGTGCCATTCTCCCACGGCGAAGCGACGTGTCATTCCACGAAACAGTCCTATAGGCCTAGAATCCAAGGGAGAGCTTGGATTCTATCCATCTGTGGAGTGGATATTCCATTCAGGATAAACTGCTCATCCATCCAATCTGTACTCCATCCATTTTACTCTTTCCTCATTTCACACTGGGGCCAACATATAAGGCGTCTCTCTGTTACCTGATGCAAAATTCCTATTGGGGATAATTATTACAATGAAAAAATAATCAATGAAAAGAAATAAGAAATACTTCTGTTGAATTGTTGTAGCAATTCAATACTGTTTTATAATAATAATTATTATTAACATTAAAATTTTTATATGAAATTAATATTTAACGTTTGGAGTTGCATGGCTTCACATTTTCTCAATTCCCTCGTCACATTTCGTTCCCTAGGTGCGTGATGTAATTTATGGGTGGCTTCTAAAGTTCTAAGGCAAATTGCCTTTCGTCAATTCAACTTATGTTTATGCTAAATCATTGCATAGTGATTATATATACGAACTGCCAATTTCCACCCTAATTTATACTAGGCCTGCGTGTGTCATAATGTCATTTGAAGCAGACAATCACCTTTGCCCTCAGACCCAGGCATGATGAATATTGCACGAGTAAAAAAAACCCGACTCTAAAATAATGTTTGCGGTCAAGCGAAGACCAATAATTGTTAATTTACGGTCGCTGAGGGTCAAAGTCAGAATAATTGAATTAGGTCAGGTCGTAGAGGTGAACGAGGGTCAAAGTCGGAATAATTAAATTAGGTCAGGTCGCAAGGGTAAACGATGGGAAGAATCCCTTTGGAAGATTCGGTCATTTCAATAGCATGACCGATTGCTTTCCACTTGTTGCTTTCGTGCATCTTCGCATTTTAGGTAAGGTCAATCTGCGTCCAATGTCACCTTGACAATAAGAACAACAACTTCTTTGTTGAATGTCACGGTTAACGTCTAATCAAGTTCATGTGAAGTAGATTGGTCCGTCATTAACTAGGTCGACCAATGAGAAAGCTGAAACGAGGCCTGGTAACTGCACGTGACATGAGTGAGGCGCGTGCCACTGACGGCGAAGGCTTAAGGTCGTAGAAGGTCGTCTGGAGGTCGGTCAAATATTCAGTTCATCTACGAAGGAAGCAGAATTAGTCAGCCAGAGTGCAAAAGACTTCGAAGGTCTTCTAGCGTTGAGTCTGCTGTTGCAATTGTTTCGTAATAGATAACTGGTGAGTGACCGACTTGAGGAAGTTCTTTTTCTTTGCTGTTATTGTCTTCGTCATTAGTTTGATGCGTCTCGTGTTTTGGTGCAAAGTTTTCTAGGGCATCGATTCATTTGCTAAGAGACGACGACGATGACGACGACGCCTTTGTTTACATATCTGTCATGTTCTTTAATAGTGTATCGCTTGCGCTGTCGTTTCTTGCTCTGAATAATATTATGACCAGTGCGGTCTGTTAAGTCACACCGCCTCTTCTTTAGGGGAAGAGGAGAGGGTCTGGAGCGGTTAAATGACATTGCTTTGGGGGTCTAAGAAGCAACTGGTGCCTCAGGGTTTCAAGGCAGATGAAGGCTACTGGCAGGTTTGAGATGAGATGGAATTTGAGTAGAGTTATACCTAACGTAGTCTTTTAAAGATTAGCGATAGGCATAGTAGGAGAGAAGCTCATAGAAATAGTTTTCTACGTGTGAGAGGCGATTGAATAGGTTTTGCATGGGTGACGACCGGTTTAAAAGAAAGAGATCAAAGGGAGGGCAGCTAAAGTATTTTGGCATAAAAGTAAGAAGCCTAGTTTTTTGAGGGATTATACAACATGTCCATTTGGCATTTAACGAAATGTCTTGGTTTGTTATTATTAGGCCATGCTGTTGTAATGTAGCCTTTCTGTAGTGATGATGATGATGATGATGACGATACAATGTTGAGATTATAAAGGTCTTGTGTTATTAATGACTTGATTACGAAGAGTTGAAAGAGTCTTTGGTGTTTTTCATTGCAAAGGACAGGAACTGAAATGTCAGACAAGAAGCCGTTAGATTTTGAAGCGGATATTCCGTTCTTTGAGGTTCACGAAGTCGTTGTTCCTCATCTTGGTCATGTTCCGATTGCTAAGGGAGACTTCAACCGACTACCAAAGAAAGTCCAGAAATTCATCGCTTTCTATGTACTTATGCTCTTAACCGTTGCCTTATGTAGAATTACCTTATGTACATGTAAAATTGAATTATGTAGAGTTGCCGTATGTAGAGTTGACTTACGTAGAGTTGACTTACGTAGAGTTGCCTTACGTAGAGTTGCCTTACGTAGAGTTGCCTTACGTAGAGTTGCCTTACGTAGAGTTGACTTACGTAGAGTTGCCTTGCGTAGAGTTGCCTTACGTAGAGTTGCCTTACATAGAGTTGCCTTACGTAGAGTTGCCTTATGTACATGTAGAGTTGCCTTATGTACATGTAGAGTTGCCTTATGTACATGTAGAGTTGCCTTATGTACATGTAGAGTTGCCTTTTGTACATGTAGAGTTGCCTTTTGTACATGTAGAGTTGCCTTTTGTACATGTAGAGTTGCCTTTTGTACATGTAGAGTTGCCTTTTGTACATGTAGAGTTGCCTTTTGTACATGTAGAGTTGCCTTTTGTACATGTAGAGTTGCCTTTTGTACATGTAGAGTTGCCTTATGTACATGTAGAGTTGCCTTATGTAGAGTTGTCTTATGTAGAGTTGCCTTATGTACATGTAGAGTTGCCTTTTGTACATGTAGAGTTGCCTTATGTAGAGTTGTTTTATGTACATAAAGAGTTGCCTTTTGTACATGTGGAGTTGACTTATGTACATGTAGAGTTGCCTTACGTAGAGTTGCCTTACGTACATGTAGAGTTGCCTTACGTACATGTAGAGTTGCCTTATGTAGAGTTGCGTTATGTAGAGTTGTCTTATGTAGAGTTGCCTTTTGTACCTCAAGAGTTGCCTTTTGTACCTCAAGAGTTGCCTTATGTACATGTAGAGTTGCCTTACGTAGAGTTGTGTTATATACATGTAGAGTTGCCTTACGTAGAGTTGCCTTATGTACATGTGGAGTTGCCTTACGTAGAGTTGCGTTATATACATGTAGAGTCGCCTTACGTAGAGTTGCCTTATGTGGAGTTGCCTTATGTAGAGCTGTAGCTGTTATTTACAATAGGAAGACAGAGGTATGTGAGTTGAGAAGGTTTAAAATGTGTTTGTTGCATTTTTTAATGTTGTGAGCCATCCATTCTCAAATATTATTTGGCTCATCACATCACTAGAAATATGCAAAGAGAATGTGGACAAAATAGGCTATTTTTAAGGAATGTTAATGTGAAAGTATTTCAACCTTTGATATGAAATTGACCTGTGGTTCGATATAAAACTCATATAAATGAAGGTTGCGCATATGCATGAAATGCTTGCATATGCATAGGCATTGTGCATATGTATGAGACTCTTGCATGTATGCATAATGGTTTTGCATATGTATGAGACTAAGGCTTGTGCATATGCATGTAACTCTTGCATATATGCACAAGGGTTGCCATATGTATGAGACTTAAGGGTTGTGCATATGTATGAGACTAAGAGTTGTGCATATGCATGAGACTAAGGATTGTGCATATGTATGAGACTCTTACATATATGGCTAAGGGTTGTGCATATGTATGAGACTCTTGCATATGCATAAGGGTTGTGCATACGAATGATGATGGTGGGAGTGTTGTTGACAATTTGTGTCTTAGGTGGACTATTTGACTCCGAGAGGGATCTACGTTTGCGATGGATCGGAGGAAGAGGCGCATGAAATCATTCAGAAACTAATGGAAAGAGGTACCCTGGAGAGACTAGAGAAGTTGGAAAACTGGTAAAGCAGCCTTTGAGTCCATGAATATCTGTCCTAGTAGTGTAGTTGCAATCTTTGTTTCTGAAGGAATCTTTGCAGAAGAATCCGATTTGGTTGATAGTTGTTGATTATTTGTTTCACGAGTTTATAATAATTATACGTTGGAGAAAGTTAAGAACTTTAAATTCTGATTATAAGTAGATTTTGTAGATGTTTTATCATTGCTGTTGGATTAACATGAAGGTAGAGAGTTTGGCCGTTTTGTGTCTCTTTGCAACCGATCACTTGTGTATATATTGTTTATAGGGTTAGTCTGTTTGAATAATTATGATAATTAATTAATGCAGTTGTTCACTGTTGTCGGTCTGTGTTTCATAGCTACATCTGTCGTACTGATCCAGCTGATGTGGCAAGAGTCGAGAGTAAGACGTTCATCGTTACAGAGGAGAAACACGACACGATTCCCCGCTCGGAAGCCGGAGCAAAAGGCGGAATGGGTCTGTGGATGCATCCGGATGAGATGAAGAAGGAGATGGATGAGAGATTCCGTGACTGCATGGCAGGCACGTATTACTACTACTACTACTGCCGCTCCTGTTTCTCATCATCTTCTTTTGCTCAGCATCTTTGCTCTTCTATTCTCATCATACTTTGCTCTTTTATTCTCATCATACTTTACTCTTTTATTCTCATCATACTTTGCTCTTTTATTCTCTTCATACTTTGCTCTTTTATTCTCATCATACTTTGCTCTTTTATTCTCATCATACTTTGCTCTTTTATTCTCATCATACTTTGCTCTTCTGTGCTCATCATACTTTGCTCTCCTCTTCAGCTGTTAAATGTTGTTTAGCTGCGTTGGCTCTTGTTGTGCGAATCGCATCAGATTCGTTTTAGATTCATTGGATCTGTAAATGGAAAAGGATCCTCTGCTCATATTTGGATCCATTTTCTTAGCTATTGACTTATTGTTTTAATTGGTTTTAGTATTTTAAGGTTAGGGTTAGCCATTGTCTGTGTTCCGTTTGACAGACTCTCTCTGGGAGGGATTAATTCCATCCTGATGAAGAGAGACAGAGACAGACAGACAGAGCAAGAGACAGCAGTTCCTGGGAGAAAGGGGGTCATGGTTAGGTTGAGCTAAAAACTCAAAATCTGTCATTTGATTGTGTTTTCTTTCTTTAGGTCGCATGATGTACGTTATTCCGTTCAGCATGGGTCCCATTGGCTCTCCTCTTGCGAAGATTGGAGTCCAGTTGACCGACTCAAACTATGTCCTGCTCTGCATGAGGCTCATGACGAGGGTCTCACCTAAAGTGTGGGAGTCACTTGGAAACAACGACTTTGTCAAATGCATCCACTCGATGGGTTGTCCAAGACCATGGAGAAGTACATACTTAATTTCATAACAAATAAATAGGAGTGCCAATAGGTGTATATAATCGGTTATTTAGTTCGCTACCTCTATCTCATCAATCTGTCCGTGAGATTTCTTATCTCCCAGCAACTGGCTGGCTGCCCTCTCTCTGTCTTTGTGTTTGTGTGTCTCCCTGTCTCTATCTGTCTCTTTGTATCTCTGTCTCTTCTATCTGTCTCTCTCTCTGTGTCTCACTTTCTCTTTCTCTCTCTCTGTTTCTGTCTGTCTCTGTATCTGTCATGATGGAATTTTTTTCTGTATGTTGCCTGATGACTCTTTATTCAAGGACTATGTGTCGCGCAGAGTGAACACGAAGCTACGTTTTACCGTTTTTGATCTACTTGGTGTTTTCATGTGTTGCCTTTAGGAATGTGTTGTCATGTGTTGCCTTTAGGAATGTCTTGTCATGTTTTGCCTTTAGGAATGTCTTGTCATGTGTTGATGTACATGTATCTGTAGAGAGATAATCTGTGCGTGTTATTCTTATGGTAATGTTTTATGTTAAAATGCAGAGAAGGTTGTGAATCACTGGCCGTGCAACCCGGAGAAGGTATTGCTCGCTCATTTTCCGGAGGAACGCAAAGTGAAATCTTATGGAAGTGGTTATGGAGGAAATTCGCTGCTTGGAAAGAAGTGCTTTGCTCTGCGCATTGCGTCCAACATCGCTCGTGACGAAGGATGGATGGCTGAACACATGCTGGTCAGTGAAGCAGTTCCTCTAAAGGATCTTAGGCTTTTTCTCTCTGTCCTATTCCTAATATTATTATTATTATTGAAGTGCTAAAGAATAATTCTAAATATAAATGAATGAGACCAGTTTATTTATGAGTGTTGTGTCTTATCTGTGCATTGTTGAGATATTGATTTCTTATGATCTTGTGATTCCCTTTCAAATTGTATTTTCTTTCTGAATCGTTGTTGTGTGATCCTCCAGTTTATTCATTCTGTTGTTGTTGCCTGTCTAGATAATGGGAGTTACCAATCCGCAAGGCCAGGAGTATTTTATCGCAGCTGCCTTCCCAAGCGCCTGTGGAAAGACGAATATGGCGATGTTGAACCCATCTCTTCCTGGATGGACTGTCCGTTGTGTTGGTCAGTATCGTTAAGATCTTCTTATAAACATGTTTACTGGCTGTATTAAAGTAATATTATTGTTTGTTATACAAGGCGAATGTGTGTAGTCAACTGTTGTATCTATGAATTCTTTATGTTTGTATTTATTGGCAGATGATGACACCTACTTTGATAGGCAAGTGATGACACCTGTTTTGATGGGCTTGTTATGACACCTGTTTTGATTGGTATGTTATGACACCTGTTTTGATTGACACCTGTTTTGATTAGCAGGTGATGACACCTGTTTTGATTGGCATGGGATGACATTTGTTTTGATTGGCAGTTGATGACACCTGTTTTGATTGGCAGGTGATGACACCTATTTTGATTGGCAGGTGATGACACCTGCTTTTATTGGCATGTAAGGACATCTGTTTTGATTGGCAGGTGATTACACCTGTTTTGATTGGCAGTTGATGACGCCTGTTTTGATTGACAGTTGATAAAACCTGTTTTGATGGGCTTGTTATGACACCTGTTTTGATTGGTATGTTATGACACCTGTTTTGATTAGCAGGTGATGACACCTGTTTTGATTAGCAGGTGATGACACCTGTTTTGATTGGCATGGGATGACACTTGTTTGGATTGGCAGTTGATGACACCTGTTTTGATTGGCAGGTGATGACACCTATTTTGATTGGCAGGTGATGACACCTGTTTTTATTGGCATGTAAGGACACCTGTTTTTATTGGCAGGTGATGACACCTGTTTTTATTGGCATATAAGGACACCTGTTTTTATTGGCAGGTGATGACACCTGTTTTTATTGGCATGTAAGGACACCTATTTTGATTGGCAGGTGATGACACCTGTTTTTATTGGCATGTAAGGACACCTGTTTTTATTGGCAGGTGATGACACCTGTTTTTATTGGCATGTAAGGACACCTATTTTGATTGGCAGGTGATGACACCTGTTTTTATTGGCATGTAAGGACACCTGTTTTTATTGGCAGGTGATGACATTGCCTGGATGAAGTTCAATGAGAAGGGGGAGCTGAGGGGAATCAATCCAGAGTTTGGGTTCTTTGGAGTGGCTCCTGGAACGAACTGGCAGACGAATCCAAATGCGATGGCCAGCTTCCAGAAGAACTCCATCTTCACGAACGTTGCAAAGACAGCTGATGGAGGATACTTCTGGGAAGGACTGGAGGACGATTTGAAAGACAAGGTAAGAGAGAGAGGGAGAGCAATAGACAGAAAGAGAGATAGAGAGACAGAGGGAGAGAGACAGAGAGAGAGAGACAGAGAGAGAGAGACAGAGAGAGAGAGACAGAGAGAGAGAGACAGAGAGAGATAAAGAGACAGAGAGAGATAAAGAGACAGAGAGAGAGACAGAGAGAGAGACAGAGAGAGACAGAGAGACAAAGGGAGAGACAGAGAGACAAAGGGAGAGAGATAGATGGTGTTTCAGTGTGTAGTAGAAGAAGAGATATGGAAGAGAAAACAGAAAATGTAAATGAAATGCAAAATTATTGACTGATTGATTGATCAGTTGGTCTAAAGAAGACACAAAAAGGTGCAACAGATGGTGCTTCACTGTTTAGTAGAAGAGGTAGTTAATGATAGGTAGAAATAAGTAGCTTACGGTGCTATATAAATGATCGCATTAATTATGTGATCTTCAAGATGTTGCGATCATCATTACAGAGGCCTTTGTTGTGGTGTTCTGTCAACGGTTGCTTTTCAATTAGATGCTGGTTCTATATAAATTATTAATTTATGATGATGTTGATGGCTTATGAAATTGATACCAACTGACTGTTGGCTGGTGATTCATCCTATGTATTTGAGGGTTAAGTGGAATTGTTTGTGTGTCAAAGGATATGGAAATAACAACTTGGTTGGGTGAGAAGTGGAAACTCGGAATGCCTGGAAAGACGTCGCATCCTAACTCGCGCTTTACATGTCCCGCGTCGCAGTGTCCGATCATCCATCCGAAGTGGGAAGACCCGGAGGGTGTTCCTATCCATGCCATCGTGTTTGGAGGACGTCGACCCACAGGTGCAACACTATGATAAAGATATCTCTTGTCATTATTATTATACCACTTCATCTAATTCAATTGATGACCTTTGTCCATCATTTCCATCCATCACCTACATCTTTATTACCTCTTCCTTTCTATGTCATCCTCCATTCTCCTCTTTTCATACACCTATCCTCTTCCTTCCTGCTCTTCCTCCTTCCTTTCCTAAACTTCTTCCTCATTTGCTTACTCTTCCTCTTCCTACCATTCCTCATTTTCCTATATCCATTTCATCCAACAGCTGCTATATATAGCATCATATTGCAATGACCCTGCTTCTGTGCGTGTCTGCGTGTGTGTCTGCATGTGTGTGTCTGTCTGTATGTGTGTTTTGATGGGTTGTGTGTGTCTGTGTTGCTGTAGGTGTTCCTCTAGTCTTTGAGACGTTCTCTTGGGAGCATGGAGTGATGGTTGGAGCAGCAGTTAAGTCAGAGACGACTGCAGCTGCAGAGTTCAAAGGTCAGAGGTCACTGCAGTGCGAGCAATTCTTTGCCTTGCTTCGAATGTGCATTTCATTTGGTCCTGCTGTGCTCAAGTCAGTGAAACAATTAGCTTATTAAGTCGAAAGGTCTTCATTTTGCCATTGGGGGGGAGTAGGTTGGGGGAGTAGGGGTTCCCTCCTCCTCCCCTCAGATGGTTTGCTCGTTCTCTTAAGAGATTTATTTTCTCGAGGGGTTCTTCGCACTGGGAGAGCCTATGATTGGGTTGTACGGTGAGAGGTGCTTTGTAAGTCCATATATAGAATAGAACAGAATATAGAATGGTTATTGTGGGCATTGACTTGAAAAAGAGCAAGTCCTTTACTCACGATTTCTCAAGCCTATCTGAGGGCCTGAGGACACTTTGTTGTCTTTCCTGAATGCATCATAATGAGAATCATAATTATTATTTTGGTGGTCAATTGTCTCATTATTACTAGCTAGCTGGAGAACCCGGCATTGCACAGGTTGAGACAGGTTTTTGGTCATGGAGAGCAGTAAGACTGGGACCGCGGGGTTCACCAACCCCTCTACTCAGTGTTCTAGGTGTTCACCGAGCGAGCGGCAAAGGTTTTGAGTGAATAGCTATAAAAGTGTGGAAATGCATAAACGGAATTGTGTGTAGACACTGATGTGTACAAAGTATATACCCATTCAGGTCCCACTGTGCAGACGATGGCCAACTACTGCTACCTGTACGATATTTCCCAAACCGTAAAAGAAGCAGGTGACACGCTTCTGGCAACTGAAAAGGAAACTTTCCTTGGGGTCCTGTGACCAGGAAGAGGACAGCCGCAGGGTTCACCAACCCATCGACTGCATGTCCCAGGTGTTCCCCAAGACAACGGTGAAGGTTTCGAGTCAATGGCTCTAAAACTGTGAAATTCATAGCCGGACAGACGAACAGAAGCACACGCAGAATCCTCTCTTTATATATAGCGATATGTTATGGGTTCTGGCAGAGCTATCGTTATTCTTATAATTTTATTGAGAAAGCATTCTTTATGGAATGGAAGAGAGGGCACAGTTGTAAGGTGTTAATGTTTCTGTTTTTCGTAGGGAAGCAGATCATGCATGATCCGATGGCAATGCGACCCTTTATGGGATACAACTTCGGACACTATCTACAGCACTGGCTCGATCTAAAGAAACCGGAACGCAAGGTATGCCACCTTTCTTTCTACTACTCGACTTTATATTATCAGCATTTCACATCAAAAGTTACTCTGCTTTATATACTGTCTATGATTATTGTTTGAAACATTTAAAACAAAAATGGAAACTGCTTGATTTGTGTAACTAATCTTTAAAATGTTTCGTATGAGATAATTGTTTAATTTTTAGCATTTTGGAATGTCTAATATGAGAAGTGTTGAAGTTTAACGACTTATTTTAAATAATATCATAGCTAGTTGTTAGACGTTTTAGCAATTGGATGGATACATGTGAGAACATCAGTTCGTTTACATCATTTCAACCCATGTAACATCAGTTCTTGTGTAGGTAGAAGGAGTATTGAATAATGAATCATAGTATGAGCTGAATTGAGAGAAAGTCGTTTTTAGGAACTGTATTAATGAAGAAATTATGGTGTAGGTATAGCCTGTATTATGGAGAAATCATATTCTTAGTAGAATATAGATGACATTGTTTTGATTGAAATATCGTATTGTCACTAAAAGCTGTAATTCTCGGCATGCAGATTGACTGTGATATGATGTCCATTAGTGTCTGTATGGTCTATTGTTAGGTTATGAATCTTACTGAAATACAGAATGAGTAGCTGTGGTGCATGAGAAATCGGAAGTAGCCGCTCTTCCATTCCACTCAGTGTGATTTATGTATAAATATCTCCTGTGATAATTATTTCCGGAGATTATATGATTTCTATCGATTCTTCAGGTGCCTAAGATCTTCCATGTCAACTGGTTCCGTGTCTCTGATAAGGGACAGTTCCTCTGGCCTGGATACGGAGACAACATCCGGGTCATTGACTGGATGTGCAAACGTCTCGATGGTGAAGACGTCGCCGTCAAATCACCCATTGGATATCTGCCTAAGAAAGGTATTTCTATGTGGAGCCTTTGCATCTAAGTCTGTCTATAACCTTCATCCTTTTGTTACCATAGTAACATAATTGTGGCAACTGTTTGCTTTCCCTAACTTGTGCATATCCTGCCGGATACATGATATCCATCACAGGCTATGGAAAGCAATGCGATGTCTGTGTTGGCCTATGCAGCCTTGTTTACATGTTCTCATTTCATTATATGAATTCACTCTTTCCATGAATTGCCTTCGATGTTTAACTGGTTTATAAAATTCATTTATCGAAACGTCGTCATTGTTTACTCTGTCTCTGCGTGTATTGTGTTTGTGTGTTAATCTGAAAACCTATGATATTGTGCATATAAAATGTATTGTTATTTTCTGTTTAGGGTCGATTGATCTGAAGGGAGTCGAAGATCAAGTTCACTGGGATGAATTATTCTTTCTGCCAAAAGACTACTTGATGGAAGACATCCAGGAGACACGCAAGTTCCTCGAAGTGGAGGTCGGACAGGATCTTCCAGCAGAGATTGAGAAGCAGCTTGTGGAACAGGAGGCGCGCATAAAAGAGATGCCATAGAGGGAGGAGAGGATCGTCTGACTGTCATTAGCAGACGTTGTCTGAACGGACCAATAGACACTAGACACATGCTTAGGGTAGTGTTCTTGTTATCGATTGCAAAATATGTTTAGAGCTACAACAGTCCACTCCCAATTTCTCATTCCACTTTCTTCCAACTACGTCTTGCCATTCTATTAAATGGTTTGTCGATGGCACCTGAGTTTCTCTTCCGTAATTCGCTTCGCAACGTCGTAACGTCGTGATATGATATACTATGCAAGCAGAATCGAAGCCTTGTCGAGTACTGAAAGGAACCAAATGTTCGACAGACGAAAGTTTTATTTAAAAGACACTGAATCGTAGATTATGTTCTTATTTGCAATTGAAATTGTTCTTTTCAGTTGAACGTACGTACAGTTTTGTGTTGATCCAAATATTTTGTGTTTACTTTGATTTATGAAAATTCTTGTTTCTTTCGTCTGTTGTGTTTATATTTTGAGTTGTAGCATTTTCTGCCGTTAATTACCGTTTATTGACTGAACTGTCTGTTGGTGGATAGTCGACTTTTTTCATTGTTGTCCGTAAGAATCTTTTTATTGTCTCAGTAAATGATCTGAGCGAACAGTGGAACTCATTGTGAGTTCAGAATGTTTCAATTGCTACTCTACGACTAAGACAATGCGTCCGATGATTGGTTGTACGCATAGGTTTAGGGTTAGGGTAAAAAAAATGCAAAATTGCACGGGCATAACAGGCCATCTCAAGCTCCGGGCATCCAATAGTTATACAGTAATTAGATAATGCACAGTAAAGAAGTAAGTATACAGAGATGACTATCCAGAACAAGTCGAGAGGGCTTTTACAGTCTTATTCTTAGTATATGAGGCAATGATCCTAAAACAGGGGTGGGCAACCTGCGGCCCGCGGCGACGTTTTATGCGGCCCTTTAGACTTTTCACATATTTTTTTAAAACTGCGTAAAAAATAAAAAAAATTAAAAAAACATTCTTTTCCTACATTTCATTCACAAATAACCTTTCCTCAGTGTTTTTGTTCTTGTTGGATGTCTTCTTGTACTAGTTGTGATCATCACGGCAAACGTTTATTTTCGATATCGCCGCAATCGTTATAACGGTTTTTAAAATATTGTTAAATTAACACTAGTTAGTATCTTTTACTGTTTTCGTTGTTGGCAAATGTAACGTGTCTGCTAAAACTTTAAAGTTTGGATGGTTTGTTGTTTAAAATTTCAAACTTTTCCTTAATTAATTAATATTTAGAAAATAATTTTAAAATTTTAAAAAATCTATTTTGAAACGAGAAATGAGTGCTTTAACATTGAAGAAAAGAAAAATTGAAGACGAGTGTACTCAGATGAAAACGTCAGAATGGCTGTCAGATTTTGCATTTGCAGTTGATATTCTTGAGAGACTTAATGAACTGAATGTTAAGTTACAAGGTAAAGGTGTGTTTGCACATGAGCTGTTTGCAGAGGTCAAGTCATTTCAAGTGAAGCTTCAGTTGTTTTCCAGACATTTGAAAGAGCAAAATTTTTCTCATTTTCAAACACTGAAGACACAGACTGTTTCTCGTGAATGTGCAGAAAAATACAGCCATCAGATTTCATCTTTGAGAGAAGAATTTTCAAGGCGATTTTGCGATTTTCAAGCTCTTGATGACCAGTTCGTTCTTCTCATGACGCCATTTTCATATGATATTGACAAAACTTCTACCGAACTGCAGCTGAAATTAATAGACTTGCAGAATGACAACATTCTCAAAGAGAATTTCAAAGAAATTGAATTAACAAATTTTTATGCTTCACTAAAAAATGGTAAGTTTCCAAATATACAACAGTTTGCAATGAAAATGTTAGTTTTATTTGCATCAGCTTACATTTGTGAACAGACTTTTTCCTGCATGAACATCAATAAAAAGAAGTATAGGTCTCAGCTCACTTATAAAAATTTGGATTCTATACTACGGATTTCAACCAGTACTTTAACTCCGGATTATGGAAAACTTGTTAAGAAATGCTTGCAGTTGCAAAAATCCCATTAAATATTTTTAAAAGTAAGTCGCTAGGTAACTAACAATGAAGACACTAACTTACAAACTAACTGTGCTAGCAAGAACTGATAGTGACGGTCACTATCAATAACATTATTATCAGATAGTCCTGATAGCGCTGTACTTAGCTACTAGTTACTAGTAACTAGTAACTAGTTATTCAGTATGTTATTATGACTATTTACTGTGGTCAATATATCATTATAGTTTTTAATTTGCTCAAAATGTGTTGATTTTATTGTCTGATCCGGCTTAGAATTCTAGATTATTAAAACAAAATAACATGCGGCCCTTCAAACAATTTCAATTTTCATACGGCCCCCTGCCCAAAAAAGGTTGCCCACCCCTGTCCTAAAAAAACTAAACTTCAAGAATACATCTCCATTCCTTCACAAGGCATGCTGAGATAGTAGTATAATCTGATAATAATAGGAGGGATAGGGCGGGTTCATTACAGTTTCTAGGTGTTTCTACACCAGATATCATGTTTCGTCTTACGAACTAGGCGCTTATTGTAACCCCTACGATATAAGACACGAAATAATATGTTACAAGAATCATAAAAAATATGTTAAAATGAAGAGACGTTGAAACCGTATTATTTGTTAGGGTTAAGGGGGGTTAGGGTTGGGGTTGGGGTTAGGGTTAGGGTTAGGGTTAGGTTAGGTTAGGTGTTGAATCACGAAGTGATTGTTAAGCGCGGGCACAATTCGTTGATGGGAGAATCACAGATGGCGGGTCTGATGGTGATGTCGTGGTGGTGATCACGACGGTGGAGGTGGTGGTGATGATGATGATGCTGAGGTGCTGATGCTGTTGAGGATGAGGATGATGATGTTCGGTTGTTCTGTTGTGGTTAGGTCAGGTGTTGTCTGGTGGTGTAATCTGGTGGTCGGTTGATCCCGTGAGGTTGGTAGGTCATCAATTCTTGTCGCCATTGTTGTTGTAGATCCAGGAGGCGGTACGGCAGAGAGGACGGTTGGTACCTAAAAAGAGTCATTTCCAGTGCAGCAATGGTGACTATAGGCATAATTGTAATGTTTTTTAGTGAGTGGTTGTTTGAATTGAATTGGTTTGATAATGGGTTATTATGCTTATTTGTTATATTGTGGATATGTTCTAATAGGCCTTCTACTACTTTACCTTGTGTATGGTCTATATATTGTTTGTTGCAGGCGCTACAAGTTATTAAGTAGATTGTATTTGTGCTTTGGCAGTCTAGTTGCTTGATTATGGTGTATCTGCGGCGTGTGTATGTGCTTGAGTATGTTTTGGAGACTGTAATGTATGGGCATGACTGGCAGTTAGGTGTGTTACATTTATTTGAACCTATGTTCGTATTTTGTTTTGGTTTTATGGGCTTACTTTTACGTGGAGCGAGTAATTCTTTTAGGTTCCTATTTCTAGAGTAGGCTGGTATTATCCGGTAATGTTTTAGTGTATTGTCTTGCATGAGGAGTTTCTTCCATTCATAGAATATTCGCATAGATAATGGGTTGTATGGTATGACTACTGGGAGGAGATTGTTATCAGTTTGTTTAGTTTTAAAATTCTTTTCACGTCTGGTCCATATGTTATTTTTAGTTTCCCTTAGTAGTCGTTTGCTATATCCCCTGTGTATTAAACTGTCAAATAGTGTTTTACATGAGTAGTCGAAGTCCGTTTTAAATGAAGATAGTCTCTTAAATCTTAAAATTTGCGATTTCAGGATGCCAGTGAATGTGTGTTTGGGATGAAACGATGAGCTGTGCAGTAATTGGTGTGTGTCTGTCTGTTTAAAATAAACTCTTGTCTGCAGTGTAGTCTTGTCCTGGTCTGTGTATTTAAAAATTGTTGTGTCAAGGAAGTTAATTTCAGTGTCATTGTATGTTAAAGTTATTGTGATGTCAGGGATTAAAGAATTTAGAAATGCCTCATATTGTTTTAGCTCCTCAACAGTGCCGGGCCATATAAAGAAGATGTCATCAAGGAACCGGAAGAAGTCAAGTGGGTGAATGTGGAAGGCCTCCATTGCTTTTTTGTCAAATTCTACCAGGTACATGTTTGCTAAGTTAGGTGCAAAGGTTTTTCCCATAGCTGTCCCAAAAATTTGTAGGAAGAGTTTGTTGCAGAAGGAGAAGTCGTTATTTTTCATTGCTATTTCCAAGAGTTCTAAGAGTTCAGCGTCTGGTCTATTAGTTTTTGGATTTTTATGGAAGAATTCTTTTACAGTATTGATAGTTCTATCTATGTTCATATTTGTGTATAATGCTGTGACATCGCCTGTGACTAAGATATAGTGTGGTTTTATTGTAGTGTTTTTGATTCTGTTTATAAAGTCATAGGTGTCCTTAATGTATGATGGATGTTTATTAGCCAGGGGTTTGAGGTAAGAGTCAATATATTCACTTATTCGCCTAGATTCTGTCGCGCAATCTCCTACTATAGGACGTCCTTCTGGCATATCCGGTAGTGTCCATTTATTTGTAGGTTTATGAATTTTAGGTAGGAGGTAGAATTTACGTTCTTTATCTGTAGGTTTGGCGCTGAGGTACGAGTATTGTTCTCGGCTAATGTGCTTAGATTTACGCAGCCTATTTAGGATTTCATTTATCCTAGGTATAGTTTCATTCTTAAGGGGTGTTTCAATGATTTTGTAATACTTAGTGTTATCTAATTGCCTACTTGCTTCTATGTTATATGATTGTTTGTCTAGGACGCATACCATTCCTCCTTTGTCCGCTGGTTTGATTATTATATTTTCATTATTGCGTAATCTATGTATTGCTTTTTGTTGATTTTTAGTCAGATTATTAGTTTTATTTCTAAAGGTGTAGGTGTCATTGACTAATGGATATTCATGTAGTATGCTTTCTGTAGTTTCTTTTAACTTATCAATTAATTCTATGGTGTTTTCGGATAAGTGTTCATCTTTAGGGATCCAAGTGCTAGGTTCTGTGAAGTTCCTTTTAGTTTTTCTTGTTTGACTATCATTTTGGCTTGAATCATGATTTTTTAAATAATCTCTTAATTTGATTGATCTGGTTAATTTGTTCAAACTGGTTTCGATATCTTTAAAGTAAAGTTTATTGGTGGTGGGTATGAAGCCTAGTCCTAGATCAAGGAGGCTCGTATCCTCCAGGCTTAAGCGTTGTTTTGAGAGGTTCATAGTGTATTTTGAGAGGGTGTGTGTGTGAGAGTTATTTTTTGTGTTTTGAATTGTGTTTTGTAGTTTTTTGTCATGCTTTGGATGGTACGTACTATTTTACCTAGAATTTGTTGTTGTGTTGGTTGTGTGTAGTGCAACATGTCTGGGTCAGTCCTAACTGCCTCCGAGGGTATGGGTGGTATGTATGTGGCCGTAGTTAGGTGTTTGATACCGTTGTTGATTGCTGTGATGTTGTTATGGTGTTGTAGAGAGAAGTTCGGGCTGGTTGAGACCCCCACCGTGAGAACCACCTTCGCCTTCCTGTGAGCCGTTATCAAGCGTACCTTCAGGGCCTCCAGTGGTCGGGTCAGAGAAAGATCGTCCCTATGGTTGATGCCCAGGGCGAAGATAAGGTGTTCAAGTTGATGGTCGGGGAGTGCATGTTGGAGATGTGCGACGTTATAGAAGTTGCCCCCGGACAGGCTTACCAGTTGGAAACCCTCAGGGAGGTCGGTGCCCGTGATGTGCTTAAAGTTGGAGTCCGCAATGATGAGATGCCGCGTGTCTGCCCTAAGCTGAACCCTCCATTGATCCCTGTTGAACCCGCGCAGGTAGGAGAACCGTGGAGGGGGAGAGAGGGTTGGATTCGGCTGGGGTGGAGATGTGGGTCTCTGAAGGGGTGCCGTACTAGTAATAGTTTTTGCCAGGGCGGCTGGTTCAGAAGGTGCAAGGGACCTGGTGGTCAGGCGTCTAGTGCGTTGAGGAATAGGGTTAGGGTTAGTTGTAGGGTTAGTAGGTTCAGCAGAGGTTCCAGTCAGAGTAGTGAGAGAGTGTGAGGTAAGAGAGCGTTCAGGAAGTAGTTGAGTAGGTGTAGGAAGTTTAGGGTTAGTGGTAGGGTTAGTAGGTACAGTAAGAGTAGGATGAGGGTGAGTAGATGTAGAAGGTTGAGGGTTAGTAGTAGGGTTAGTAGGTGTAGTCGAAGGTGTGAAGGAAAGTGTAGAAGCAGTGATGAGTTTAGGAGATTTGGGAAGTTTCCTTACCGGAGAGGGAGTGTTATCAGAGTCAGAATCAGAGCCAGCAGCAAGTTCAGCGAGGATGTAAGTGGTAGGAGAGTCAGAGGAAGTATTGTCAGAATTGGGAAGGTCGGGTGAGATGTCAGAAAGATTGAGAGAGCCAGGACAGAAGCGGTTGTGTGTGGGGATTGGTTCGGGTGAGGTGCTGATACAAACTTTCTTGCAGGGGTTGGTCACCTTACGGAATCCTTGAGGATCCGTCCCCTTACCTTTACCTGCCCTACTCCCTAAGTCCATCACCGTACCTGCCTCACTCCCTAAGTCCATCACCGTACCTGCCTCACTCCCTAAGTCCATCACCGTACCTGCCTCACCCCCTACGTCTCTCACTCCTATCCCCGCACCTGTATCTACCCCCCTCACTCTTACCACATTCTCCACCTCCCTGACTCCTATCACCCTTGCCTCAGCCTGGACCAGGCGTCGGACTTCAGCCTCGGTTACCTTACTGCCGAGGTTGCCAGTGATCTGTTTCACAACCACGTTGATAATGGCCTCCTTATCCCTTGGGTTGGCCCCCCTGAGAAGAGTGATGGTAGATTGCAGTTGGGAAGAGAAGTGAAGTTGAAGGCGTGCCGTTAGTTCAGTGCCCGAGTTTTCGAGGATGGAGGAGATGTCCTTGCGGACTGCAGGGGTCGGATATACCGGGTTTATGCTGCAGGCAACCGTTTGCAAATCGCGTTGGATGGATCTGGGAAGAGATTGCTAGTTAGATTGTTGCCTGCGCAGTTGGGTGGCGCGGTACAAGGCCTTGCAGATGGTGGAGAATTCCGGGTTGTCAGAGCGGAGGCGAGGTTCCGAGATTCGAGGTAGTGCAGTAGAGCGCCCTGGTCTGTTGAAGTGAGGAAGTTTTAGAGACATGAGAGGGGGGAGTGATCCTGAAGGGGGGTTGTGCTGAAGTGGGCGAGACCAGGCCGAGGTGGGAGGAAGTGGTAGTGTAGAGTGAGGAAGTGTAGAGTGAGGAGGAGGTGGTGGAGGAGGTAAGGTTTGGAACAACGGTGGGATGCTATGGGTCATAGATGACGCCATCCTGGACGAAGGTAGACCCTTCTCCAGCAGGTTCAATCGACCACTGAAGGTCTCCATGGATTTGCTCATTCTCTCGATGAGCATCTCCATCCGTTGGAAGTCAAAGGTAGGGTGAGGATGAGGAGGAAAGGTGAGTGCAGAAGCAGCATTGTTATTAAACTGATACTTGCCCAGTTGTAGGTGTTGTTGGAAGGTGAATCCATTCGTTGGCGGCTGTCGGGTCTGGAACTGCTGGCGATGCATCGTCTTAGTTCTTCAGGTCGAGTATTCCAAACTGTTTTTTATTATTTATTGTTGTATTTGAATGACTTGATTTATAAGAAATTGAGACAAAAACGACTTTGTTGAGAAACTCAGAAAGATCAGTTTCTCTATTTTTACTATTCTATTTCTAAATCCCTAACTTACTACAATCGCTTACACAAATTTAATTTCTACACAATTTAACTTTAACAATGTGACGACGTTTCGGCTAATTCGCCTTCATCAGGTCCTAGGGTTAGGGTTAGGGGGTTAGGGTTAGGGTTAGGGTTAAGGTAGGGGTAGGGTTAGTGGGTTAGGGTTAGTGGGTTAGGGTTAGGGTTAGGTTGGGTTCAGAGGTGTAGAGGGTGCACTGGCACAGAGCGCTTCTTCCGCTGTGTCCGGAGACGGTGAGTATCTCCCTGCCAGGTGGGTTTTTTAGGGTAATTTTTATGTACATTTTCAATTTTTTATTTATTCATTTTAATTTCATTTTCAAGGTTTTTATTCCCTTCAAGTTTTCTATGTTGTGGTTAGTGTTCATTTTGAATGTGTTAAAAGTTCGTATAAGTGTAGGGTTGTTAGGGTTAGGGTTAGTATTCATTTTGATCTTGTTAAGATTTGTTTAAGGGTTCGTTGTTTTGTGTAGGCGGCCACAGTTCTATAATTTTTGAATTTTTCAGAGTTGGTTATTATTCTCCGCCATTCTCGGACTAAGTGTGTCGATATCGGACAGTAAGGTATTATTATAGGTAGAATTGGTTTGTCGTTGTCATTTATGTTTTTTTGAGTATAATTTGTCCAGATATCATGTTTAGTTTTTCTTAGTAATCGTTTGTTGTATCCCCTTTTGCACAGGGTTAGGGTTAGGGTTGGGGTTAGGGTTAGGGTAGGGTTAGGGTTGGGTTAGGGTTAGGGTTAGGGGTTAGGGGTTAGGGTTAGGGTTGAGCAGAAAGTTGTGGGGGTACTGACACATCCCCTCTCCTCCACGTGCGCGACTCCATGGGCGGTCCTTTAGTTGAAGGATTTTTTGATCATAGGGGGGGTAGGTAGGAGGAGGTAAGGATCTGATTGAGTGTTTTGTTCTTTGTGTAGGCCGCTACTATTCGGTGATGTCGGAACAAGGCGGAGCTGTTGAGGAGGCGTTTCCAGTCTCGTATGAGGATTGCAGCTAACGGTGAATACGGCATGACGATGGGGAGGAGGGGTCCATCGCCGTTGTTGCCGTTCCTACGAGTGAAGTTGTTCCAGGTCTCCATCTTCATCCTCCGGACTTTCCTCATGTTGTATCCTCTCGTTTTCAGTACATTAAAGAGTATTCTACAGCTGTCGTCGAAGTTCTCTTTGTAGGACGAAAGCCTCTTGAATCGTAGTAGTTGTGATTTGAGTATGCCAGTGAAGGTGTGGGGGGGGGGTGGTTGGAGCGTGTGTGTAGAAGTTGATGGGTGTCGGTACCCTTAAAGTATACCTTGGTCTGTAGGCTAGGTGGTAGAGTGGATGTATCCTTGAAGGCGGTAATGTCCAGGAAGTTCACCTCGGTGGGACTCGATTGGAGTGTGACGCTTATGTCTTGGATGATGGTGTTGAGGAATGCTCCATATTCCTTCAATTCCTTCTCCGTCCCAGGCCATATGAAGAATATGTCATCCAGGTATCGCAGATATAGGCGGGGATTAATCCGGAAGCCCCCTCGAGCTCTTCTGTCGAAATCCATGAGAAAGATGTTGGCGAGACTGGGGGCGAAGGATTTCCCCATCGCCGTCCCATGGATTTGTAAGAAGATATTTTCTTCGAACCGGAAGTCGTTGTTATGTAGAGCGATTTTCAGCAGCTTGATGATCTGTTGGTCAGGTCTGGAGGGGTCAGGGTTGTTAGCGAGGGCTCGTTTAGTCACCGCGATAGAACGGTTGATGTTCATGTTAGTGTAGAGGGCGCTGACGTCGCCTGTGACTAGGATATCCGTATTCTTGAGTTTTTGGTTGCGGACCTTAGAGATGAAGTCGTAGGAGTCTTTCACGTATGCTTCGTGTTTCATAGATAGTGGTTTGATGAAATAGTCGATGTACTCGCTGATGTTGCGTGATTCTGTGGCGCAGTTCCCAACAATAGGCCTTCCTTGTGGCATTGATGGACGGGGCCAAGTGGAGGGATCTTTGTGAACTTTCGGTAGGAGGTAGAAGTTCCGGTTGCGGTCCGTAGTTTTGGCTTCTAGGAAGTCGAATTGATCCGCAGTTATGTACTCCTCCTCCATTAGTTCTGTGAGAATGGAGTTGTATTCTTCCACCGTGTCTGTGCTTCTGGGGGAGGGGATACGTTTATAGTATTTCAGGTCATTCAGTTGGCGGTAGGCCTCTGCCGTGTAGCAGGTTCGGTTCATGATGCAGGTTAATCCTCCCTTATCCGCTGGTTTTATGACTATGTTTTTGTTCTTTCGGAGTCTTGTGAGTGCGATGCGTTGAGATTGGGTGACATTGGGTTTCAGGTTCCTGAGGTGGAAGTAATGGTCCTTGTAGGGGTAGCGGAAGATGATGCTGTCAGTTTGCTTTCGTACTTCCTGTATGAGTTTGCGTGTGTGCGCCGTCAGTTCAGCATCCGGAGGCGTCCAGCCACTTTTATGTGTAAAGAGTTTTTCAAACGGCATAGGCCCTCTATGCATGTCGTGTTTGAAGAAGTCCTTGAGTTTGATACTCCGTATCATTCGGTTCATAGAAGTACGTATTGTGTCAATGTGTATCTTAGGAAGGGAGGGGCTAAAGGAGAGGCCAAGGCTAAGTAACGAGTCATCCTCCGGTCGCATTGTGTAGCTTGATAAGTTGAGTGTGTGTGTAGGGCCCTGTGTGTAGGGTAGGTGTAGGTTGGTGTCCTCAGGTGGATTCGGTGAGTATGTAGTTTCCAGTCGGCGGTTGTTGCGTGTTAGTTTTTTGGCGGTGAGGGTTAGGGTTAGGGTTAGGGTTAGGGTGACACATGTGAGGGGTGGGTGCACAGGCACAAGGTCTTCCTTTCCATCGGTCGTGGACGTCCATCCGTCTTCCTCCCTTGTTGTCGTCTTCTTCTTTTTCTTTTTTTGTTTTCATTCTTCTTGCTGTCGCTCTTCTTGTTCTGAAATAGAAATCATTTAGATCTAGTGAGTATCTGCTGTAGGTTTTTATGTTTAGTGTAGGCTGCAACAACTCTATGATTCTTAAATTTGCTGTTCTTAGCAATGATCTTTCTCCATTCCCGTATGAGGTGTACTGATATTGGTGAATAAGGTATGACTATAGGTATTAGTGGTCTGTCAGTGTCCGTGCTGTTTGTTTTGTCTAGATTGTATGAGAACCAGATGTCATGTTTAGTTTTCCGTAGTAGTCGCTTACTGTAGCCTCGTTTAGATAGTGCCTTGAAGAGTATGTTGCACGTTTTATCAAAGTCCGTCTTAAATGAAGAGAGGCGTTTAAAGCGTATGATTTGTGATTTGAGGATGCCTGTTGTTGTGTGTGGAGGATGAAATGATGCTACGTGCAGTAATTGATGAGTGTCTGTTGCTTTAAAGTAGACCTTAGTTTGTAGGGTGGTGTTCGTCTCGTCGCTGTGTTTAAAGATTGTAGTGTCCAGGAAATCTACTTCAGTATCGCTTATATTAAGATTGATTTTGATGTTTGGTATGATGGAGTTTAGGAAGGTTTCAAATTCTTTAAGTTCGGCCAGTGTGCCAGTCCAGATGAAAAAAATGTCGTCCAAGAATCTGTAGTACAGAGATGGTTTTATTCTAAAGCCGTCCATTGCTTGGTTGTCAAAATCTAGTAGATATAAGTTAGCCAGGTTTGGTGCGAAAGTTTTCCCCATTGCCGTCCCAAATACTTGTAGAAAAAGTTCTTGGTTAAAGTAAAAATCGTTGTTTTTCATTATAAGTTCAAGTAGGATTATAATTTCTTTGTCTGGTCTATTTCGCATCGGGTTTTTAGCTAGTGCTCTTTTAACTACCGCTATTGTTCTATTTATGTTCATGTTAGTGTATAGTGATGTTATGTCACCTGTGACTAAGAAGCAGTTTTCTCCAATTTTTTTGTGTCTAATTTTGTTTATAAAGTCGTACGTGTCTTTTACATATGACCTATGTTTATTGGCTAGTGGTTTTATGTAATAGTCTAGTAGGTCGCTCACTCGACGTGACTCGGTGTCACAGTCGCCTACAATGGGTCTGCCCTCCGGCATGTCGGGCTGTGGCCATCAGTCGGGTGGTTTGTGAATTTTGGGTAGTAAATAAAAGTGTCTGTTGCTGTTAGATTCTAGTGCTGTTAGATAGTCTTGTTGTTTTTCAGATATTTTGCGGGTTAGTACTAATCTGTCAAGAATTTCATTGATTTTTTCACATAATATTGTTTTGCGTGAGGCGTTAATTTTAGCATAATATTTTTCATTGTTTAGTTGTCTGTAGGCTTCCGTATTATATTCTGTTTTGTTTACTATGCAAGTCATGCCGCCTTTGTCGGCCGGTTTAATTACGATGTTATTGTTGTTACGTAAGCCTCTCATGGCCTGTCGTTGTTGTTTACTTAGGTTATGTTTGACGTCTTTCACATAGTTGTAATCGTCTTTTTTAGGATATTTTTTGAGAATTTTGTTTGTTATTGTTTCTAATTCGATGATAGTTTTAAACGTTTCTGATGAGATTTTACTGTCCGGGGGTGTCCATTCGCTTTTGTTGATGAATTTTGTTTCGAATCTGGTATTATCAAATTTAGATTTGTCTTTAAAGAAGTCTTTAAGTTTGAGTGATCTGGTTAATCTATTTAATGCTGTCGATGTTGTTTCTGTTGCCTGTCTGTTATTAGTAGGTATGAAGAAGTGTTTTGTCATCTGTCGTTAAAGTGTAATTAGATAAATTTTTTATGTTACAGTCGATGTCGTCTGTTGTGAGAGAGTCTGTCGATAGGTTATCACTATTGTTGTCGGTATCCCTTAGTGGGCTTATCCGAGAAGTTAGTTTAAACGACGATGAGGATTAAAGAGAGCATGAGATATACGACCCCAGAGGTTTCTTGTTGTCAGCTTGCTGTAGTGTAGACCGTCTGCTTCGGTGTGGACTTCTTCCGGTTCGCATGGATGGATGTAGTTGGTGCCGACGGCCTTCTTCAGCAGGGTGTTGGTCTCAGTGAGTCGGACTCGATGGGCATCTGTCCATGTCTTGCTGATTGACACTCCGACGGCGTAGATGTTAAGACCTTTTATCGCGTTTACTCTGGTGAGTGTGTCGATGTCTGCCTTCGTCTGTTCGATTGGAGTCTCTCTGTGATTGACTCCGACCGAGACGGCGATCTGTATTTTTCTGCGCGTTGGAATGTTCTGCAGGGCTTGGGCGATGTGTTTGATTTTTGCGCCAGGTAGAACTTCTACCTGCCAGTTTTCGGGGATGTCCTTCTCCTCTAGGCGTGATAGATTGGAGTCGCCAATAACGAGTGTGGTTGTGCTTGGATGGAGGTTGATGCGGCGGAAGTTTTTGTCTCCCAAGGTTATCTTCTTGGATGGTCCGGGGGCCATGACGAGTGGTGTGTAGCTTTGCGATCTCTGGGAGGGTCCTGGTACGGCTACCCGCTGTTCTTTTTTAGGCGGAGAGTAGGGCTCTACCTCATCCGTGGCCTCCATCGCATCTTCCGTAGCCAGGGTGGCGAATCGGTTTTTGGTGGTGATGCTGGCGATGGGCGGCGACCCATCGTTAGATCGCTGTCGCTTTCTTGGGGTTTCCGGGATGGAAGTGACGTGTGTGTTTGGCGATGGGGTGTGGGCGCGCATGTTCTTAGCTTTCGTCTCAAGTTTCGCGTGTAAGTTTTCGATCCGCTTACCAATGCCTTTGGAGAGGTGTTTGTAGGCTGTCTGCATGGCCCGATCGTGGTCGTTGTGGTTGAGTTTCTTTAGGATCGTCCTGTTGTGTTGGAGTCGATCGGAGAGGTGTGTTTGGACTAACCTGTGTAGTTCATCTGCCGTGCGTGAGAAAAGGTTCGAAATGTCCCTCTGTAATTCTGGTGTTGAGTCTGGGGGGGTGATGATGGCTTTGACGTCGAGTAGGTTGCGGGTGATCGATCTAGGGAGGGTAGCCCAGTTGTTCAGGTGGTACTCCGTCTGCACGATTTTGTAGAACGATTTCCATAGGGCTTCGAAGTCGGAGTTCTCCGAGCGGGCGACATTCGGTCGTCGGATTGGGTGTTGTTGGTCGGAGTCGTTGAAATGTACCGTTCTCCGTTGGTGGTATTCGGCGGCCGGTTGTTGTTGCGGTTGCTGTGGTTGGTTCCGGGTCGTGTTCTTGGCTTCGAGTGCGGCCAGAACTGCTGTCGCTATTTCTTGCATGTCGATGGGGTTGTTGTTATTGGTCATCCTGTTGCCACTTCGGCTTCTGCTTCCTTTATCACTGCGGTTGCTTGTGTTGCTATTGTTCCGCTGGTAGTTGTTGTTGTCCTGGCGATATGGTCGCCTCGACTGGCGTCCGTTGTTGTCCCAGTCTCCGGTCTGGAGGCGACGGTAGGGGTTGTCGGCCTCCGTGCGTCCATAGCTCATTTCATTCTGGCGATTGTAGCTGTTGAATCTTTGGCCATTGCGATGGCCAGGATTTCTTACCGTATCTGCGTAACTCTGCATGTTTGCGATTTGTAGACTTTAGAAAAAGCTAAATTCTAAGAGAAATTTAAGTAAATAAACTCTCAACAAGACTTTTAGACTTTTCAATAAACCAAGTTTATTTCACGTAAATCAACGTTTCGGCTATGTTGCCTTCATCAGGATTAAACATGCAGAGAAAATACAGTGTGCTTATATACAGGTTTTAGATACGCTTATAGGTCAGTGGGCCTAGTTACGGATGAAAAGGGTTCGAACCAATCCTGCTTGCTTTGCCTAGCAAGTCGACAGGTTGGTTATCTGTGTGTCATTAGCGTCGGATCAAAGTTCGTACGCCTTGTTTGTTTTATGGTTAGATACGCCGACCGGGCGGTGATTAGTGCCAGTTCAAAGTTCGTATTCCTTCTTTGTTGTAGGCGTCTTATTTGACGGTCGCTTCTAACAAGCGTCCGTTCGTATGCCTTGTTTCTTTAGGGTTAGGGTTAGGGTTAGGGTTAGGGTTAGGGTTAGGGTTAGGGTTAGGGTTAGGGTTAGGGTTAGGGTTAGGGTTAGGGTTAGGGTTAGGGTTAGGGTTAGGGTTAGGGTTAGGGTTAGGGTTAGGGTTAGGGTTAGGGTTAGGGTTAGGGTTAGGGTTAGGGTTAGGGTTAGGGTTAGGGTTAGGGTTAGGGTTAGGGTTAGGGTTAGGGTTAGGGTTAGGGTTAGGGTTAGGGTTAGGGTTAGGGTTAGGGTTAGGGTTAGGGTTAGGGTTAGGGTTAGGGTTAGGGTTAGGGTTAGGGTTAGGGTTAGGGTTAGGGTTAGGGTTAGGGTTAGGGTTAGGGTTAGGGTTAGGGTTAGGGTTAGGGTTAGGGTTAGGGTTAGGGTTAGGGTTAGGGTTAGGGTTAGGGTTAGGGTTAGGGTTAGGGTTAGGGTTAGGGTTAGGGTTAGGGTTAGGGTTAGGGTTAGGGTTAGGGTTAGGGTTAGGGTTAGGGTTAGGGTTAGGGTTAGGGTTAGGGTTAGGGTTAGGGTTAGGGTTAGGGTTAGGGTTAGGGTTAGGGTTAGGGTTAGGGTTAGGGTTAGGGTTAGGGTTAGGGTTAGGGTTAGGGTTAGGGTTAGGGTTAGGGTTAGGGTTAGGGTTAGGGTTAGGGTTAGGGTTAGGGTTAGGGTTAGGGTTAGGGTTAGGGTTAGGGTTAGGGTTAGGGTTAGGGTTAGGGTTAGGGTTAGGGTTAGGGTTAGGGTTAGGGTTAGGGTTAGGGTTAGGGTTAGGGTTAGGGTTAGGGTTAGGGTTAGGGTTAGGGTTAGGGTTAGGGTTAGGGTTAGGGTTAGGGTTAGGGTTAGGGTTAGGGTTAGGGTTAGGGTTAGGGTTAGGGTTAGGGTTAGGGTTAGGGTTAGGGTTAGGGTTAGGGTTAGGGTTAGGGTTAGGGTTAGGGTTAGGGTTAGGGTTAGGGTTAGGGTTAGGGTTAGGGTTAGGGTTAGGGTTAGGGTTAGGGTTAGGGTTAGGGTTAGGGTTAGGGTTAGGGTTAGGGTTAGGGTTAGGGTTAGGGTTAGGGTTAGGGTTAGGGTTAGGGTTAGGGTTAGGGTTAGGGTTAGGGTTAGGGTTAGGGTTAGGGTTAGGGTTAGGGTTAGGGTTAGGGTTAGGGTTAGGGTTAGGGTTAGGGTTAGGGTTAGGGTTAGGGTTAGGGTTAGGGTTAGGGTTAGGGTTAGGGTTAGGGTTAGGGTTAGGGTTAGGGTTAGGGTTAGGGTTAGGGTTAGGGTTAGGGTTAGGGTTAGGGTTAGGGTTAGGGTTAGGGTTAGGGTTAGGGTTAGGGTTAGGGTTAGGGTTAGGGTTAGGGTTAGGGTTAGGGTTAGGGTTAGGGTTAGGGTTAGGGTTAGGGTTAGGGTTAGGGTTAGGGTTAGGGTTAGGGTTAGGGTTAGGGTTAGGGTTAGGGTTAGGGTTAGGGTTAGGGTTAGGGTTAGGGTTAGGGTTAGGGTTAGGGTTAGGGTTAGGGTTAGGGTTAGGGTTAGGGTTAGGGTTAGGGTTAGGGTTAGGGTTAGGGTTAGGGTTAGGGTTAGGGTTAGGGTTAGGGTTAGGGTTAGGGTTAGGGTTAGGGTTAGGGTTAGGGTTAGGGTTAGGGTTAGGGTTAGGGTTAGGGTTAGGGTTAGGGTTAGGGTTAGGGTTAGGGTTAGGGTTAGGGTTAGGGTTAGGGTTAGGGTTAGGGTTAGGGTTAGGGTTAGGGTTAGGGTTAGGGTTAGGGTTAGGGTTAGGGTTAGGGTTAGGGTTAGGGTTAGGGTTAGGGTTAGGGTTAGGGTTAGGGTTAGGGTTAGGGTTAGGGTTAGGGTTAGGGTTAGGGTTAGGGTTAGGGTTAGGGTTAGGGTTAGGGTTAGGGTTAGGGTTAGGGTTAGGGTTAGGGTTAGGGTTAGGGTTAGGGTTAGGGTTAGGGTTAGGGTTAGGGTTAGGGTTAGGGTTAGGGTTAGGGTTAGGGTTAGGGTTAGGGTTAGGGTTAGGGTTAGGGTTAGGGTTAGGGTTAGGGTTAGGGTTAGGGTTAGGGTTAGGGTTAGGGTTAGGGTTAGGGTTAGGGTTAGGGTTAGGGTTAGGGTTAGGGTTAGGGTTAGGGTTAGGGTTAGGGTTAGGGTTAGGGTTAGGGTTAGGGTTAGGGTTAGGGTTAGGGTTAGGGTTAGGGTTAGGGTTAGGGTTAGGGTTAGGGTTAGGGTTAGGGTTAGGGTTAGGGTTAGGGTTAGGGTTAGGGTTAGGGTTAGGGTTAGGGTTAGGGTTAGGGTTAGGGTTAGGGTTAGGGTTAGGGTTAGGGTTAGGGTTAGGGTTAGGGTTAGGGTTAGGGTTAGGGTTAGGGTTAGGGTTAGGGTTAGGGTTAGGGTTAGGGTTAGGGTTAGGGTTAGGGTTAGGGTTAGGGTTAGGGTTAGGGTTAGGGTTAGGGTTAGGGTTAGGGTTAGGGTTAGGGTTAGGGTTAGGGTTAGGGTTAGGGTTAGGGTTAGGGTTAGGGTTAGGGTTAGGGTTAGGGTTAGGGTTAGGGTTAGGGTTAGGGTTAGGGTTAGGGTTAGGGTTAGGGTTAGGGTTAGGGTTAGGGTTAGGGTTAGGGTTAGGGTTAGGGTTAGGGTTAGGGTTAGGGTTAGGGTTAGGGTTAGGGTTAGGGTTAGGGTTAGGGTTAGGGTTAGGGTTAGGGTTAGGGTTAGGGTTAGGGTTAGGGTTAGGGTTAGGGTTAGGGTTAGGGTTAGGGTTAGGGTTAGGGTTAGGGTTAGGGTTAGGGTTAGGGTTAGGGTTAGGGTTAGGGTTAGGGTTAGGGTTAGGGTTAGGGTTAGGGTTAGGGTTAGGGTTAGGGTTAGGGTTAGGGTTAGGGTTAGGGTTAGGGTTAGGGTTAGGGTTAGGGTTAGGGTTAGGGTTAGGGTTAGGGTTAGGGTTAGGGTTAGGGTTAGGGTTAGGGTTAGGGTTAGGGTTAGGGTTAGGGTTAGGGTTAGGGTTAGGGTTAGGGTTAGGGTTAGGGTTAGGGTTAGGGTTAGGGTTAGGGTTAGGGTTAGGGTTAGGGTTAGGGTTAGGGTTAGGGTTAGGGTTAGGGTTAGGGTTAGGGTTAGGGTTAGGGTTAGGGTTAGGGTTAGGGTTAGGGTTAGGGTTAGGGTTAGGGTTAGGGTTAGGGTTAGGGTTAGGGTTAGGGTTAGGGTTAGGGTTAGGGTTAGGGTTAGGGTTAGGGTTAGGGTTAGGGTTAGGGTTAGGGTTAGGGTTAGGGTTAGGGTTAGGGTTAGGGTTAGGGTTAGGGTTAGGGTTAGGGTTAGGGTTAGGGTTAGGGTTAGGGTTAGGGTTAGGGTTAGGGTTAGGGTTAGGGTTAGGGTTAGGGTTAGGGTTAGGGTTAGGGTTAGGGTTAGGGTTAGGGTTAGGGTTAGGGTTAGGGTTAGGGTTAGGGTTAGGGTTAGGGTTAGGGTTAGGGTTAGGGTTAGGGTTAGGGTTAGGGTTAGGGTTAGGGTTAGGGTTAGGGTTAGGGTTAGGGTTAGGGTTAGGGTTAGGGTTAGGGTTAGGGTTAGGGTTAGGGTTAGGGTTAGGGTTAGGGTTAGGGTTAGGGTTAGGGTTAGGGTTAGGGTTAGGGTTAGGGTTAGGGTTAGGGTTAGGGTTAGGGTTAGGGTTAGGGTTAGGGTTAGGGTTAGGGTTAGGGTTAGGGTTAGGGTTAGGGTTAGGGTTAGGGTTAGGGTTAGGGTTAGGGTTAGGGTTAGGGTTAGGGTTAGGGTTAGGGTTAGGGTTAGGGTTAGGGTTAGGGTTAGGGTTAGGGTTAGGGTTAGGGTTAGGGTTAGGGTTAGGGTTAGGGTTAGGGTTAGGGTTAGGGTTAGGGTTAGGGTTAGGGTTAGGGTTAGGGTTAGGGTTAGGGTTAGGGTTAGGGTTAGGGTTAGGGTTAGGGTTAGGGTTAGGGTTAGGGTTAGGGTTAGGGTTAGGGTTAGGGTTAGGGTTAGGGTTAGGGTTAGGGTTAGGGTTAGGGTTAGGGTTAGGGTTAGGGTTAGGGTTAGGGTTAGGGTTAGGGTTAGGGTTAGGGTTAGGGTTAGGGTTAGGGTTAGGGTTAGGGTTAGGGTTAGGGTTAGGGTTAGGGTTAGGGTTAGGGTTAGGGTTAGGGTTAGGGTTAGGGTTAGGGTTAGGGTTAGGGTTAGGGTTAGGGTTAGGGTTAGGGTTAGGGTTAGGGTTAGGGTTAGGGTTAGGGTTAGGGTTAGGGTTAGGGTTAGGGTTAGGGTTAGGGTTAGGGTTAGGGTTAGGGTTAGGGTTAGGGTTAGGGTTAGGGTTAGGGTTAGGGTTAGGGTTAGGGTTAGGGTTAGGGTTAGGGTTAGGGTTAGGGTTAGGGTTAGGGTTAGGGTTAGGGTTAGGGTTAGGGTTAGGGTTAGGGTTAGGGTTAGGGTTAGGGTTAGGGTTAGGGTTAGGGTTAGGGTTAGGGTTAGGGTTAGGGTTAGGGTTAGGGTTAGGGTTAGGGTTAGGGTTAGGGTTAGGGTTAGGGTTAGGGTTAGGGTTAGGGTTAGGGTTAGGGTTAGGGTTAGGGTTAGGGTTAGGGTTAGGGTTAGGGTTAGGGTTAGGGTTAGGGTTAGGGTTAGGGTTAGGGTTAGGGTTAGGGTTAGGGTTAGGGTTAGGGTTAGGGTTAGGGTTAGGGTTAGGGTTAGGGTTAGGGTTGGGTTAGGGTTAGGGTTAGGGTTAGGGTTAGGGTTAGGGTTAGGGTTAGGGTTAGGGTTAGGGTTAGGGTTAGGGTTAGGGTTAGGGTTAGGGTTAGGGTTAGGGTTAGGGTTAGGGTTAGGGTTAGGGTTAGGGTTAGGGTTAGGGTTAGGGTTAGGGTTAGGGTTAGGGTTAGGGTTAGGGTTAGGGTTAGGGTTAGGGTTAGGGTTAGGGTTAGGGTTAGGGTTAGGGTTAGGGTTAGGGTTAGGGTTAGGGTTAGGGTTAGGGTTAGGGTTAGGGTTAGGGTTAGGGTTAGGGTTAGGGTTAGGGTTAGGGTTAGGGTTAGGGTTAGGGTTAGGGTTAGGGTTAGGGTTAGGGTTAGGGTTAGGGTTAGGGTTAGGGTTAGGGTTAGGGTTAGGGTTAGGGTTAGGGTTAGGGTTAGGGTTAGGGTTAGGGTTAGGGTTAGGGTTAGGGTTAGGGTTAGGGTTAGGGTTAGGGTTAGGGTTAGGGTTAGGGTTAGGGTTAGGGTTAGGGTTAGGGTTAGGGTTAGGGTTAGGGTTAGGGTTAGGGTTAGGGTTAGGGTTAGGGTTAGGGTTAGGGTTAGGGTTAGGGTTAGGGTTAGGGTTAGGGTTAGGGTTAGGGTTAGGGTTAGGGTTAGGGTTAGGGTTAGGGTTAGGGTTAGGGTTAGGGTTAGGGTTAGGGTTAGGGTTAGGGTTAGGGTTAGGGTTAGGGTTAGGGTTAGGGTTAGGGTTAGGGTTAGGGTTAGGGTTAGGGTTAGGGTTAGGGTTAGGGTTAGGGTTAGGGTTAGGGTTAGGGTTAGGGTTAGGGTTAGGGTTAGGGTTAGGGTTAGGGTTAGGGTTAGGGTTAGGGTTAGGGTTAGGGTTAGGGTTAGGGTTAGGGTTAGGGTTAGGGTTAGGGTTAGGGTTAGGGTTAGGGTTAGGGTTAGGGTTAGGGTTAGGGTTAGGGTTAGGGTTAGGGTTAGGGTTAGGGTTAGGGTTAGGGTTAGGGTTAGGGTTAGGGTTAGGGTTAGGGTTAGGGTTAGGGTTAGGGTTAGGGTTAGGGTTAGGGTTAGGGTTAGGGTTAGGGTTAGGGTTAGGGTTAGGGTTAGGGTTAGGGTTAGGGTTAGGGTTAGGGTTAGGGTTAGGGTTAGGGTTAGGGTTAGGGTTAGGGTTAGGGTTAGGGTTAGGGTTAGGGTTAGGGTTAGGGTTAGGGTTAGGGTTAGGGTTAGGGTTAGGGTTAGGGTTAGGGTTAGGGTTAGGGTTAGGGTTAGGGTTAGGGTTAGGGTTAGGGTTAGGGTTAGGGTTAGGGTTAGGGTTAGGGTTAGGGTTAGGGTTAGGGTTAGGGTTAGGGTTAGGGTTAGGGTTAGGGTTAGGGTTAGGGTTAGGGTTAGGGTTAGGGTTAGGGTTAGGGTTAGGGTTAGGGTTAGGGTTAGGGTTAGGGTTAGGGTTAGGGTTAGGGTTAGGGTTAGGGTTAGGGTTAGGGTTAGGGTTAGGGTTAGGGTTAGGGTTAGGGTTAGGGTTAGGGTTAGGGTTAGGGTTAGGGTTAGGGTTAGGGTTAGGGTTAGGGTTAGGGTTAGGGTTAGGGTTAGGGTTAGGGTTAGGGTTAGGGTTAGGGTTAGGGTTAGGGTTAGGGTTAGGGTTAGGGTTAGGGTTAGGGTTAGGGTTAGGGTTAGGGTTAGGGTTAGGGTTAGGGTTAGGGTTAGGGTTAGGGTTAGGGTTAGGGTTAGGGTTAGGGTTAGGGTTAGGGTTAGGGTTAGGGTTAGGGTTAGGGTTAGGGTTAGGGTTAGGGTTAGGGTTAGGGTTAGGGTTAGGGTTAGGGTTAGGGTTAGGGTTAGGGTTAGGGTTAGGGTTAGGGTTAGGGTTAGGGTTAGGGTTAGGGTTAGGGTTAGGGTTAGGGTTAGGGTTAGGGTTAGGGTTAGGGTTAGGGTTAGGGTTAGGGTTAGGGTTAGGGTTAGGGTTAGGGTTAGGGTTAGGGTTAGGGTTAGGGTTAGGGTTAGGGTTAGGGTTAGGGTTAGGGTTAGGGTTAGGGTTAGGGTTAGGGTTAGGGTTAGGGTTAGGGTTAGGGTTAGGGTTAGGGTTAGGGTTAGGGTTAGGGTTAGGGTTAGGGTTAGGGTTAGGGTTAGGGTTAGGGTTAGGGTTAGGGTTAGGGTTAGGGTTAGGGTTAGGGTTAGGGTTAGGGTTAGGGTTAGGGTTAGGGTTAGGGTTAGGGTTAGGGTTAGGGTTAGGGTTAGGGTTAGGGTTAGGGTTAGGGTTAGGGTTAGGGTTAGGGTTAGGGTTAGGGTTAGGGTTAGGGTTAGGGTTAGGGTTAGGGTTAGGGTTAGGGTTAGGGTTAGGGTTAGGGTTAGGGTTAGGGTTAGGGTTAGGGTTAGGGTTAGGGTTAGGGTTAGGGTTAGGGTTAGGGTTAGGGTTAGGGTTAGGGTTAGGGTTAGGGTTAGGGTTAGGGTTAGGGTTAGGGTTAGGGTTAGGGTTAGGGTTAGGGTT
>OY365814.1:5000-169332 GCA_959347315.1 Bimastos eiseni
CAAATTTTGTGTTTTAAATTTCTATATCGGCCACCTTATAAAATTTACAAAGTGTCCTATTATATTCTAGCTTGTAAACTGGCGATATCAATGCAACTAATTAGATGTGCTGTATAAACAGATTGATAATACTACGGCTAAAATACACTAGGGATACACAACTCCGCATTCTACAAAACATAACACAACACACACAAAACTAATACACTCAACTCAACACAAAGACGCATTCAAGAATACACCAAAATCTAGGGCACTAAAACAAAACCCTATTGACTATACTAACCCTAACACTAACCCTAACCCTAATACTAACCCTAACCCTAACCCTAACCCTAACCCAACATTTGCACGTACAAACTACACACTTAACCTATCCAAATATACACTTAATACAGTTGAAACTAACTTACTGGACCTGGGACTCTCATTCATACCCACAGTCAACAAAATGCATATCACACAGGTAGAAAAAGCACAACACAGGTTAATTAGACTTATTAAACTAAGAGATTACTTTGGCGATGACAACCAGACACATAATAAAATTGACAAGCAATTTATGGACCCGAGCACCTGGGCACCTGAAGACGAAGATTTATCATTAGCAGCTGAACAACTAATCACCCAGATACAGGAAACTACAGAAATTATTTTGCACGAATACCCAATAAGGAATAATTCATATTATTTTAAAAATAAACATGAAAACATAACTCACACACAAAAACAATGCATAACTAAGCTACGTAACAATGAAAACATACTGATAAAACCTGCAGATAAGGGCGGCATGGTTTGTGTAATAAACAAAACCTCTTACATTACAGAAGTAGATAGACAACTAAAAAATACCAAGTATTATAATCCGATAAAAGTGCCTCTTAAAGAGCAAACCATACAGAAAATTAATGACATTCTAGACAACCTCCTTGAAAAAAACTAAATTAACACTAGGCAATATGACTATCTTAGCGCTAAAACTACAGATAACGACAGAAAATTCTACCTTCTTCCAAAAATACATAAACCCATAAACAAATGGACACTCCCAGACATGCCAGAAGGACGCCCCATAGTAGGTGATTGTGGCACCGAATCACGTAGGATTAGCGATTACATAGACTCATTCTTAAAACCTCTTGCAAACAAACACCCATCATACATTAAAGATACATATGACTTCGTTAGAAAAATTAGAAACCGCAAAATTAACGCCCAACACATACTAGTAACAGGTGACATAACTTCTCTGTACACAAACATGAATATTGACCGCACCCTCAATAATGTCAAGGACTTCTTCTCCAAGTATCCTGATCATAAACGACCTGACGAAGAGCTATTGGAACTACTTGAAATTGCAATGAAAAACAATGACTTCTCTTTCTGCCACAACTTCTTCTTACAGATATTTGGGACAGCTATGGGTAAATCATTCGCTCCTAATCTGGCCAACATTTACTTAATAGAATTTGACAGACAAGCCTGCACCGATTTTTACATAAAACCCATTGACTTCTTTAGATTTCTCGATGACATTTTTTTCATATGGCCCGGTACAATAGAAGAACTAAAACAATATGAAAACTTCCTTAACTCAATAATACCAGACATTACAATCACTCTTACACACCGCAACACGGAAATCAACTTCTTAGATACGACAATATTCAAACATACAGAAAACGGCATAACAACATTACAAACTAGGGTGTACTTTAAGGAAACAGACACACACCAGCTGCTGCACCATTCATCATTTCACCCAAAACACACATTTACGGGCATTCTTAAATCACAACTACTAAGGTTTAAAAGGTTATCTTCATTTAAAATCGACTACGACAACTCCTGCCACATACTCTTTCACAGTCTTAAACAACGAGGATATAACCACAGACTACTTAGACAAAGCAAACGAAACATATGGGCTGAATATGAACTAAGAAACGCACCTACTAACAAACAAATACTACCAATCATAATACCTTACAATCCGCTCTCAATAAGACTAGTATACGAATGGAAAAAACTATTACAACAGCAACAAAACTCTAACAACCATCGGGTCATAGCAGCATTTTCTAGGAATAGGAATTTAGGCGAACTCTTGGCACCTCCGAAAACTAAAAACACTACCAATAATATTAACAAACAAGGGGGGTCCAAAAAATGCAACTCAAACTCGTGCAACGCCTGCAAACACATAAACGTCACCAAAGAATTCACAAGCACATATACACGCAGACAACACAAAATAACTAAAACACTGGATTGTAATAGCAAAAATGTAGTTTTTCTCATTACATGCAACCTGTGTAACAAACAATATGTCAATAGCACCCGCATAAAAATATCAGAAACACTTATTGATTACACATCTGAAATTCTAAATCACACAAACACACCTATAGGTAACCATTTCAACCTACCCGATCACTCAATAAATAATCTGTCAATAACGCCAATAGAAGAAGTTACTGCCGGTGAGCTTTCTACTTTCAGGAACCATCCCACCAGACTCGACGACAAACTAAGACTCATGGCATCCTGCTGGCGTCGAATCCTGATGACCTGCCAGCCCAACGGAATCAACCTGCGCCAGAAGATATGAAGAACAAATTGTGCCAGTGCTCAACAAATAATATCGTATCGTTATTATTTTTTTTCAATCTAACCCTAACCCTAACCCTAACCCCATCAACAAACAACTAGACTGTCAAAGCACAAACATAATTTATCTAGTCACATGCAATTTGTGTTCCAAACAATACGTTGAACTCACACAGGGTAAACTATCAGAAATATTCGAAGACCATACTACAAATATAATAAATAAGAATAATACACCTATTGCTAAACACTTTAACCTAATCGATCACTCGATAGAAAATATCACCATCATGCCAATAGCAACAGTTACTGCACTTGAAATGTCTCTTTTTAGGTTTCAACCGATAATGTTCCAATACCGTCTGCAGGACCTCAGCGACCATTGGCAGCAGGAACTCGTCACCTACACACCACACGGACTCAACAACTCATCATACACCGGACTACATGGACTCCACACGCCAGCTAATCTGATAACTGTTCCTCATAATACTTATCCTAATAATGATTAGATTAATAAATACTTACCTAACTCTAACCTTAACCCTAACCCTAAAACCTAACACTAACCCTAACCCTAACCTTAACCCTAACATACTACCAATATATTAAGTAAGAATAATGCACCTATTGCTAAAACACTTTTTAACGTAATCGATCACTCAATAGAAAAATATCACCATCATGCCAATAGCAACAGTTACTACACTTAAAAATATCTCTTTTTTAGGTACCGTCTGCAGGACCTCAGCGACCATACACACCACACGGACTCAACAATTCATCATACACCGAATCCACACGCCAGCTGACCAACCTACCACCGGACACCATCTCATCTAACCTACCTACACAACGCCGGCCGCTGACCCACTGATGAACGAATTGTGCCAGTGCTTACCAATCATTCGTTTGATTCGCCACCTAAAACCTAAACCTGCCAGCGCCTAGGAGTTCATGGGTGGACAAGCGGAGAAGGAAACACACATAATTACACTGACACTTAACTCGATAAATACTTATCCTAATAATGCTGAGATTAATAATACGAACCTGACACTTAATTCTACAATAACTGTTACTCATAATACTTATCCTAATAACACTTAGATTAATAATACTTACCTGACGCGTCATCAGCGGAAGCGTGTCACAGCGATCGCATCTACAGAAGCCATGTCAAAGGGACCGCGCCTGCCGAAGCCGTGTCACAGTTAACTACTGAACAAACAAACCGAACAAACAAATAGTAAAGAAGAGGCCGCCGGGCGTTGGCCTAGCCCAGCGTGCCTCGTTAGGTAAAGACAAACAGCGGACAGTATATAAACCGAACATTTATCTTTAAACATTACTAGCCTGATGAAGTCGAAACTGACGAAACGTCGCGAAAGGTTTAAGTTAGCTCTAAAGTTAGATTGAATTTATTAAAGAAAGAAAAAGTTATCTATTGATTGCTCTTCTTTTTACATTAAATTAACGAAAAGTTACCTAGTGTTGTTCTTCTTTTACATTAAACTAACACAAAGTTTAGAGAACTTACAGTAAATTAGCACAAGGATTATAGTTAACGATTTTAGAAACTTTTAGAAACTTTTCCTAGAACTTCTACATAAATCAAAAAAAGATTATTCTACGGAGAACAGAAATGCAGAGATTCGGACAGCAAAATCATACATTCGGACGACAACAGCAGACATCAGGATTTCGTTTCACACCGACAATGGAACCGGGCAAGTACCAATTTACTAATCCTTCTGCACCCACCCCTGCCCCTGCCTTTGACTTCCAACGGATGGAAAGGCTTATGGAGACGCTCAGCCGTTCCATGGAGACCATGAACGGTCGCTTGAACTCGCTTGAGAAGGGTCTACCTTCTCACATGGACCATGCCTTCCCTCCGTTGGTACACCCTTCTGGACATGGCCCCGTTCCCGGACCGCCTTCTCACTCCTGGGTACCTACCCCTGTACAACGACGGGTTCTTCTTCCTACACCTTGGGCGCTACCACGTACGCACATCCAACCTTTCGGACTGGCCCCTCCTCCGCCTTCTAGGAACCAACCTTGGGCACAACCTCGTACTAGCAACCCAATACCACCTACCAAGTCTCACAACCCTGACTTCTCTGGCACTTGCAAGGCCTTGTACCGTGCTACCCAACTTCGGAGACAACAGGCCAACTGGCGGACTCTTCCAGTCGCCCTCCAGCGGGACCTGCAGACCATCGCAGACAGTATCCGCCCTGTGCACCCGACGCCTGAAGTGGTACAGGACATCTCTGCCATCCTCTCTGAAACTGGGTCTAAACTCACGACACGCATTCAAACACACTTCTCGGCCCAACTTGAATTCAATCTGGCTCTTCTTCGACAGTCTAACCCTCTTGACAAGACTGGTATGATCAATGTAGTGGTAAAGCAGGTCATGAAGAGGACGGGCCGTAAGGTACCCGAACCTCAAGCCAGACGCCTGGTAGAGGCAGAGGCCAGCGTGATAGGGGTTAGGGAGGATAGGAGTGAGGCAAGGGAGGTAGTGGACTCGGACGGCTTCCAGAGAGCTAACAATCCTTGTAAAAAACGCTGCATAGGAACATCACCAACCAATACACACAACCGCTTTGATCCTATTTCTGTGGCTGACGAGGACGATGACTCTGATGTGGTAGAGGGCACCCCCTCTCCTATCAGAAAAGTCTCTCGTCCACTGCCTAAATTACCGGCTTCCTCTCCTTCTAGAAACACACTCACCTTCACTCCTTCTACTGAACCTTCTAACCCTAAACCTAACCCTAACCTTAAACCTCTTGCTGGACCTAAACCTGACCCTAGTGTCAGACCTCGGCCCGCTTCATCTGGACTGGCACCCCTGCCTCAACGCCTTCCAGCCAAACTGGCAAAACCTACCACCTCTGCTACTCTAACTGCACCGACTCAACCTCCCACTCCACCACCCGAGCCGACCTCCGCAAGTGCCCTTCCCACTGGTACACCTGTCTCACGGTTCAGACACCACCCGGGTTGGACCAAACACTCTTGGAAGGTCTCTCTCCTCCCTGATACTAGGCATCTTATCGTCTCGGACTCCAATCTGAAATATATCACCTCTGAGGATATACCCGAGGGCTTTCAAGTTGAGTGCTTCTCAGGCGCCAACTTCTATAACACCACAGCTCTTCTATCGGCACTTCCTTCTGGGCAAACTCTGGACCACCTAATTCTTGCTCTGGGCATCAACCATAAGGACGAACCGGATCTCACTAGGGTAACTACCACTCTACCTGTCCGTCTGAGCGCTTGTGGAGAGAAGGCCAAGGAGGTCGTTACAGTGGGGGTGTCCATTAACCCGGAACTGGCACCCAACTTCCGGACAAACTTGTCAACTCTAAACCAACGCCTCAGGTCTCAGACTACAGCTACCTTCATCTCTCCCCTACCTTCCAACTCAGTACTAGCTGAGAAGGATACTGTGCATTACACCAAGGCAACACAACAACACATTCTTACAAACATTATTCAGACAATTCAAAACAAGACAAAAAACTAAGCCACATAATTCGAAATACAGAGATGAATAACGATACACACAAACCAATTACTTATACAATGAACCTATCCAAAATAACTCTAAGTAAGGACGACAGAAGCCTTCTTGACCGGGGCTTAGCCTTCATACCAACGACTAACAAAATCCATTTTAATGATATAGAAACTAGCCTACACAAACTAACTAGGTCAATAAAATTAAGAGACTATTTCGGAGATGATAGCCAAACACAACAAGATATAAAAATAAAAAAATTCACAGAACCCAGCACATGGATACCAAAGGACAAACATTTATCGAAAAGTACTAAACTACTCGTAAATAACCTAAAAAGTACTACAGAAGCAATCCTAAAAAGACAACCAATCATTAACAATACCTATATGTTTAGAACCCAACAAAATAACCTAACCAAAAACCAACTTAAATCAATATACAAGTTACGTAACAATGAGAATATAATAATTAAACCAGCAGACAAGGGAGGAATGGTGTGCGTACTAAATAAGCAGTCATATATTACAGAGGCAAGTAGGCAATTAGATAATACTAAATACTATAAAACAATTGAAAGACCATTAAAAGAAGAAACTATCACCAAAATCAATCAAATACTAAAAAAACTTCGCCAAACAAAGTACATTAGTACAGAACAATATCAATTTCTTAGCGTTAAAAGTACGGATAAAGACAGAAAATTTTACCTTTTACCTAAAATACACAAACCAATTAACAAATGGACACTACCTGATATGCCAGAGGGAAGACCGATCGTGGGGGATTGTGCCACAGAGTCCAGAAGAATAAGTGAATACATAGATTCGTATCTTAAACCACTTGCAAACAAACATCCCTCATACATTAAAGACACATATGATTTTATACAGAAAATTAGAAACACCCAAATACAACAACACTACATATTAGTCACAGGCGACGTCACAGCCCTATATACAAATATGAACATAGACCGAACTATATCTACTGTCAAAGAATTCTTTATTAAATACCCTGACCACAGAAGACCGGCCGCTGAACTTCTAGAATTACTGGAAATAGCCTTAAAAAACAATGACTTCTCATTCTGTAATAAACTCTTCTTACAAATCTTTGGGACAGCCATGGGTAAGACCTTTGCACCTAATCTAGCGAACCTATACCTAATAGAATTCGATCGCCAAGCGAGAGAGGACTTTTACATCAATCCACTTGATTTCTTCAGATTCTTGGATGACATCTTCTTTCTCTGGCCTGGGACAATAGAACAGCTGAAACAATACGAAACATTTTTAAACTCTCTAATTCCAGATATTAAGATAACCCTAACATATAGTGACACAGAAATAAACTTTCTAGATACAACCATATTTAAGCACAACGACAAAGACACGATAACTTTACAAACAAAAGTATATTTCAAGGAAACAGATACACACCAACTATTACATAGCTCATCATTTCACCCAAAGCACACATTCACAGGCATATTAAAATCACAAATTCTTAGGTTCAAGAGACTATCATCATATAAAAAAGATTTTGACAACTCATGTAAAATACTATTTGACAGCCTAATACAACGCGGGTATAGCAAGCGAACACTAAGAGAAATTAAATATAATATATGGAACAACCATACAACACGTACCAAAAATAATACTAAAACAGACAATCTATTACCAATAGTCATCCAATACAACCCATTGTCGGCACGCATCTTTTACGAATGGAAAAAACTACTACTACAAAATGAAACATTTAAACATTACCGTATAATACCAGCATACTCTAGGAATAGGAACTTAGGCGAACTTCTAGCACCACGTAAACCTAGAACTATAAAAAACACAAACAAACAAATAGGATCAAATAAATGTAATGCAACCAACTGCCAAACGTGTCCTTTTATAACGGTGGCAAAGAAATTCACAAGCACATACACACGAAGACAATACAACATCAACAAACAACTAGACTGTCAAAGCACAAACATAATTTATCTAGTCACATGCAATTTGTGTTCCAAACAATACGTTGAACTCACACAGGGTAAACTATCAGAAATATTCGAAGACCATACTACAAATATAATAAATAAGAATAATACACCTATTGCTAAACACTTTAACCTAATCGATCACTCGATAGAAAATATCACCATCATGCCAATAGCAACAGTTACTGCACTTGAAATGTCTCTTTTTAGGTTTCAACCGATAATGTTCCAATACCGTCTGCAGGACCTCAGCGACCATTGGCAGCAGGAACTCGTCACCTACACACCACACGGACTCAACAACTCATCATACACCGGACTACATGGACTCCACACGCCAGCTAATCTGATAACTGTTCCTCATAATACTTATCCTAATAATGATTAGATTAATAAATACTTACCTAACTCTAACCTTAACCCTAACCCTAAAACCTAACACTAACCCTAACCCTAACCTTAACCCTAACATACTACCAATATATTAAGTAAGAATAATGCACCTATTGCTAAAACACTTTTTAACGTAATCGATCACTCAATAGAAAAATATCACCATCATGCCAATAGCAACAGTTACTACACTTAAAAATATCTCTTTTTTAGGTACCGTCTGCAGGACCTCAGCGACCATACACACCACACGGACTCAACAATTCATCATACACCGAATCCACACGCCAGCTGACCAACCTACCACCGGACACCATCTCATCTAACCTACCTACACAACGCCGGCCGCTGACCCACTGATGAACGAATTGTGCCAGTGCTTACCAATCATTCGTTTGATTCGCCACCTAAAACCCTAACCCTAACCCTTAACCCTAACCCTAACACTAACCCTAACCCTAACCCTAACCCTAACCCTAACCCTAACCCTAACCCTAACCCTAACCCTAACCCTAACCCTAACCCTAACCCTAACCCTAACCCTAACCCTAACCCTAACCCTAACCCTAACCCTAACCCTAACCCCAACCCCAACCCCAACCCCAACCCCAACCCCAACCCCAACCCCAACCCCAACCCCAACCCCAACCCCAACCCCAACCCTAACCCTAACCCTAACCCTAACCCTAACCCTAACCTTAACCCTAACCCTAACCCAAAAAACGTCTAAACTAGTACGACATGGCAAACAACCGATATGCGAAAAATCTGTGGATGGATAAGGATGGATGCTACTGGCGAGAACGGATGGATAACGTCTATGAGAACAACGTACACGTGAAAACTACGGACCTTACTCTACACGCAGTAACAGCCACGCCTCTCCGATCGACGACGCTACCGGAAAACCCCCCGTTCCTAGGACCTCACGCAGCTTCCACCCACGTCAGGAGACCGTTTACGGAGGAGGACACACAGAGGATCATTCAAAAGGTATAAAACTAAGTACTCCTACCTCTGACCATCGCGCTACCTACTCGCCCTATCGGACCCATGACCCATATGGCCAAAACGGACGACAACGGCGACCGAGCCCACGATGGAGCCCTCCCCTCGGACCCACTACGACCATGAATAGGAACTATGACCGCAGACGTCCATCAGCGGACACCCCCTCCAAGAAACGTACGAGCCTTGGAAACAACACCAGACCCGACTCTTCCACCCCCTGGACCTACACACGAGAAACCGCTCGTAAAACCATTGCGGACCCTGAACCCGCGAACGGACCAGCGGCAGAACCGGATCTAGAGAGACATATTTCTGAAATCGTCGAAGAGGTCATGAGACAATTAGACTACAGGTGGAAACAAAACCACCCCACCCCCCTACAACTACTCCATCTTCCCCTTCCGATCCACCACCCCGACGACGCGGAAGCATGGTATACTTCGCCGACGAACCACCTCCCGCTCCTAACACGCGCTACGAGGAAGATGAAAGAGGATTCGTCTCTCTAAACCCGGACTTCGCTCTGATATGCAGAACCCTGTTCAAAACCGTACAGGCTCTGCATCACGCAGAACAATGGGCCACGACACCGGCATCGATTCAGAGGGACTTCGCACAGGTAGCGAGGAATATATGCCCTCCGGAACCCACTGAGGCCCTACGGGCCGACATCGAAAGAAACCTAGCAAACGCCTGTAGGGGTGTCCGCCTACGCCTGCTACGTCACCTCCAGGACCGCCTTACAGCCAACCGTGAGACTCTGAAAGCACTTAACCCATTGGATAGCGACAGGGCAAAAAACATCACGATTAAAAAACTTCGCAGACGATCTGGTCTCAAAATTGAAGACAAAAAACTACTTGAAATCATCAACATGGAAGCAAGCATAATTGGTGAACACTTTCAGACGCCTAACAATCCGACTACACCTACAAGACCTAGAAATCCGAAACGCCCACGAGCCCCGGATACGCCCTCGCCTATCACACTTACCAACTTCTTCCAGGTCTTTGCGAACGACAACAGCGATGAGCAAGAGGAGGAAGACGAGGATGACGGAGATAACGGCCACAGCATGACCACAGGTAACACACAGCCTCCCTCCACCACCCCTCTGAATGGGGGATCATCATCTTCATCTTCCTCCATGAAGAAAAGCGGAGCATCTGGTGACCTTCCCAAAACTAAGTCTACGACCCCCTAAACTCAACCGCCTTGGAAGCCGGCCCTTCCACCTCTTCCTTCAACGACTCTAGCATCACACATATCCCTAACACACAACCGGAGGACACGGAGGATAAATCCATCACGTTCCACCTTCCTAAATACACGCCTGGTCACCTAACAATCCCGAACTGGAGAGTCAAGGTCAAGGACGATACGGACATTATAGTATTGAGTGACAACAACCTCATGACGATAACGGAGAAAGACGTACCGGCTGGCTGGCAACTGGAAATTTTCCCTGGAGCGACGACTAAAGACATCGGCCGCCTAGTCACCTCCCTCCCCCGCCGGACCTCACTCTCGGTCATAGCCTCTGTGGGAATCTACGACATCAAATACCGGAACCCCACCTTCGGCAGCGACACGGAGCATCTCGCTGAAAACCTCAGCCTGGTCAATGGCTACGCTGTAGGCCTATGCACCCACGACAACCTATCGGCGCAAGAAAAAACCGACCTGGAAGAAATCGATACCCTACTGAGCCTACACATGAACACCAACTATATCTCACCCCACAGACGTTCCACCTCATCCGTCGACCCCACCAACTTCCTCTATCCAGTCCAGTTTACCAAAGACCTATGGAAGACCGTCACACGTTTCCTAGGCAACGGACTTTCCGCCTCCTCACCTCCAAAAAACTAACTCGCAACAACCGCCAATTGGAAACTACACACTCACTGAACTCATTGGAGGACACCTACCTTCACCTACCCTACGCACAGGGCCCTACACACACCCTCAATTTATCAAGCTACATAATGCGACCGGAAGATGACTCGCTACTCAGCCTTGGCCTCTCTTTCAGCCCCTCCCTCCCTAAGATACACATTGACACTATACGAACTTCTATGAACCGAATGATACGGAGCATCAAACTCAAGGACTTCTTCAAACACGACATACAGAGAGGGCCTATGCCGTTTGATAAACTGTTTACACATAAAAGTGGCTGGACGCCTCCGGATGCTGAACTGACGGCGCACACACGCAAACTCATCCAGGAAATACGTAAGCAAACTGACAGCATCATCTTCCGCTACCCCTACAAGGACCATTACTTCCACCTCAGGAACCTGAAACCCAATGTTACCCCTTCTCAACGCATCGCACTCACCAGACTCCGAAAGAACAAAAACATAGTTATAAAACCAGCTGATAAGGGAGGATTAACCTGCATCATGAACCGCACCTGCTACACGGCAGAGGCCTACCGCCAACTGAATGACCTAAAATACTACAAACGCATCCCCTCCCCCAGAAGCACAGACACGGTAGATGAATATAACTCCATTCTCACAGAACTAATGGAGGAAGAGTACTTAACTGCGGATCAATTCGACTTCCTAGAAGCCAAAACTTCGGACCGCAACCGGAACTTCTACCTCCTACCGAAGGTCCACAAAGACCCTTCCACTTGGCCCCTTCCATCAATGCCACCAGGTAGGCCTATTGTGGGTGACTGCGCCACAGAATCACGCAACATCAGTGAGTATATCGACTATTTCATCAAACCACTTTCTATGAAACACGAAGCATATGTGAAGGACTCCTACGACTTCATCTCTAAGGTCCGCAACCAAAAACTCAAGAATACGGATATCCTAGTCACAGGCGACGTCAGCGCTCTCTACACTAACATGAACATCAACCGTTCTATCGCGGTGACTAAACGAGCCTTCGCCAACAACCCTGACCCCTCCAGACCTGACCAACAGATCATCAAGCTGCTTAAAATCGCCCTACTTAACAACGACTTCCGGTTCGAAGAAAATATCTTCTTACAAATCCATGGGACGGCGATGGGGAAATCCTTCGCCCCCAGCCTCGCCAACATTTTTCTCATGGACTTCGACAGAAGGGCTCGAGGGGGCTTCCGGATTAAACCCCGCCTATATCTACGATACCTGGATGACATTTTCTTCATATGGCCTGGGACGGAGAAGGAATTGAAGGAATATGGAGCATTCCTCAACACCATCATCCAGGATATAAGCGTCACACTCCAATCAAGCCCCACCGAGGTGAACTTCCTGGACATTACCGCCTTCAAGGATACATCCACTCTACCTACCAGCCTTCAGACCAAGGTATATTTTAAGGGCACCGACACCCATCAACTTCTACACACACGCTCCTACCACCCCCCCCCACACCTTCAATGGCATACTCAAATCACAACTACTAAGATTTAAGAGGCTGTCTTCCTACAAAGAGAACTTCGACGACAGCTGTAGAATACTCTTTAATATACTGAAAACGAGAGGTTACAACATGAGGAAAGTCCGGAGGATGAAGATGGAGACCTGGAACAACTTCTCTCGTAGGAACCGCATCCACGGCGATGGACCCCTTCTCCCCATCGTCATGCCGTATTCTCCGTTGGCGGCAATCCTCATACGAGACTGGAAACGCCTCCTCAACAACTCCGCCCTGTTCCGACATCACCGAATAGTAGCAGCCTACACAAAGAACAAAACACTCAATCAGATACTTACCTCCTCCTACCTACCCCACCTATGATCTACAAAAAACTTCAACAAAAGGACCGCCCATGGAGTCGCGCACGTAGAGGAGAGGGGATGTGTCAGTACCCCCCACAACTTTCTGCTCAAACCTAACCCTAACCCTAACCCTAACCCTAACCCTGACCCTGACCCTGACCCTGACCCTAACCCTAACCCTAACCCTAACCCTAACCCTAACCCTAACCCTCGTTCGTTCGTTAACAATGCACTCCATATATGGACCTTAACGTCCTCACTATAAGAAAGAAGATAAAAATCGGTTTAATACATTTGAAGTCTTGTTTAGATGTCACTCAAACGTGTTTGTAAACAACATAAATGGGTCATTCACATGTTATCATGAATAATTGTTGGTATATGGAAGGAAAAAATAAGTAAAAATCAAGGTTTTTTTTACTCAATTACCGCTGCTGGGTGATGCAATAATTATTTCCACTGCTGTAGCTGATTTAGGAGCTGCCCAACATCCTCCTGGTATTCCAATATCAAACTGCTTAGACGAAAGGTAAAGAGATACCGGAGGGAGTGCACAGGGATTGCCGCATTTGAAAGCAAGTTCTGCACCAGTTACACCTAATCACTATTGTGCACAGGCTACCTTAGCCTACTTCTTTCGTAAAGCAAGGAGGATACACCACCAAACACGAAGGAACGCAGGTCTGTTTGCAATTTTCCTATTAAAAGAAGATTTATCAAATCAGTATTGCAGCAGGTATTTCCAGATCAGTATCAGCGTCGTCATTTACTCAAGTGGAACAAGGACAAGACAGAATGGAATTATCAACAACACGCTAATTAAAATTATGTCGCTATCCAAATGGTTTGTCATATTTTATACGAAGTTAGAATAAATTGAATTATTTATCAAATGACAGGATTGCCTTTTTGCTTGAGAAAAAACTCCGGGCAGATGGTGACTGTAGGAAAGCGTAGAGATAGGTTGTAAGCCACTTTATAGCTGACGGTGGTTGGATATTCAAAATAATACGATATGTGGTCGTAAATCTGGTAAACCATGAATCCTGTTCCGAAGAGTAGAAGCACTGTCCAAATAATCTTCCTGATTATCGAACCAATTTTGTTCTTTGATGGTGTGACCAAATAACACAAACCCACAACGGATACTTCTTCTGCAAAGATTTCCATCCGACGTCTCACGACCCTAATCACAATACCAAAGGAGCTGGTTCTGTCGGGATGCTCTCTCTTGTCCAAGTCATCATCTGGTTCTCCAGATGGATTGGTCTGGTATCCATCAGTGATCGGATTAGTCTCGGAAATGCTCGAGCTTGATTTTAGTTTGATCTGACTTTCGGAAAACATTTGATTTTTCTTTATTTACTTTCGGTTTTCCATCATCTACCTCGGACTGAGATGACGACATCTCGCCTTCGCGCATATATTCCACCGTGAATGGATGACTCATCAAAATATTTTATATCAGTGCCTTAGAGCACTCACGACCATTCCTTTTGAAAATGGCATTTATGCACAGCCCAGCTAGCACAAGCAAGTAAATGAGAGCTCTGCTATAATGTCAATAAAGTCTTTCAGTGATTGTCAGAGGTACGGAAGACTCGAGCTGCAAATTTTGTTTATCTAAATGGCGACGCCGTTAATTGCTAAGAAAACAAATAATCAAAATGGCTCTGTTATTAATTCATTTGTGACAGTTGTTATTATTATAATAAAATAAATAATCAGAAATTGAAAACGCATCTGAATTTAGAATGGTCCGCGCATTAAATAGGCTACGTTCTGTTTTGTTTTCCAAATGTAACTGTTGGTGACACATATCCACATTATTCACCTTTCTGTTTTGTATAAGTATGTCCTAATGCATAGCTGGCATTCACGAGCGCTACCTCTTGTAAGAGGCGTTGTTCATATTTTTGCAAAAAAAAAGAAAACGTCGCGTTGTTCAAAGAATTCTAGTTGCCTTCCCTGGGCTACTCTTTTGATAGCCCTCTGATTCGAAGGAGCTCTCGTGGATGAGCTGGTGCCCTCCGCTTGGCTTTCGAGTGGCGCCTTAGAAGCTTTGAGATTATAATTACGATTATAAAGCGATTCTTCTTCCTGTTCTTGCCTCCTTTATCGGGTATTGGGCCAACTTCATCCAAATACTTTCCACACACGCATTTACCTGTAACTAAGCACATTATTAATTTGAATGTTTATGACGGCTCATTCGGATATGGTGTATTCGATCGGGATGCTCTCTCTAAGCACGCGCAACGCCAATTGGCAATAAATGCCACGATGCCTTCAAATAATAACTTCCCACTGTTGAATATATCCCTGGAAGCAATTGAATGGTGTATTGTTAAGTGGATGATGCCTGTCTTGGTATAATTAGTTTGAAAGAAGAGATCTCTAATGTCTTTCGTTTCATTGAGATAATTGCGAGTAATTAATGCGGTAGAGGTAGACATATTTATCTTCAATAATAAAATACATAGGGCGTTAAATATACATAATATTTATATAGATTATATATGTATATGTATTCTCAAATGCGATATATAGACCCATATATATTTGTTATATCATGTAAAACAAATTATTGACTGGCATAGCGCGTTTAAATATGCACATTATGACATTATGCAGATATAGCCTACATTACATATATATTTTATTTATACATAGATGTATATGTTATACATGTTCTAATACGATACGATATAGATTAACTTATATATGTTATTGATTGATAGAAGGACGCTGATGAAGAGCGAATGGAGTTGTCGTGTAATCGTGAACAGGCTGATGATCTCGAGTTCCTGCACTATCTTCCACTTTACTCAGAATGGCTCCATTGGGTCTAATATTATCACATGATCTCTTTTCTGGTTTAGTTGTCACAGAACATTTTGTTCTAAATATTCCAAGATTCAGCTCAGGGTTTATCAGCTTGTCAGACTTGTCCAGAAATGTAAATGTAAGACGAAACCAGACTAACTCAAGGTATCTCACTTGTTGCTCGGATATTAACTGAAGTCCATATTTTGATGTTTCTTTTATTGCTGCAGTAAGAAAATTGAAGCTGGCGTACTATGTACAGAATATCAGTTTCTATCATAATATTGGAACATCTTTTTAAAATTATACTAAATTTAGTCCAGGTAAAGTATAGACGGATAGACGTAAGCAAGCAACTGAGCTTAGCATACAACGGTTTACCATCACAGGGAAGCGCACAAAAGGAAGGACGACACTCAAAAGGACTCGCACATATTAGGGCGCGCATCATATGGGCGTCTGACTCAAATGGACGCCCAGCCAAAATAAGCGACACTCAAAGGAGCGTTATGTAGACAAAGTGTCGTCATATTTAAAAAATACAAAGGCAAAGCTGGATTGATGAAAAGAATCATGGCTAAAAGGAAGCTGGATTGGTGAAGAGAATCATTTAGGCAGAAGCTGGATATGATAGAAATAAATATAATAAAATAAAGGCTGGATGTGATGAAAAGAATCATAACAAAGTGGAAGATGGGTGTGATAAATAGAATCATGCCAAATAGAAGTTAAATGTGATTTAAAGAATTCTGTTTAAATGGAAGATGGAATGATGATGAGAATCATGATTAAATGAACGCTGGATTCATGAAAATGAGCCTGTTTACGTAGAAGTTGGATGTGATGAAAAAACCATACTAAAGTAGAAATTGGATGCGATGACAAAAAATCATACCAAAGTCTAAATGGAAGTTGGATTGATGACAAGAATCACGAACACGCAAAAGCTGGATTGAAGAAAAGAATTATGCTTAAATGGAAGCTGGATGGATGAAAAATAATGTCATTTATTAATAATGCCGTTTAATTGGAAGTGAGAATGATGAAAAGATTTTGGCTAAAGAGTTTCATGACGAGTAGAATTCTTATATCCATCCCGCATTCATTTGAGCATGATTCTTTTCATCATTCCAGGTCCCAGTTTAGCAGAATTATCTTCGTCAATCCAGATTCTAAGCACGGTTATTTTCATCAAACCCGTCTATACTCAAATATGATTCTTTTCACCAATCCAGCTTCAAGCTAAATTAAAATCATTTCAACACTGCCGCTTCCAGTACTACGTTACAAACATTATAGAGCATGCGCGAAGCCAGCCTTCGAGAAAAAGGCAGTGTTATGCAACGAAAGTTACTTGTTGACAATGATCAACAAGGAGTATTTCAGCAGGATGGTGCGCGCTGTCGTACATAAGCTGTGACGATGAAGTGGCCAGACTACATACTCCCGTCACGCATAAAGCCGAAGGACTGGCCACAAAAACATTCCGGTTCTCTCTCCTATTGAGAACTTGTGGAGTATTTTATCTCTCAGCGTTTATAAAAATTCTGAATCAAAGATACGTGTGATCAGCTCAAAGGTCGCCTCCAACGAGAGTGGAGATCGATAGAAGTTAGGAAACTTCAGTCTATGCCGTATAGAGTCCGTGTTGTCATTAAGCAGAACAAAAATACTGTAGCCTACAAAAATAGCGTACGTCTGTTAAACCTAGGTAAAAATATTGTGTTTTCGTCTATTTGGCAAAATATTTTATTTTACAGTGATTTTATAATGAAAAAGCGCTATTGCTAAGCAGTTTTTCAGGGAAGCAGGTCCGATTCAATTTGTTTCATATATTAGGCCTATAATAGCAACCACGGACTGGATCAAAGCCAAATTTGTGCCATTATCTTTTAATTGAACTGTGTATGGATTGACAAAATATCAGGAAAAATATGAAGCCCTTACTGAAAAGACGCATTTTAAAAACGGTGAACGAACTTTTCTGTTACCCTATATAATTGTATTGCAATCGAGTCTGAACGAACAACCTCTCTTCCTGTCATGTTAATTTGTAAACGGAGCTCCTTAACAAAATAATTATTGGTGTGAAACATATACTATTATATTTTCCTACATCAAAGGTTTGCGAACTATGCCTCGAGTAGGCCTCGAACCGTCCCATTTCCAGATCTGTAGCAACGGTTTAGAAATATTCTGCATAATGTTCTCTACTCGTATTAATCCAACGAATAACTTCATCACGGCAAGAAGCTTTCATGATTGAGGATGGCAATGTACAAGGGGTCTGGAAGCCTTGTCGTAGCGAGTGCCGCCTGGGGCGAAGGTACAAAATGCAGAAATTTTTAAGCTAATCTCAATTACTTTGTTCTTGTGCATATTCCGGCTCCTAGCATAGGCGACACTGGAAGCCGCCTAGGGCGCCAAATTTTCAGGGCGTAGAATTTTAAAAATGTAACGGTAATGTTTTCAGGAAAATTTTTTTATGATAATACAAAAAGAAATTCATAAATTAATTGTTAAATATTTAGGCTAATCTCAATTTCAACAACGATATTCAATCTCTTGGCACCTCATTGAATCTCCCGCTCTTCCTCTATTAATTTTCCAATGCCGGAATCGTCCATATATTTTGCCAAAAAAACCATTTTTTATGCCCCGTGCAGTGTGTACCTGACCCCATATTTTCTCACATCTTCCTGTTTATGTAACGGGTGTGGAGGCGTTCTTATATAGATGACTGTCAAGGGCGCCAAATTACCTGATGACTCCTCTGATGTCTAAAACACTAGGTGCCATTCGATCATGTCGACGGTACTTCGGTATATCGTGTATGTTAGTTTTAAGTCGAGAAAAGGCTAAAAAGCATTGCGCTAGGTTTAGACAAGAGCAACAAGTATCTTGAAGAATGCAATTTATGCAACAATATTGTTTTTTAAACTTACCGAAAATGCCGCTCCTAGGACAAGTGCTGCCTGGGGCCGTTCTCCCCACTCGCCCCCCTCAATACGCCACTGTCTGGAAGTAACGGGATATCGTTAAACAGCATGGAACTACAGTAGCTCGTCTATCGTTGTACTTAGTGTACATGCCTCAAATTATCATGATATCGAGGTATTGTCAACAATGCACTTGTCAGGACGGTAAATGCATTTTGCAATTGTTTGTTGGTGGGTTCCCATTAAGGTTTGACAGACAGGAGAGACCATTATCGTCTGTCGTATCTTTCATTGCATTGATAATATTGGATAGGGGAATACATCGTTGTCAGGGCCTTAGTAAGCGGCAAATGTTAAATAATCATTCGAATGAAGATTATATATATATATTCATTAATTTATTCAATAATATTTATATCATTTTATATATACCATTTTATACACATAATGAAACATTTATATAGCGCCTTTCAAAGGGCGCTCTCAGGTATAACCTACGAAGCTTACGATGTTAAGATGTCAACACTTACAAATGCGTCACAAAAGTTGGCAAAATATTGCATAGTAAGCCAGTGGTGGGCCCATGCACAATTGTGGAACCAACCAGCCGATTCCCGTTGACAACTGACAGATGGCATGAATGTATATATGTATGTATATATAAATATATAGTCTATTAAGTGCGCAGTAAATTTATTGATAGACCCCTTGGCAGTGGTTCGCTAAAAGCTCACATGACCTACAGCGAGATCATATTGCGAGGCATTACAATACTTTAGAGATACACTACTTACAGTAGGCCCCTACAATACCTTAGACATACATTACTTACGGTACAATACTTTAGACATACATTATTTACGGTACAATACTGTTGAAGGCATCTCGCCAAGCATTAGCAACATGCTAATTCTACATTTAAATGTAAATGTAATAGGCCTACACTCACCTGAACTTCTTCTTAAAGGGGCACCGTAGAAAGGCTTGATACGTTACATCACAGTACAGTACATTACCTGAGAGCACACACTCCCTTGATTAAACTTCACTTGTGTTTCCACACACAGATATGTATCGATCTGTGGCTTCGATAGCAATTCATTTACTAAGTACTTTATTCCGCATAAACTACCGTCAACCATTTCAGTTGTAACGAGCCTTCGCACAATGTCACGACCTGATCATTCATTAAAGACGTCGCAAAGAGGAAATATAGCGATCTATCCAAATTTAATGTGAATATAATAAGAAGTTCGTTCATTAAGGCAGTTAGCCTAATAATATAAAAAATTGTCGTGAAGTTTCAAACTGACAAGTCGCAACATGATTAAAAGTACAGTATGAACCAATTATAACAGGGTAGTGTAGGAGAGGAATTTTGCTGTGGGCATCCATGCAAGGCCTTTATTGCGATATACATCGAAAATTTATTTAACCAACGCCACAATAGGGATTAGTCAACCTTACAGGCGATACGGGCATCTGACTCTGTTCCCCAGTTCTGCTCCCCATAGTATCCCCAATTGATTACTAATGACTCAACTGGTGGATAATATTGCCACACAATCTTTTTGACTCTAGCCCTTCAAACGTTCATTCCTCAAAACTTTTATTGTACACGTTCAATATTCTCGCCAAACGACGGAGCCATTAGGCCTATATTTATGATAGTATTACTTCAAGTTCCGAGCAATGGCTGGAGCACATGAAGGCAGTGCAAGCTTCTCTGTTGATGCTCATTTATATTGTTGTAATGATATGTCTAAAATTATTCTGATACATGAGTATTTACTAATGTGTCAGTTTTCGGGAATAAGGTTCATTTATAATATCAATTTGAAACTTATAACGTGGTACCAATGAGAGAGAACACATTTTTATTCCTGCTTTATCTTTTTCTATATCGTTTCATTCATCAGCACATTTTTTGAAGAGTATACACAAAGCCTGTTCAAACACATCTGAAATCTTCTAAACGATTTTAAGCAAGCAAATTCCATGGGTTCTAAATACCCAAAAATGTTTAATATCATTGAATAGCTGGACTAGACATTGGATAAATTCAACAATCGTAAGAATTGTGCATCCGAGAATCAGTCCAAAGGCACCGCCAATGTCACAAGCCATTGTTATTATTATTACAGTAATTTTATATACATGCAGCGCCCCTTCACGTTTGCCTACTCAGATGCGCTCCCAGCTCAACCCCGGCCGAACAGAGCAGTCTTAAGAGTAGTAAGAAACAAGACAGACTGATTAATAGGCATTGTGAGAAAATCGTAGGCAGGAGATGTTTGGATGTCGACGTACCTCGGCTGAGAGTAGAAGATATCCAGGTAGAGGAGGTCTTTGCTCAGTTTAGGCTTCGTCAGATTTCATCCGCTCAGCTGCGGCTTTTGTGACATGTAATTTAGAAAATGCTCTGACAGAGGAGGACTTGTAGAAATTGAATATGGATATGTGATCAGATGGCACTGTAGAGGACAATCACACTTGCTGGACGCACCGGAAGAAATCCACGATCTTCTGGCGCATGTCACACAGCCGTTGATTTGTTGCATCGAGCACACGGTGACTCCTGGAACTAACTTCACTAAATAACTTATTAGAAGGCACCAGGAGACAGGAAGAGATACCAATGAATATATTGCGAAGCCTTGTGAATTGATTCATAAATTCGTTAATCTGGAAGGATTTTATTAGAGACTTTAGTAATAAGACCAAAATGTATAGAAGGCTAAGTGTGCCAACTCTCAGGATTTTACACGGTGGCGTATGTGTCTTGTTGTGTTTTCTTTCGCCAGGTGGCGCTAGCATATATTGGTGTCGGCCTGACGGGTATTGGTAGCCTATTATTGTCCAGGCACGATAATTTTGACTTGAGCAATAATTGTTTCAGAAGCTTTCTAAACGGTATCCTGTTCAGAATTCATTGCTGAATAAGATACTGATAATCTCAAAAATTCGATGACGGGTCACCCCAAAAATGGACTTCAAAATAGGCCAAACGGTCAACATGAACGGAAATTACCACAACTAAGTCGGCTGAACAGGAGGGAAGGTGGAATGGCAATGTCGGAATCAATAACGTAAATCAGTCGTCCAGCCAAATGAGAGACCATAGCCTACTGCATCGATGCACTCCACCACACTAATAGACCATAATTATCTCTAATAGCACTCACGTTTTCATCACCATCAAAACATTTAATTTGTACAATACTGTTCTCAACTTTCATTATGATGCTAATTTTGACCAGTAATCAGTATCAACTTTCCCTATGTTTATTCGTAAAATGTGAAGCCATTTCCTCGACCAGAAAGGCCTAGGCCTACTAATTAAAAATAACTCTTTTCATGAATAAAGATCCTAATTAAGCACGATTCTTCTCATCAATCTAGAGTCTACTTGAGGACATACCACTGTGACATCACAATTCCATAAGTCAGTTAAATCATTTATTTGAATTTCCATTTCTAGTTCCTTCGTTCGTTTTTTGCAGCTGTCCATGTTGCCAGCGCCATCTGGTGATTGTCGTCATGTGGAAAACTACACTTACATAAAGTGCATGAAGGAATGCGGGGAGAAGTACATAGTGTCCTCGTGTAAATGTGTAACTCTTGATATGGATCGCTCCAACGGTATAATTATGAATACGTACTTCACGGTCAATTATAATACATGTACGCATATTAAAGAGCTATATAAACAAGAAAATATGCATGTGCTATTTTATGTATGTATGCATGTAGGTAGGTAGGTATGACTCGCTTGCAAACATTTATCATATTCCTATAGCCACATCTCATAGGAAATAAGCCTACGATTTTGACATTGGTAAAACTTTTGATGTGCTTCAGTTCATTTTCGCATAACGTGTCTGATAAGTCACTGTCTGCAATAATTATTGCAGAACCAGTAGAATATGTCATATGCTCACTGCAGCAAATGTACGGCTGCGTGCCAGGTGACTCGAGATCGTGGATTTACTCCGGTGCGTACCGCGAGTGTGATTGTCCTCTACATTGTCATCAGCTCACATATCCATATTCAACCTCAACAAGTCCTCTGTCAGAACATTTCCTCAATTACATGTCGCTAAGGTCGCAGCTTAATGGACGAAATCTAACGATGTCTCAACTGAGCAAAGAACTCGTCTACCTGGATATCTTCTACTCTCAGCTGAGCTACGTCGACTTACAAACATTTGCTGCCTACAGTTTCCTTACAATGGTTTGTGACATTGGCGGTGATTTGGGACTGATTCTCGGATGCACAATTCTCACAATTGTTGAATTTATCGAGTGTCTCGTCCAACTTTCCAAGGACATTGGGATTTCTGCAAGGTTCGCTAAAGTTCGACGCCGTCGAAATGTCAATCCATGAAGAATATTTGACGCAAAATAATTATTCTCACTGTTTTGGGTAACGGGGCATACTAAATTGGAATTAATAGCATTTGTGGAAAACTGTTAATTGATATGAAAACATTGACTGCGTATTAATTTGTTGACTTAATTGAAGGACAAGGATAGGCCCTATTGAAATTTATGAATGGTTGATTAAATTGCATAGCCGTTGAAAGGTCGATTCGTTAATAATATATGGCACAAGATATTAAGCTCGCGATTTAATGGAAATTTGAATACAAACATATAAAGAAGACAAGTAGCCTACGTAACTATTTCTGTTCCACAAAAACTTTAGCCAAACTCAACCGATTGCTCCCAAGAATACTTCTCAGCAGCGGAGGAAACCGAGAAAAAATATAGGGATAATCCTATTAGCCAAAAATTAAGATAATTTGATTAGCCTTATATGGCTTCACTAGGCTTTAGTCTGGATAGGAAGGTTTATGATTTTAGCATTTCTGACTAATTTTCAGCAGAAGATAGTTATTGTGTTCTTTGAATGACTTCAAAGTGTAATCTAGAATATGTTCCGAAGGTTATTTGCTTTCATGTGTAATATGTGAGAATACGAGTTAGTTGCATTAGACTGTAGGAAATCTGATGTTTAATGTTGAGGTCTGTGTTCCAGTTACTGATATGGAAATTGCCTTGTTTGTTGACAAGATTTGTAACTAAATAGTTAATAGATTGAAATGAACACTGCAAGATTTTATTAAGAGCAGCCATATTTTTGTTTTAATCTTGATTAGAAGAATCATAATCATTGCATTTTAGAATTTGCTCAGCAGATCGTGGTATGGTACATTGTGTAAGATTGTAATGTGTCGACTTATAATAAAATATGCTCTAAAGATCATATTTATTGAGGGAGACTTTTCGGTGTACAGAAAGATTTCCAGCTTAATGTTTTCTGAGAAGGACTCTAATAAGTGAAAAGTTTTACTTTGTGATTTGCCGAGAAGTTTTGAAAGAATAACATTGCTGTGTGGAGTAAAATGATGCATTGATTTGATTTCTGGGAATGTTTAACAGACAGATAGGCTGTGTTATTTGAAACGAAGATTGCATTATTTGACTAGAATAGGTGATGATCTATTGTCGTAGGCCTAACGTTTAGTATTCCTTGTTTTGTGGTTTTGCATAAGATTGCATAGTTAGGGTAATCAGTTATCATATAAGGGAAATGATTATATATTTTTATAGCTGTGATTGAAATGTTTGGTCCTTAGAAATCAACTTTAGAGGACTAAAATTTGACTTAAGTGAAGTCGAGAAGAATTGTGGTGACCATCGAATGGTGCACAGAATTACGTCACCATCGCTTCATCTATGGTTAATGCTAAATTAGTATAATAAAACTCCGTTTTCCTCAAAACAGACATAACCCAAATAGACCACCTCCGAGCCAATCAGTAAGCTAGGACCCGTACTGTAACCAATATTTGCACAAAGCACTACCATAATCATTCATACCCTGGAGTCACTCCACTGACTCAAAACGTAAAAACGGATTGAATTTATAGTCATATCACTCACCTACAACACACTCCAATCAATCCCCACAGCCCACATATCTCCGTCAATAATTGTTCACGATTCAACCACATCGTCCAACTCGTTCCTGTTCCACTCTCACACTACGTTCAATTGTCTGATGGCCTTCTGAGCATGTGCTGGTGTCAGTCGTATTTGAATAAAACCCGGCAGTGGCAAACGTACAGGAGACACGAGCCCATGTACACCGAGCAAGTGAGGCCATTTCTTTGCTGTCCCGAAAGACACTGGACTTCCTATCATGTGCTGTGGCCGATCAACAATCCAGACCTCTTTCCAATTGATTATCACACCTGGAGCGTAACGTCGGTTATCTTATTGAGAAGTAGCAGTAATTTGACAACATGGTCGACGATTGCGTCATTAAACAGTCGCGTCCACGTATGCTGTGGCATGTGGAGGCCATCATACCAAACATAAATATAAGCAGCCATGGATGACTCCAGGATTATATAAATCGTTATAAAAAAATAGGTTTTGAAATTGCCCAGTGAACTTAATAAGAAGAAATTTATTACATTTCGGAATAAATTTAAGTCTATTAGATTAAATGCAGAAAAGAACTATTACGCCATGGAATTCTGTAAATACAAAGACGATTTTAAAAAGACCTGGAAACTCCTTAGAACAATTATGAAGCAGAGGGGAAATGATTCCGTAATTCAATCATTGAAAATTAATGGATTAAGCACGGAGGACGCTGAAATCATGCGAAATGGCCTTAATATGTATTTTGTAAGCATTGCTGACTCCCTTGCCAGAGACCTGCCGGACCCTCCTCTGCCTTTTGAGAATCTCCTACAAGCACCAACGCAAAATTCGATGGGGCTCCTTCTGACTTCAGCTGAAGAAGTCATGAATATAAGCCGAGATATTAGACTCACTCATAGTAAGGGGGTTGACGATATTGACCTGTATATTGTCATCCCTAGCATATCACTCATTGCTGACGTTTTGGCTGACCTTATCAATTGCTCCTTCATGAGTGGGGTGGTCCCCCAATCGCTAAAAATTGCTAAAGTAGTTCCAATTTTTAAAAAAGGAGAAAAGGATATTCCTGCTAATTATAGACCCATATCGGTTCTACCTTTCTTCTCCAAATTTTATGAAAAAATAATGTACGACAGACTTAATAATTATGTGAAATCCTCCAATATCATCTATAAATCGCAGCATGGCTTCCAATCGGAGTATTCCCCTTATATGGCTTTATTAAGTATGGAGGATATGATCTCAAAAGCCATTGATAATGGCGAAATCTTTGTGGGTATATTTCTCGATTTCGCGAAAGCGTCTGATACTGTAAATCATAAAATCCTCCTAAAAAATTAGACAACTATGGTATCAGAGGTGCCCAATTAAATTGGTTTCATAGTTATTTTGATAGCCGCTCCCAACGCGTTAGCTGCAATGGCCACCTATCTGATAGTGCTATTATTACTTATGGTGTTCCGCAGGGCTCCAACTTAGGACCGCTCCTTTTCCTTCTTTATATAAACGACTTAGCCAACGTGTCTTCAATTTTATTCTTTATACTGTTTGCAGATGATAATAATATGTTTCTTTCTCATAAATCATTGGATAAACTTCTTGATAATATGTACTTGGAGCTATCAAAAGTAGCCGATTGGTTTTGCGCCAATGAGCTCACGATCAACCTGGATAAGACAAATTTCATTCTTTTCAGTTCTAATAGAAAAATTTTACCAAAGGATCTAAACCTTTTAAGTCTCCACATAAAAGGCACACCGATTGAAAAATTCCTTGGGGTATATGTCGACCACCATCTATCCTGGGCTGTACATATAAATCATATTGCTAAAAAAATAGCTAAAAATATTGGTATATTATCCATAGTTTCCCGCATTATCCCCAATTCCATTAAACTTTAATTATACCATACCTTGATTTATCCATACTTAACCTATTGTAATTTAATTTGGTCCTCAAATTATAAGTCAAGGCTCACTAAACTAGTGGTGCTACAGAAAAGGGCGATACGTCTGGTTGCGGATGCCCATAGAGTTGCACATACTGACCCAATATTTAAAGATTTGCAGCTTCAAAAATTTGATAAAATAGGAATTTTTCAAATAGGTATATTTTTTACCGCTATGAGCGCGGTCTACTCCCATCAGTGTTCCTAAATTATTTCTCCGTGGGCTCCGACACTCATGCCTACTGCACAAGGAACTCCCGCGCTTACCGCTACGATAGAGCCCGAACAAATCTCCGTAAATTCAGTCTCAAATCTTCAGGTCCGCAGGTCTGGAACGCTATTTCGCTTGAAATCCGTTCGTCCATCAACCCTTATACGTTGACAAATAATTTGCGTACTTTTTTAATAAATGAAATGGCTCGATGATATGATTTCCAAAACTATCAAACGGGGCAGTTGGTCACTCGCTCGCCTTTGGTCCACCACCCGTCGTCCGGGCTCACAAACCGCTTTAGTTAAGTTATTTTTTTAAGATTCTGTTGGTGCTGCGGGTTCGTTGGTAATTTGTTTGCGTTTATGACTGTCTAATTGTTTCGATTATCCTAGCCCTCTCGAGTTAGAATTAGGACTAATATTGATTGACGTATATCTTATTTCTTTTTCCTCTTGTTAATTTCAGCTACTTGGGTGTCCCTGCTAGCGGGATTTCGATCCCTTTTGGGGTGCCTTTTGTAGCCTATAGTTTATAATCTGTATTGTTTGTTAACTGCATGTACCGTTTGCTATGGCTGCAATAAACGAAACGAGAAACGAGAACGTGGAGAACATGAAGGACATTTTGCTCTTGTATGTTGGAGACTTCCTCTTTCCGGTACATCATCTCAAAAGTTCATAAACTTGACAAACTTAAAAAAACGAAAAAGAAACGAAAAAACGGAACCATTATTTTATGTTAATATGACTACAATTGTTATTCTCAAAAATGTCAGTCAAATGCTACAGGTTTTTACCGAGTTATGACACTTCTTGTTGTGGTCTACCCTTCATTGGTACCTAGTGTATAAACATAAATAAGTGGATATCAAAATATAATAATGATTATCCAGTTTCAAAGTGCGAGTTACAATTACACCACCGTGAATGTCATAAAAGCATTTGACAACATTCAAACATGAAATAACGACGACTCAGAAAGAGCCGATTAAAACTAATTGTCAATATTTTACACCTACACGGAAACGAAGCAGTTTGATATTGAGTTATTTACGCTTGCAAAGGTTCGTTATGCAAAGAATTAATGAACTTTAAATACTGTTGTTCAAGAGTCATAATCACCAAAATATCATTCATAATTCTCCAAAATAGTGAGAATAAAGTCCTGCAACCTCTTCGTAACAAATCAATCTATCCACGCCGCTGCATTTTAGCGAACATTGCAGAAGTGCCAATATCCTTGAATAGTTGAACAAGATATTGGATCAATTCAACAATTGTGAGAATTGTGCATCCGAGAATCAGTCCCAAGGCACCGCCAATGTCGCAAACCATTGTGAGAAAATTGTAGGCTGGGGATGTTTGGATGTCGACGTAGCTCAGCTGAGAGTAGAAGATATCCAGGTAGACGAGTTCTTTGCTCAGTTTAGATATCATCAGATTTCGTCCATTAAGCTGCGACCTTTGCGACATGTAATTGAGGAAATGTTCTGACAGAGGACTTGTCGAGATTGAATATGGATATGTCATCAGATGACACTGTAAGGGGCAATTACACTTGCTGGAGGCACCGGAAGAAATCCAAAATCTCACGGCTGCAGGGGCACAGCGGTAGGATTGCTGCAAACTGCATACGCCTACTATTCCTGAAACTAATTTCACCCAATGATTAATCAGACTGAATTCACAAAATAACTGTACATAATTGACATAACTTATGTTACCTGTTACAGATGCTTAGTCGTCTGATTACTCGCTGGTTTTACCTGCATTTGGAGTTTTTTAAGTGGATAAATTGATTTACTACAATTCACTTCAAATAATTGTTTTTTTTTGTTTTCTTGTCAGTTGGTTGCAGAATTGGCAGAGCAGTCACCGACCTCCAGACTATCTTTCAAGGGAGACTTTTCTGGATTTTGATTTATGAAAATTGTTTATAAGACCATCATAAATTATCTGCAAATCCTGCTCGAGCCTCTGATAATTGCCGGGCGCTCCTCGGCATCTTCCATGCCCAACTCTTGGTGGGCCTGGTTGATTCATCCCAGATCACTGCCAAGAAATTGTTCTTCTGTGTGTTTTCATTCATATAAAATAGATCAGGGCTACTCGCTACGTTGTTACAAGTGGGAAATATCTAATAGGATATCAGAATTAACTACTTTTCTACTCGTACTCTATTAAGTTGAAATGAGACGGTCTTAATGCCTTCATAATAATACCTGCATACTCACGCTAATGCACAGGCTTATCAATCACATGTGTGTTATGTCCTGGGGTCGAGGGGACAAATCCCCTTCACATTCACAGATTGGGGACCCGTCATACGTTTGTCCCCAACATTTCTTACCCCTTTCATTTGTTGCCCCCTCACCTGTCAAACGAGATAGCCGCCTCTGCCATGGAAAGAAACACTTATGGAAACACAAAAAGAAAAGGTGAATATTCATCGATTTTAAATCAATCAGTCAAAGATACTTGATATAGCGCCCTTTCAAGATATCTACTCAGAGGGACTCCACATGTGTCCGCTCGATAGTCAGAAGGTTCGATAGTCCGAAGATTCTATACTCCAACATTAATTTAACAATAAGCTGGATTAAATGATGAAAAGAATGTGTACACCGGGAGCTGGATTGATATGTAAAGAAAAATCATGCCTAAATAAGAGCTGGATGAATGAAAAGAATAGTACAATCCAGCTTCTAACCAAACATAATTCTTTCATCAATCCAGTCACCATTAAAACCGTAATTTTATCACCTATCGACCGGACAATATGCAATCTTCTGACCATCAAACCTTCGGACTATAGAAACAGAACCGCTCCACATGGATATAATCCGTTAAAACAAGCTAAGCTATGAGGCTTATTGTTTTTAAACGATGACATCATTACATCAAATTCAACCAACATCATAAAACTTTAAAAATAATTTCAGATAGCCTACCTGCATACATACAGACAGACAGACAGACACTCTCGCAAAATCTCTAATCTTGCTTGCTACCATGATATTATGCGTAAGTTTAAAAGGTTCATTGCAAATTCATTACAATATGCCTATCTATGTCAACTTTATTAAGTTTAAGTTGAGAAGTAGGCCTACATAATATTTATAACCGTACCAGTGGACAGATCCGGGTCAAACATTATACATTTACATGTGGACTTTATGAATTTTATCATGCACCGTTGCGTGCACTTCATGTAAGTATAGTTTTCCGTAGGACAGCAATCACCGTACGGCGCAGGCAGCATAGACAGCTATAAAGAAACAAACAAGACTTCTATCACATAAATTAATGTTATTATTAAACGGACATTATTTTATAAATCGCCATTTTCAGCCAGCTATTTAGGCAAACCTTAAAGGGTTTAAGTGGTTCAGAAGACATATCCTTCTACTTTAATAATTGATATAATTATGCGTTCCAGAGTTATTTTGTTTGGGGATAATTAATAGAAACGCTTGCACTGCAGTTCATCCTTCCCAGTGATAATCTCATAAGCTTCGGTTTGATAACTTCTGCTTCTATTTCTCTCAAATGTTTTGGAAACTTTTCTGCATAGCTCAATCAGCCTCCAATCATTTCCAATCATTTCGGTTGCTCTTTTTTGCACTTTCTCCATTAATTCCATGTCCTGTTTCTTGTATGCATGTATTCGAACTGCAGTCAAACCATAGTAGTGGTGAGAGTTCTTGTTTTGTATCTCTTTGACCTTTGGACTGTCACGTGACTGCCTATGACGTCATCAATTGTCTTCTGTGACCTGTACTTTGCATCTAGGTCATGAGCCCTCGAATTTGTGGACTGGCCATACCTAATTTCCTTTGTTTCCGGCCATTCTAACCCTAATTTGGGAACCAGTGCAGGCCTAGCTGAGTGGAGTGGAAGTCAGTGCAGCATTCCTATTGAGTGAAGTAACCCTAGACTGTAGCCCAACAGACCAACACAACCCTAGAATGACGACAACACACCCCCCTTAGCAATAGGAAATGGGGTCTGTGCAAATCCTAGCAGCAGGTAACCTTTGCACTGGGCATCTGGCGCCCAATCAGTAGCCATTGTATACATCACCTGTCAACGGCATACCAATCATCCATTATTCTTCCAGCGCAGCCAATCTTTCTGGTCTGTTGGGCTACAGTCTAGGGTTACTTCACTCAATAGGAGTGCTGCACAGGTTTTCACTCCAGTCAGCTAGGCCTGCGCTGGTTCCCAAATTAGGGTTAGAATGGCCGGAAACAAAGGAAATTAGGTATGACCAGTTCACAAAGTCTAGGGATCATGACCTAGATACAAAGTACAGGTCACAGAAGACAATTGATGACGTTATAGGCAGTCACGTGACAGTCCAAAGCTCAAAGAGATACAGAACAAGAACTATCACCACTACTAACCATTGATTTGAACAACCTCAGAATTGTAGGCCAATCCTTGTCTCTGATTCTACTGTCCTTAATATACCAAAACTTGGGTTAGTCTTCTTAATAACTTCAGCACATTGCTTTGATGACGTTGTACTCTTGCGCAAAATTACAGCCAAATTCAGTTCTTCCTCATTATCTTTCAATATCGTATCCCTCGTTTTATAGGAACACTCGTTGCTTCTCTTCACTCGTGCATTTCTGAGCACTTCTCCAAATTGAAAATCATCTCCTTGTCTTGTGACCATCTGAACATTCTTCTTAAATCTTCTTGCAGTGGTTTTGTATCATCTATTAAATATAAATTCCAGAAGCATTGATCAAAAGCACAAACAGCAATAATGGTCGAAGCACTGATCCTTGTGGCACTCCACTTAACTACGTCACCCTACTAGAATATGATTGCAACGGACTATTTCGTTCCCTATCGGTGAAGCGCGTGGCAATCAGGCAAAAGGGTGTCAGATCGATAGTCGGAACTTTCGATGGTCCGAAGATTAATATCCGGTCGATAGTGACAAGGTTCGATAGTCCGAATATTCTATGCTCCTACATTGATCGGGTATTTATTAATTCATTTGCTACGAGAATTTGTATGGCGCCTCTTCGTGGGACTAGCACAAGGGCGTGTCACGACAAAAGGCTAACGAAAAAATATTCGTTCGCGAGCACAAGGCTGTCATTCGCCCACATAATTCAGAATTTTGATCGGTGAAAATCATGCTTTCTTCAATTGAAGTTGGAATAGTTAAAGACATTCTTTGCTTAAATATGAGTTGGATTTGTGAACAGAAAACGCGCAAAATACACCACGTAGGCCTATTGATGTAAATAAAGTTTGCTGAAATAGAAGTTGATGCAATGAATGACATTTGCACCTACTTTTAGTGATGAATAGAATATGGTTTTAACGGAAGCGAGAATAGAATCCTTCCCAAATGGACGCATGACTAATGAAACGATTTCAACGAGAAGCTGGATTGATGAAAAGCATTGATTTCAACCATCCACCTGCTTTTATGGGTAAGAATCTGCTCATCATTTCGCTTCCATAAAAACCTACTATTATCATCAATCCAGCTTCTCATTACACCAGAATCTTTTCACCAATTCATCTTCCTATTAATAGCTTCTTATCGTTCCAGCTTCCATTTAAACGGAATCTTTTCATCAGTCCAGATTCCACTTAAAGTCTTTTCATGGTTCACAGACAATTGGTTCATCGATAAAAGATTATTGACATTCTTTCATCAATCCAGCTCCTAGTTAGACAGAATTCATTTTATCAATCCATCCTCTGGTTAAAATATCTTCATCACTCCCGCTTCCGTTGAAATGGCATTCTATTCAGCAATCCAGCTTCCAGCACGACGTAATTCCTTTCATCAATCCATCTTCCGCTTACAAATAGGTCCTAATTTCCGTTTCCATTTTGGCTAAACACTTTCATAATTGACGCTCTATTTAGACAGACCTCCTTTCATCACTCTAGTTTTTATTTAAGCATGATTCTTTTAATTACTTCAGCTTCAATGTAATCATAATACTTTTGATCACTCTAGATTCCATCTAAGCATGATTCTTTTCATCGAGCAATCAATCTGCCATCTTACAAAATTCTTTTCATCGGTCCAGCTAATTTTCCTGATCCCGCATTTAGTTAAACATAATTCTTTTCATCTGTCAAGCTTCCATTTGAACACCATTCTTTCCATCAACAATCTGGTAAGGTGTTTTAAACTGTTCTTCTATTTAAACTTTTCTTTCTAGCAGAGAATAATTAATTACGCCAAAAACTAAGATTACCTTATCCGTGTATATTATTTTTGGACTATCGAACCCTCGGGCTAGAAACTGTTTCTCGGACTATCGAATCTTCAGACTTAGACCCAGAACAGTGGTCATTCACTAAACCACGAAGCACTGTTCCTGCGAGGTGATGACTATGCCATCATAATGTTCAGGGATTCCACCCACTGTATAGCATTGATTCATTGGCTCTTGAAATGGCGCTATGAATATTTTCAGTTACATTGCCAGTTACAAGTACAATTTTATCTACATTTCGAAGCCAAATGTTCAGTCGTGAATAGTGCTGTCAAACGTTCTAACAAAAGAATTAAGTTGTTTATCCTCGTGTCCTCTGGCATGCTCTGGTAAGAACCTGGAAAATGTTCGGCTTAATGTTTGTTGCATTTTGATTAATTGAGCTCTTGGCTATTGTTTCGTCTCAGTTTTATTGTTCATAGAGCACCCTTTATTTCAGGTAGTTGAGTGACGTCTATTGTTTATTCTTAACAGTAGTCGGGGCTTATTACAACGCCAACTAATGAATGGGCGAAGAAAAACATTACAAAATAGGAACCAATGTATTTTATAGAAGTAAACCTACATTTCTAAGTGAAAAGAAAATTGATGTTGAGACGCCAATTCCAACTTTGAATCCAACGGAGGTCATAATAGGTAAATCCTTTACATCATGTAATGCAACCTACAGAATATTAACACAATAGGGGTATGCTCTCAAAAGGGTCTCGGAAGTACAGGAGGTACCAATTAATTGTTATTATAATTTATAATACTGTAATTGCACAGCGTGCATGCAACGAGCTATAGCAGCTCTATCGCTATCGTAATCTCTAAACTTCTAAGGCGCCAATTGAACCCAAGCGCAGGGCTTCAGTTTTTTCACTAGCGCTGCATCTAATCAGATGGGCAGTCCAAAGCAATTCAAGAAGTTTCAGAGTCCGATTTCCTGATAGTCAGAGGAAGAGGAATCGCTGGACGCTCAACTGAATCTAATAAAATAATTATAATCATGTTGATGCACCGACCTAAATGATGATGATGACGATAACGATGATGACGACGACGATGATGATTACTATAATGATGACCTATAAGGATTTTAAACTCATTGAAAGCGATGGTGATCACGAAGTTTGTTTTGATCACATTCAACACTTTGGTCATAATCGTCTAGATATCTCTGACCCAGTTATGGTCAGGGGTCATATCACAATAGTTTATAAAATAACCTTCGTACAAATTACGCTAACAGAAACAACGAATGTACAGATATTCTGAAAAGCATTCCTAAGCAAACTAAGCATACCCTAAATCCAACACTCGGAGAATTGGTAACAAAACAATCAGATTGATTGACCCAAAACGCAAGGCGAAGTCCATAATTGGCTCCAGGTTGAGTCGTCACGTAGTTTGATGTAGCTGAATCACAAATAAGACAAAATAGCTAGCACTTTATTCTCACAAAAAATTAAACTTTTCTAACAATTTTGTAAGAACCAAACTTAAAAAATATATTTGTGGATCAATGCTTGCCGGTCAAGGAATATAACTATAACATTCAAGCTATTATAAAGTAGCCTACTGAGGCCAAGATTCACAACAAGTTTTACAAATAAGCATCCTAGTAGTGAGTATGGCCTATCTTTATTTTTATCGTGTTGCAGCTACAGTTATCAATTACCCACGATAATGTCTATCTGAATGCGCATCTGAAGAAATTTGCGGTTACTGTCTAATCAAAAATTGATATTCTCATGTGAAACAGTGTTATAGTACTACAATAAAATTTGTTGTTTTTATTAGAGATCATAGGACAATAGGAGTTTGAAAGCAATGACCAGACATGAACCATCTCTGAAATAGATCTTTGTTAATCAACGAATCAAAAATAGAAGTTCAAAATTGTCTTTTTAGCCTAGGAGTTGGTTCATATCCGGTGTGCACTTTTATGTACCCTCAGTTTGACTTTTGATCCAAGTTACCGACATGTAAGAGTGTAAAAAAAGTTTGGTCGCATGTTCCAAATATGATGCGTTTGGCCGTCATCTTGGAAACTGGCCGTAAAATGTAAAAATTTCTTCTTTTTTATATCTCAAAACTACTTGACCGATTGTAGTTATCTTGGGCTAGTTTTGTTCGTATTGACGAAGCAAACATTTTTACACTTTGAAACTCCTACATGTCGGAAACTTGGATCAAAAACGAGTCGTTTCAGACATATTGTATTTTTTTAATATTTTGATAATATTGCTAACAATGACAGAGCTAACATTGAAACAGAGGCACAGACTACCTGCAGTGCTTATCAGTAATCAGTTTTAAGGACACATGTTATTGTGCAGTATACAGTTCAAATAGACATAAACTTAAAGTCAGTATACTATAAAGTAAGCTACTGGTCGACGGTTAGTATGGATTGCTACATGAATCGTTCACACTACATTTACAAAACTGACAACACTTGATCTTTAGTACTCGACATGCACACGTTTTATCTCTAAAGCTTTTTTGGCAAATGCATGGTTTTGGGAAGTCTTCAGGTTCAGGCTCACTATCCAGCATTTGAGGAATAAGTTGTCCGTCCTTCTCAACGTATCCATATGACAATGGGTCTAATTCTTGGACCGTTGGTAAGGCATTCTTCCACTTGTAGCATTGCAAATAGCTTCGTTTTATATGCAGTCTAACTGTACTTAAAGTTGGTGCCAGATCTTGAAACCTTCTAATTTTCTTGTGGTGATACTAATAAAATCGAAATCCATCCATTGTATTGAAATCTGGACCCAGCGTGCAAACTAAATACATCTCAGCATGTCTTTCCATGTCTTCAGTTAGCGTTGCTTGCCAAAATCCATGATAATCAGCAGCACAATGTACAATATCCGACATGTAGGAGTTACAAAAGTGTAAAAACGTTTGCCTCGTCAATACGAACAAAACTAGCCCAAGATAATAACAATCGGTCAAGTAGTTTTTGAGATATAACAAAAAGAAGAAATTTTTGCATCTTCGGCCATTTTCCAAGATGGCGGCCAAACGCATCACATTTGGAACATGTGACCAAACTTTTTTTACACTCTTACATGTCGGTAACATGGATCAAAAGTCAAACTGATGGTACATAAAAGTGCATACGGGATATGAGCCAGCTCCTGCACTATTTAGTATCAATTACAGGTAGCCCAAACATTGTTCTGTGCTTACCTGGGTTGAATGAGTAGCAGTATCCCATTTCAGTAACTACCTTTTGAAATGTATCACTTAAATGGCAGCGTCGATTTCCGAAAGTACACTGAAATATATTAATTGCCGCTTGAAAATGAATTTGAATTACTATAACACATCAAAATAGGCTACGCATTCTATGCAAAGTAATTTGTTACATACCTTAGTAGTGACATCGTGGAGTCCGTAGACTCGCCGTTATAGGATTTACAGGGACTCGCAATCAACTGATGAATTTGAAATACTATAATGTTACACTACGAAGCGCTCAAGCGTACGCGATCCAAGATATAATTAGGTCCCTGTAGTTTATGCGAAACATTTTTCGCAAATTATGCGAGAAATCGCATTACCGCATAATTGAAGAAACCACGGGTCTTATAGTCATCACCAATTACGTCGTCTGGTCGACAAACCTATCAGGCTATTTTTAGCCTTATAGGCTAATAATAGCCTGGACAATTAAATTATAATAGTTGACACTTACCGAGATTTCCGAACTTTATACAATAATTTGTGAAACTTTCCATTTAGGATATTTTTGCAAAAACCGCTAAATTATGCGAAATCTCATAAATGCATGAACCACGGGGCCCTAGATATAATATATTATTATGAGATTCAATAAATATGATCCTACCTCTAGCAGCGCATCGTCCAGTTTTGTAAGTATGATTTCGCGGACGGATCCCCAGTCCCAATCCAGCTGTGAGAAGTTCCACGTTTGCTCTTCATTACTGAAACCGATATCAAACAGTGGCGGAACTTTCAGCGAAGCGTAGGTTTGAGATATCGGCCCTTTAACATTTAAATTTGAAGCCAAACTTTAGCATGCGGATAAATGTTAAAATTGCATCTACATGCAGTTAAGAAACTTATCTCTCTAAAATGACAAATTGAATGTCCGCAATGCCGCAGATTTGACCTTGAGCTAAAAAATTAATAATCTGCGATTAACTATTAATGTTATCATTATTACTATTATTATTAATATTATTATCATTATTTCTATTATTATTATTATTATTATTATTATTATTATTATTCGCATGGGCAGCTTCTGAAGACATATAACAGTCGGGTGGCACTCAGCGAGTATCGGAGCAAGATGAGTGCATCATGTGTGGCGATAGACTTTAGTTTTTCCATCATGGGCATTAGCTCCACTGTGCGCGCATTCAAGGTGTTCGTCAAAGCCGTATACGTTGACAGAGGTGCGTCTAGGAGTGTGGCCTCTGAAGGGTTAGTCCATCTGAACTGTCTTAATGGTTCGAAGTCTCTCTGGATATTAGCACAAGTCGAAATGATTTGGATTTTTTTTTGATTTAGGAAGAGGCCGAGTTGTTCGCATTCGGTTTCGAGTCTGTTTATATCTTCCGCAACCTCTTTCGCCCTGCCACCTAGTGTTAGGTCGTCCAGAAAACCAACTGTGAGCGGCGATTTAATTTGGATGAGAATGGGTTGTAGAGGGAGACAGAAGAGTAAGGGACCCAAAGGGTCGCCTTGTTGAGGCCCCACTTGGGACAAAACACAGTATCGACCGTATTTGAGATGTGAGTGTTCCAAGTAAGCTAGATTGCAAAAGGTTCCAGTTCAGGAAAAATGTTATATAGTGCTGTCAGCATTTCAAGTCTCTATAGGCTGTTGAATGCGTTGGAGAAATCTATTTTGGCTATGATTGTTTCGTTGTCTAAACTGTTCAAAAATCGTCTTGTTGCGTGTACTGCTGCCTCAAATCCTCCTGGTACACCAACTCCGACTTGTCTGAGATATTCAGCAACTTTAGGCGTTGCGTAAGAGCTGGCACATTTGGCTGTCAGTCTGCGCCAATAGTAACCAATGACAATGGATCTCAGACCTCCAGTGCTTTTCCTAAGGGCTAAAAGAGTTCCACCGAAGAGGGTTGCTCGAATCCCAGAAGGGCATTCTCCTGCGAGAAGCAAGTTTACCAGAGCCGTAATGGCGGCTAGCAGAGATGGGCCCGAGTCTGATTGGCTTACTAACTCTCGGATGTGCTGGGGGCGTAGGCCGTCTGGCCTCCCGGCCGATCCCGCCGAGAAGTTGCGAATGCATCTGATTACGTTCTCCTCGGTCATCTGAAGCGGGGCGGCATCCGGTGGCCCAGGCACTGGGTCCTGGTTATAAGGTGGGGGCCGGGTGTTTTGTTTTGAGCTCCTCTCATGTGGTTTCGTTAATTGGGATTGGCTTGTCGTCCGAGCTCAGAATCCTAGCTGCTGCTCGGATATTCCCATCTTCCAAGTTAGAGGCCTATTAGTATTAATAGGTCTATTATTGTTAACATTTTTTATTATTTTGAGAGGAAGAAGGAATGGATAACGTTGTCTCCGAGATATCAATTCTTGTACATGCATGCATATTATATAAAATATACATAATAATTTAATTGCTTTTCTACTTTAGGCGGAAATCAAATGAACTTCAATTATTTACCAAATGACGTTAATGCTTTTTTGCTGATAAAAAACTCCGAGCAGATGGTTACTGTAGGAAAACGAAGAGATTGGTTGTAAGCCACTTTATAACTGACGGTGGTTGGATATTCCAAATAATACGATATGTGATCGTAGATCTGGTAAACCATGAATCCTGTTCCGAAGAGTAAAAGCAATGTCCAAATAATCTTCCGGATAATCGAACCAATTTTGTTCTTTGTTGGTTTGACCAAATATGACAAACCCACAACGGATACCTCTCCTGCGAAGATTTCCATCCGACGCCTCATTGCCATTTTTATCATACCAAAGGAATTTATTCCTTTGTATGATTCTATCCTTTCCAGGTCGTCAACTGCTTCTCCAGTTTGATTGGTCATGCATTCATCAGTGACCGAATTAGTCTCGGAAATCCTCGTTCTCTTTTTTGACTTGAGCTGATGGTCGCACGAGTCCGATTTTTCTTCATTATCTTTCAGTTTTGCCTCATCTACATCAAGTTGAGTTGACAACATTTCGCCTTCCCGCATGTATTCAATCGTGAATGGATGACTCATCTTTCTACCGATTCTGTGAAAGCAATGCCTCAGAGCCGTAACATACATGTATTTAAGGAAAAGCACAACCTTTCACAAGACCTTTCACAAGACCTTTCCACTTGAAAATGGCATTAATTCGCAGCCCAGTTAGAGCAAAACTGTACGTCAATAATGAGAGTTCGGCTACTCTCATAAAGTTTTATTGCTGCTCTAATCAATTGTACGGAAGACTAGACATGCTAATTTGGAGTTTTGCTGAGTGACTGCTGGTAAAAATTAAAGAAAGATCCTCAGTGCCAGGAAGACAAAGCTGCTAATGTACTCATTTACTGCTCAAATATTAAATGATGTTAGTTTCTTTTATTTGGGTCCATTATGATAACATTAATTTTAGTATTTGTTTTGCATGGCTGCAATAATTAATAAATGAAGAGTAGTGTGCTAGGGAAGGCAACAAGGGGAAAGAAAAGATCGAACAGTTTGAGTGTCCTAGTTCCTCGTGTAATTACGAATAGGAAAGAGAACGACATAAGGTAGTCACAAACAGAAGATTGAAGGAGAAGCAATAATGAAATAAAAACTTGGGTAGTACTCAAATGATTTAATGTAAGCCTACTCCAGTTTTTGTAACAATTCTATCATTGAATATGATTGCAGATGGTATGTTCTCTCTCTCGAAAACGAAAAACGGATGTCCAGCGATGAAATGTCCTCAAACAATAAAATGCATTATTAACCTACAAGCACTGTACAAACAATTTCCACTCTTAGCAAACTTATGTGAAATGCTTCGCTAGATGTCGTCTGTTTTGTTTTCACTTCACCGCTTACAATTAATGCCCATAACTTAAGATATTCGTCTTCTTCTGCATGATTCCATTATACGGTAGCGTACTTCATAAATCACATCCACTATTAATCCGTCACATAGCGCATTTACCTATACTTGTTTATTAAGACTTACCCATATGTCGTATATATATAAACTGATCTAACATGATCAAAGTGCATTGGCGACTAACGCCACGCTGGCTATCTTGAATTGCCTAGATGGAGCTTCAGCGTGTCGATGCGCCATTTTTAATGCAGATTATTCTAGTCTGTGAAACCGATTTTCTGGAATGCTCCCACCAAGAGCTCCGTCTAATAAAAGGGGATTCGTCGTCTGTATTTTACGTCTCTCCTACATTTTGGGCCGGAGATCCTCTGAACAGATATCTTGAATGAGCGTAATGGTAGGTCTATTTATCTCATTGATTGATCCATGGATACTTCAAAATAAAAGTTTCTCAATAATGATCAGAAGATCTTCGGTTGTAAAGTCGTGAATAGTTGTTTGCTGGCAGACTTATTCTGTCGTCTGACAAGAGAGATCATTAATGTCTGTCGTTTCTTTTGTTTTCTTGAGATCATTGCATGCGATGGCTGCATGTATAATACGGAAGTGGTGAACATCACTGACAACATTGGCGGTGCCTTGGGACTGATTCTAGGATGCTCAATTCTTACGATTGTTGAATTTATCCAGTGTTTCGTCCAACTATTCGGGGATATTGGCATTTCTGCTATGTTCGCTAAAATGCAACGCCGTTGAAAAGTTTAGTTGTGAAGAATGTTGGTCGCATTACATCATTCTTACTATTTCAGGGAATGCGGATTCCTTGACACTTAGAGGCTAACCTAACCTGATGTGAATTTTTTGCCCTAATGTCAGTATTTGGGCTGCGATGTTTTATACCTGTGTTGCCAAGACATGTGCTTTGATGTTTCTGTACATAAGTGATTTTTGCCTCATTTGATATATTTTGTGTCTTTCTGACTGTCTGATTTATGATGCATGGTCACGTGCCTCAACGTCCTCCATTGCCATTTTTCTGCTAGCTACATGTATAGCCTGTAAAGTATAAAAGATGTTTCAAATGTATTCTGCCGCTAATGCTGCAATTTTTATATCGTAATGATAATGATGACATTGATGTTGATAACCTAGAGACAGAAGACATCATTTGTCTTAGTTCTAAACATCTTTATGACAACATAGTCATGATTATAATCATCTTGATATTGAAAAAAGTAGAGATCAGTATGATCCTCTTGTGTATCGCGACCATGACCATCGGAATTAGTTGCAGGACAATCATCAGGCTGATTACAATGTTCTTCATAATCAAGGTCAAATGCTCATGGTTGGATATTCCAATGTGATCACTCACCCAACGAAATATTAATTAGAAGATTCATTATTTTACAATTTAAAGAACTTGATCATTTCTTGTTGTTTTAAAAGTTATTTAACTATGTGTGAATAACGATGTTGGTGAAACCCTAGTTTAGGCTGGTAAAGAATATCCCAATTGTTTTTTACTTCTCATCTGATCAGTTCATGCATTTATATACTGCTAAGATTTATATAGCGCCCTTTCAAGGTTAGTACTCGGGAGCGCTCCCGACCACAGCACGGCTGAAGAGAACAGTTTCAAGGCGAGTATAAAAGAGTCAGAGTGGTCAATGGGGCATATCATCATATCAACTGACGCATATCATCCTTGCTATGGATGCGTCATTCAATAAATTTATATCAGTCAGACAATGGGGCAATCGCAACGCCAAAGGGAGTTTGTTCCAGAGTGAGTGGCCAAGCACTGAGAAGCCACGATTTATTTTGAGTGGTGCGGAAAATGGGACGATGAGTAGGCCTCGCTCAGTAGAGAGGATAGAGCGGCGACTCGGTTAACTCAAGGCAGAGTAGTCCACAGGTCGTGAAGATAGGCACGGGCGAGACCCAGCATGGATCGTCAGACCACAACGATGATACGGTTCGAGATTCGCTGCTGTAGAGGAGCCAGTGGAGCACATCCAGCATAATAGCCGAAGACACGGCCAGATTTCGAGCAGAACTCGACAAGATGTGCGGCAGAACAGCAACCGCTGCGAAGCCTGCTTGAAGTCGTATCATATGCATTCAATTAGAAATGGGAGCTGGAATGATGAAGAGAATAATTGTTTCCTTAATGGATTGAAGCAAGGAATTCTTCACCATAAAACGATGTTATATTGATGAAAACGATTCAGAAAGAGTATAAATCGGATTGAATAAAATAATTCTGCTTAAGTCGACAATGAACTTTGGTCACATTAGACCGATTGGCATGTTTGAATGCTTAAACTTACTAACATTACATATAGATATATAGGCCTATATATAAAAATTTATATATATGCTTCTATAATCTTACTAGCATTATATATATAAATATATATGTAATGTTAGTAAGTTTAGGCATTCACATATGCCAATCAACGATAAGCGCTCTCGGAACAAAATGGTCAATTCAGCTGGTCGCAAAGGCATCCACAGCACCCTATGACACTGTGGTCAAGAAACAGACAACATAACTAAGAAATGGGAATTGGCAGCTCCAGTCTTCCGTACCATAGACAAGTGCTGCAAAATAGTTTTTAGCAATAGCTGAGATCTCGTTTACTGACGTAGGTTCTTGTCCTAACTGGGCTTCAAGCGGATATGTATTGCTTCAAAACACAAATGTTACGGTTTTAAAGTAATGCGTTTCACCAAATCGGCAGAAAAGATGAGCCTTCCTTTCACGATTGAATACATGTGCGAAGGTGAGAGGTTGTCCCCTCAGCTCAATGTAGATGATACAAAACTGCAGGAAAATGAAAAACACTCAAACGTTTCAGAATATCACATCGAGTCAAGATCAGGCACGAAAATCTTCGAGACTTATCCAGTCACTGAAGGTTACCAGACCGATCCACTTGGAGAACAAGATCACGACTTGGAAAATATTAATCTTAAGAAAAAACCAGTTCCTTTGATGTGATGAAAGTGCCACGAGACGTAGCATAGAAATCTTTGCACAAAAAGCATCTGTTGTGGGCGTGGCTTACTTGCTTATACCATCAGATGACAAAATTGGTTCGATTATCCGGAAGATTATTTGGATGATCCATCTGCTGTTCGGAACAGGTTTCATGGTTTACCAGATCTACGATAGCATATCGCATTATCTAACGTATCCAACTGCTGTCAGCTATCAAGTGGCATACAACCGATCCTACGCTTCCCTACCATCACCATCTGCTCGGAGTTTTTTCTCAGCAAAAAGGCAGTCATGTCATTTGGTAAATTATTAAATTTTATTTGGTTTTCGTCTAAATGATAAAACTATTAAAAATATTAGGTTCTATATAATGCGTATCATCAGCGTATGTAATGCTACCGGTAATGACCTACAACACTATGTCTACAATATAATGGATGCCACACTGGAGCGCAGAGCTGAGGATTGAGGAACCGACGCTGTTGGTCAAATGAAATTATAACATACAACGTAATGGGTGCCCTGCGTGGCTACCGATATCATTCGATCATACTGTATCTGTAATCATACTGCGTTGTTGCCAGCTAGAAAAATGAACGAAAATTATTTGTGTCTTTATCTTCAATCAATCAATCAATCAGTCAATCAATCAATGCCATTTATACAGCACCTCTTCAAGATAACCATTAAGAGGCTCGCTGCTTGGATCAATATCGGTGCATAAAAACAACAATAATGATGGCAAAGTAATAATAATAATAAGTGTAATAATAGCAATGATAATAATAAATAATAATAATAATAATAAAAGACAAACTTCCTTTTCCAGAACTTGGCGGCATTGATCCAACGTTTCAATGCGGTGGCTTTTCAGGGCACCATGTCAAGATTACAGTCCACTGACAAGCGGCGACCCAGATAGCATGATGACAGATCCGTTGGCTATGCTGAATATGATGAATAATGAATAATAATAATAATAATAATAATATTATTATTAATAATAATAATAATAATAAATAATAATAATAATAATAATAATAACAATAATAATAATAAATAAATAAAGCACAAATGAAATTTTTTTAATTGAATTTTAGACACCTTTATTTAAGGAGATATATTATTTATTATCCTTATTATAATAATTATTATAATTATTATGACTGAGAGTTCTTTAATTGTCGATCCCGGTGGGCTGTTTGAACATGCCTCTGAACGCTACGGCGCTGAATCTTTGAGTGCAAATGGAGAGACGTTGAAACAAGTGCACGGTCTCCATAGGTCTCCTGATACGGCTGTCATGCGGCGACCCAACTCCGTCAAGAACTCGCGTCCAGCGCGATTGATGGGTCCCAGTGATTCGAATGCCAAGGGAACGAAGTCATGTGTGGTGGGAAGAGTAGAATACTTGGAACACTTTCGGTCCGCGGCATGTTCAGATGCACCGCCAGGCACTGATTTTATAACAGTAATAATAATATTATTATTAATAATAATAAACATGACGATGATGATGATAATGATAGTAATAATAATAATAATAATAAAAATAATAAAAATAATAATGATAATAAAGAACAGGTTTCATGGCGAGCATCCCTTCTCAGATGGAACCTTTGGGTCTCACCAGAGAAGATGGCAAGCGACCGGACGGCGTGACACTCATCCAGTGGTCATGCGGCAGGTGCCTCACTTGGGATGTGACTGTTTCTCTGTAGCTGTCCAGCGAGGGAACGCCATCTGTTTTTCGTCAACACTACCATGCTAAATAATAATAATAATAAATATAATAATAATAATAATAATAATAATAATAATAATAATAATAATAATAATTCGGTCCCCTCAATAGTGAGGGCCTCGCCTTTCTGTCTGAGACTGGACGCCGACTTTCGACAACTACCGGTGACACCCGAGAGACAAACTTCTTTTTCCAGAACTTGTCGGCATTGATCCAGCGTTTCAATGCGGTGGCTTTTCAGGGCACCATGTCAAGATTACAGTCCACTGACAAGCGGCGACCCAGATAGCCTGATGACAGATCCGTTGGCAGTGCCAATGATGTATAACACTATATGTGACATTATAATAATAATAATAATAATAATAATAATAATAATAATAATAATAATAATAATAATAATATAATAATAATAATGATATAATAATAATAATAACAATGTGTGATTAGATAATTTGTTTAGATTGCTCCAATTCCAATATTTCTCCGTATACTAATTTTGGGCATAAATATAAATAGGTAATATTATTAAAGGTTCAACATTTCGAGATTTCGGTTTACTGAAATTCCCGACAATTGTGGACGTCGGACTCAGTGGCGATCAGTTAGTGGTGAACTTTTCTCAATTTGATCTGGACTTGGAGTATGTTTACAATCGCGTACTCACAAGAGCGAACGATGCGCTGTTGGAATGGTGTGGTCATAATATTATATCGCACTACCTTGACTCGCATTGCACTACTCTAGTTTATATGATAGTTTATGATCATTGTGGGCGGCGTGAAATGTCATAAAAACACTCATAAATACAAATGTATAAATTTCTATACATAATATATAAATATATATTATGTATAGATATTCATTATTATGTATATATATTCATTCAATCGGTATTTATATATATTCATTCAATCTTTCAATAATTTCGAAAATTTATATAGCACCCATTCAGGGAAACCTACTCAGAGGCGATCTCGGCCAGGCTGCGTTTTACATCAAGCGCTTCCGATCCCACAGATAAATAATATGGAACGCCGATTTGGATAGCATAGCGTTTTACAACCATCTAGGTCTATAGTTCCCGTGAATAAATAGGCAAAAATACTTCAGTAATCCGGAGGACTAGAAGCCCTTATATGTAATCAATATCGGCATTGGCATTGTCTATTTACATAAGCAACATATCATTCACCAAACAGGCCACAACAAGGCCACTAACTTCTGGGACTTAGATATTTAGTGCCATTCGTTGTTTGGTCAAATGTCAGCATTCATACGATCAGAATCGTAATGTCTAAACTTCTATAGCGCTGCTCAAAGCCAAATCTGGAATATGTGCGTTTTTAGCCCATTTTGGAACATTCATTTCATAATTTTCCTGTTTGAATGTTTTGATGCCGCTAGATGAAAAGCTTTAAAATATGTCTATCTTGAAGTTTAAAATATTTCTTGGTTTTATCCACAAGATGGACATGTACATGAGCTTTTTCAGAATACTTCGGAACTGGCAATATGTTTTATTCCTGTGATACGAGAACCGCTTCTAAACACCGACCAATTTATGCTCGCACTAACACTCGTAAGTTTACAATAAGATGCGCTGGACCAAAGATATGGAATGACATCCACCCTTATGATATTCAAAGTGCTGCAATTTTGCAATCATTTACAAATACGATGAGAAATTATTTGCTGAATTGTCCATTCATCTGATTTGAGTAGGCCTAAGCTTATTATCCACCCCTCGCAGATTGATTCTTTAAGTTAGGCTTATAAGAATTAGTTAAGATTGGTTAGATGTATGACTGCAACTTGAATATTTCCTGATGCTGCTTTATACAAGTGTTTTGTTTGCTGCACATTTGAGTTCATTATGTCAGTGCTCACAACGATTTATATAACAAAATACTTCAGTGGGTGGGCCTGTTAGCGGGAGGTAATCCTTTCGGGCCAATCTCTTTGTGACCCAACTGAGCAACTAAATAGGCCTACTATGTGTACACATTTGATGATTTTGTTTTGATTTGGTTATAATAAAATATTTTCGTTCGTTCGTTCGTTAACAATGCACTCCATACAGTCCCGGATTACCCATTAGGCAGAGTAGGCAACTGCCTATGGGCCCCGCGACTTTTAGGGGCCCCATGAGACCGTGACGAAAGAATTTTTTTACTTACTTACTTACTTTTTCTTAAGAATAGAGTGACGTGAAGACGCTGACGTCATACAATAATGTTTACACTTCAACTTCTTCAAGTTAGTCTAGTAGTTAACTTAGTTAAATAAAATAAAATAATTAAAAATAAAATTAATAGGGCCCTAGATAAAATGTCAATCAACGATCTCAGATCTTACTGTTTATGTAACGGGTGTGGAGGCGTTCTTATATAGATGACTGTCAAGGGCGCCAAATTACCTGATGACTCCTCTGATGTCTAAAACACTAGGTGCCATTCGATCATGTCGACGGTACTTCGGTATATCGTGTATGTTAGTTTTAAGTCGAGAAAAGGCTAAAAAGCATTGCGCTAGGTTTAGACAAGAGCAACAAGTATCTTGAAGAATGCAATTTATGCAACAATATTGTTTTTTAAACTTACCGAAAATGCCGCTCCTAGGACAAGTGCTGCCTGGGGCCGTTCTCCCCACTCGCCCCCCTCAATACGCCACTGTCTGGAAGTAACGGGATATCGTTAAACAGCATGGAACTACAGTAGCTCGTCTATCGTTGTACTTAGTGCACATGCCTAAAATTCTCAGTATATAGAGGTATTGTCAACAATGCACTTGTCAGGACGGTAAATGCATTTTGCAATTGTTTGTTGGTGGGTTCCCATTAAGGTTTGACAGACAGGAGAGACCATTATCGTCTGTCGTATCTTTCATTGCATTGATAATATTGGATAGGGGAATACATCGTTGTCAGGGCCTTAGTAAACGGCAAATGTTAAATAATCATTCGAATGAAGAATATATATATATATATTTATTCATTTATATTTATATCATTTTATATATACCATTTTATACACATAATGAAACATTTATATAGCGCCTTTCAAAGGGCGCTCTCAGACAGCCTACGAAATTTACGATGTTAAGATGTCAACACTTACAAATGCGTCACAAAAGTTGACAAAATAGTGCATAGTAAGCTGACAGAGTCACCAGTGGTGGGCCCATACACAATTGTGGAACCAACCAGCCGATTCCCGTTGACAACTGACAGATGGCATGAATGTATATATGTTAATATATATATAGTCTGTTAAGTGCGCAGTAAATTTATTGATAGACCCCTTGACAGTGGTTCGCCAAAAGCTCAAATGACCTACAGCGAGATCATATTGCGAGGCATTACAAAACTTTAGAGATACACTATTTACAGTAGGCCCCTACAATACCTTAGACATACATTATTTACGGAACAATACCTTAGACATACATTATTTATGGTACAATACATTAGAAATACATTATTTACAGTACAATACCTTAGACATACATTACTTACGGTACAATACATTAGAAATACATTATTTACGGTACAATACTTCAGACATACATTATTTACGGTACAATACATTAGAATTACATTATTTACGGTATAATACTGTTGAAGGCATCTCGCCAAGCATTAGCAACATGCTAATTCTACATTTAAATATAAATGTAATAGGCCTACACTCATCTGAACTTCTTCTTAAAGGGGCGCCGTAGAAAGGCTTGATACGTTACATCACAGTACAGTACATTACTCCCTTGATTAAACTTCACTTGTGTTTCCACACATAGATATGTATCGATCTATGGCTTCGATAGCAATTCATTTACTACGTACTTTATTCCGCATAAACTACCGTCAACCATTTCAGTTGTAACGAGCCTTCGCACAATGTCACGACCTGATCATTCATTAAAGACGTCGCAAAGAGGAAATATAGCGATCTATCAAAATTTAATGTGAATATAATAAGAAGCTCTATCATTAAGGCAGTTAGCCTAATAATATTAAAAATTGTCGTGAAGTTTCAAACTGACAAGTCGCAACATGATAAGAAGTACAGTATGAACCAATGATAACAGGGTAGTGTAGGAGAGGAATTGGACTTCAAAATAGGCCAAACGGTGAACATGAACGGAAATTACCACAACTAAGCCAAATATTGTCCTCTGTTGGTGATGCCTGTATCCCTTAGCTCAGGCCGTCAAGGGGGGACATTCGACGGGACATTGTAGTCAAAAGCTGCTTTAATACAAGGCCATTTCAAGGTCAAAAGGCTAAAATAATGGAGAGATGGCCAATTGCTCAGCCAAGTATTGTTCTGTTTGTTTGATTCTTTGATCTGTAATGTCGGTCAGGTTAGAACTACATTCCAGAGGTTAGAGCATTTGGCATGATGGAAGGTCTTTTCTAGGTCAAAAGGTCAAAATAATTCTGGTTATAGCTCAGCCAAATCTTATTCTATTTGGGCGATTTTTTTATCTTTTAGCTCGGACAGGCAAGGGCTACATTCGAGAATACCAGTAGTCGAGAGCAAACATTGTATATAACATTTTAAGGTCAAAAGGTTGATATAATGGAAAAATGGCCATTACTCAAATCGCAGATGTGTTTCATAGCAATGAAGTTGGAAGGAATTTTATGACCTGCTCGACGATGGTCTGGCCTCCAAGCAATCAATCAAGGATTTAGAACGTCAAATGCATTGTTTCAACTCGCTAATGCTAAGGAGGAGAAGAGAACTCGCTTAAAGTCGTCTTCGCGGACAAATAAATATGGCTGGAATATCAGCGAATGATCAACATCGCACGTACCTATAAATACGAGCAGACAGGTTTTGATCGTGGAATTTGGCCTTACAGGCTATGCTGGAGATAAGCCTACACCCCATAAATTGTAGCTGCACATCACAATAATCTGAAATAGAAATACTTGTGCATGCAAAATGGGATTAGTTTGCCATCCAATTACAGCCGGGAAAAAATTTTCAGTTGGTAAATTTGTATTCAGAAGAAGTGACAAATTATGGGCTGGCGCAAACCTGGTGATAGAACAAGTGTTAATGCGTTCAATGAAAATCAGAGGTGGATTTACATGTACAAAAGAAAATGGATTATCAGATACCGAGAGGAAAACGTGGTTGTTTTCCATTCCCCAAAAGTTTGTTCATCAATATGATACTACATTTTGCATGTTGCATATGCTGAATGAATTTGACCTTGTAGTGCTATGTCAAGGTCAAATAGTCGAAATCAAAAGAAAACCTCACCAACTGATAAGTATACAAAGAAAACAGTACTTGGCTGAGTTATGGCCATTTTCCCATTATATTAACCTTTTGACCTTCAAATGACCTTGATTACTAGTTCCTTTCAAATATTTGCATTACCAATTCGAACAAACTGATAAAAGAATCACCCAAATAGAAAAATATTTGGCTAAGTTTTCGACCTTTCCCATCTGGCGAAAGGAAGTACAAAAGGACCGCTTAAAATTGTGAGTGGGCACACTTGGTCTTCTATACATTTTGCAATAACACTGGACTGTAATTATGTGGTCATGAAAACTCAACATTATGCTACCGTATAGAGTAATAGATAGCACACTGGGAAGCAGACCCGAGGAACCGGGTTCAAAACCCAGATCTCCGTATGGTTGACTAGTCCATCATTCACTAGACGTGGGTCAAACTAGGCGTTTAACGCAATGGAGTCTTGTATGACTGCCGACAATTGTTATTCGACTACTAAAATACCTTGTAGTCTTTCTTCATAGCGTGCCTGGTTGCCTAACCATGCTGTGGTTTGTCAGTTTGAAATTAAACTAAAATTATTATTATGTCATTATTATTATTACCATTACAATAATTATAAATTATTTATGGAACTGCTGCGTCCCCACTGCTTCAGACACTAAGACAAAAATTTATTATCATTACTCTTATTACAATATTATTAATATTAATATTAATATTATTAATATCATTATTGTTGTTGTTGTTATAATTATTATTATTTTTTATTATTATTATTATTTTTAATATTAATATTATTATTATTTTTATTATTATTATTATTATTATTATTATTATTGTTATTATTATGTTACATATCGAATTATTCATCATTGGCATTGACAACGGATCTGTCATCAGGCCATTTGGGTCGCCGCTTGTCAGTGGATTGTAATCTTGACATAATGCCCTGTAAAGCCACTGCATTGAAACGTTGGATCAATGCCGACAAGTTCTGGAAAAGAAAGTTTGTCTCTCGGGTGTCACCGGCAGTTGTCGAAAGTCGGCGTCCAGTCTCAGACAAAAAGGCGAGGCCCTCACTATTGAGGGGACCGAAGGTTTCTATAGCGATTGGTACAAAAGTGTATTTCTTCTCCAGCTCTGAATATTTTGTGTGTTTCCTTGTGGCTGCTATCTCCGCCGCTCCACCAGCTGTGGCAGCTGTCTCGGGGATATAAGAAGTGGCCACTATGTCCACCACCGTCGCGTCCCAAAGTAAGGCCCGCCCCCCACTCCACGGTATCAGGGTCTGCCCGTCCGGTCTCTTTCCGTCTAATCTGGAAAGACCTGACGGTTCCTTGACCGCTGAAATACCGGCCCTGTTGAGGCTGCGATGGATAAGGTCGTTGATATTGCAGTGTCTTGCTTGATGGCCAAAACCCAAAGAACAGGACAGGCCATGTGCGCCTCTGGCAGAGACGAAGGCGCAGGTGTGCGGCTCGCAGATGGCCACCCCTAATCGTAGGCCGACCGCCACCCTCGCGGTATCGTCCTCCAGTCCGAGATCGCGAGAAACGAGCGGGAGAGCGTATAGCCAGTCCGAGGCGTGCGTTGATTGCAAGACCCTTAGCCTCGCCTGGTCGTAGGGATTCTGTAGCTTTTCTTCTTGTGCAGACAGAACCGCGTTTAACAGCGGTCTGTCAAAGTGGGCTTGTTTATGGTCTGGCGTCATCGGGGCAGAGACTTCGGTAAGTTGAAGCCAGGTAGACATCGCCGAGTCACATGCCGAGTCCGATTTCACCGCTACTGATTCTAAGATGAGGGACTGGATTTGGAGAGTGCCCGCGGCTGAAGCCAAAAAGGCGGGAAGTGCCAGCGAGGGCGCCTTCCTAATTCCCGTCTAGCGATTAGTTGCAACCTGTCGAGGGCAATTCCATGGTCGGCCACACAAGTGTCAAGGGCTAAAAGTAGGCGAGAGCGGAGCCCCTAGGAGCACGGCCGATGATGTATTGACCCGGGCGAACTGTCTCAGGAAGCCTAACGTCGCTGATATGGGCGTCGGAAGATAGGAGTTCGCATTTTTTGCGGTTGAGCGGGAGGCCAAGTTGCAGACATCCCTCTTCGATCGCGTTAACATCCGCCTCCACCACCTTAGGATCTCCACCCAAGGTGAGGTCGTCGAGGAATCCAATGGCCAATGGTGAAAGCAGGTGATTAAGGATCGGCTGTAGCGGTAAGCAGAAAAGTAGAGGTCCCAAGGGATCGCCCTGTTGCGAACCTTCTTGCGATTGTATCGTGAATCTCCCGAATTTTATTGTTACTATTATTATTATTATTATTATTATTATTATTATTATTATTATTATCCTTATTATTATTAAATTACTATCGTACAATGTTTACCTGAGTTGAATGAGTAACAGTTTCCCATATCGTATGATTTGCTGCCGTCTGAAAAACATCACTTGAATAGCAGGGTCGATTCCCGAAAGAGCACTGAAATAATTACAATTATTATCTCTTCAAAAATCATACACACAAGTATGATGATTTATTGACAGTTTTGGCACACACCATTAAACAAGGCTCGTCACCTATTTTGCAAAATAATCAGCCATGAAAAAATACTGCACGATCATTCCAGGAATCAAACATTTCTTTAATGGATGACTTTATTTCAGCACCCTTTTAAAAGTGGCCATATCTTTGAAATATTTTGTTAAATAATTATTTAATGTTTCGTCGATCTAGACACATTATATGAGAAAATAACTTGATAGGGCCCACTGTGCAAGCTCGGAAGGGTTGGTGATGGTACCTACTTTCAAATGACGTGTCGCTACTTTGGCACACACCATTGACAAGGTTTGTCGCCTCTGTAAAATAACTTAATTTTAATAGGACCGTTAAAGAGTTCAGATTATCAGTGCGAATGTAACTTGCATTTGTTAGGTTCTCTTCAGCGGTTATAACAGGGTAGCAAGGTTTTGTTCTTGTGATGCTCGACATCTGGAGAATCAACAATTGATTAGAATACGTGTCAATCTGGTTAACATGGTTGATCGATTTAAAAGGCTAACTCAAAATGAAGCATAAATTTCAAAGCTGCCACTGAAGTGCTCGAAAAATAAACGATATGTTGTAATTATGTAATAAACGTATTCTGTGGAAGACTCGGTTCGATATCAGAAGCGTACGTCAAATAATGCAACTTGTTACGAGGAACCTCCTTTTATTGCTCGTGGAAGCCCGACAAACAGATTGGAAACGCAACATTGACAGAGTCCAATGGACGAATACGTAAAACCTCTGGAACATGGAACGAAGGCCATGGAGAGTCGGTGAGAAAGAGACATAGCCACGCAACGGGTGATAAATGATTAAATACGTCACGTGGTGCGACTGCTAGTGGGTGGAAGGTAAAACAACAGCTCATTGAATTTCTGGTTACCTCGTAGCAACCTCCAACGGCGATCCAGAGTTGAATCAACAAATGTTTTGCCGAGTTGACCGAGGAAAGTTAAAGGAACAACAAAAACCGTTGGATGGCAGTCTACTGACGAACGACAGAGGTGGAATCACGGAGCGTAGACGGGCAGATTAATGGAGGTTGCAAAGGACGTTGGTCGACAGTCCTCAACAATAACTGTGTTAGCATGAACCGTTGGCGACAACGCTGGAACACTCAATGATTGGGACAAGCGAGGATTCAACCCAACAATGCCGAGGGACAACGGATGGTCGGAAGATAGATATCGATGGTATGGTGATGACAAACAGGTAGCCACATGATCTGATACCTTTCTACGGGGAACGGTTACAGATATGGCGATGTTGCACGAGTTCTTCCAGATGGATGATCGATAAGATAGGTTTCAACGTTAGCCGCAATAACGTGTGAGTATGGAACGCATGGGGCAAGACGCAGAGTTTTTGGGAAGCCCATAATGTCGAGCGTAACCATTTAAACATCTTTCCGTCTAACAGGTGCGATCGAGACTTGCAGCAAATAACTTTCAATAGGTCTGAGAAACATAATCGACGAATTTCTTTGCAAATTTCTTGCAATCAGCGATGAAGCAGAAGAGTGTTTACATTGATCGCGACCAACTTTTCAACTCGTCCTCTTTCAACGTATGTGTTGAGGTCTCCAACAAAACATTGATTGCGAGAATTATAGGAGACCTACAAAGAAACGAAAAATAATATGTTACGTTTCAACAAATGTAAAATTGTAGGTTTTGTATTATGATGGTAACAGTAATAATTATGGTGTGCACATCATGCGAGAAATGCAAACAACGATGCAGTTACGTTATGTTAGAGTTTAGTTTTTGTTGACCGATCGTAATTAGGCCTAACTGTAGAGTTTCCTTCTCCTATCTCTGCTCCTCTTCCGAAGTAGCTTACCAAATGGGCAGTGGGTTTCCTCGAGAGAGGAGTAGGGACAAAAATTACTGAAACACAACGAAAAAAATTGATTAATGCTAGTCAATTCTCGGTCTTCTCCCTTTTTCATGTTTTGCTCTTTATACCCGTTCACTTCCATTTATCATAAAACCATTGCCACCTTTTCCATAGAACGCACACACTAGTTTTAAATTACCACATATCCTGCTGTTATGACTTTGCGTTACCAATAACAAGTTGCTTTTCAAATTGAAGTCCATCGTTCATAGACCCCATCACCCTAAGTGTGATTAACTTGACGACATATAGTACTCCGGAATTATGAATATTTTTTCTAGAAGGCCGTTATTCGCTGCAGAAGCCTTATTTGCTTTCCATAAGTCAGACGTTATAGATATTTACTAATTTGATTTATATTGAGGTAACCAAGTAGGCTTCTGAAAAGGCGCTATATAATTGCTTAGAATGAACGGATGAATGAGGCATGTGTATTCATTGCTTTAATAATATGTTGTGGCATGTCTAGGTTGGAGATGCAAGGTCCTACGCTAAAACACTCCACAAAGATGTTTTGATGATGAAAATTATAATTCACACCCGGAAGAAAAAAAAGAAACCTGTACAGAGTCTCACATTCACCTGAGTCAAAGACGCTTAAAGCCTTAGTCGAACAACTCGTTAGTTATCCAAAACATGGAACTGAGAGCAGAAAGTAGACTAGCTATCTTAATTGGTTCAAGGTAAATTTTTCGCCATCAAGTTCTTCGCCAGCACACTTGTCCCCAGTCAATTTCTTCGCAATTTCATCCATTCTGCTCTTAACAAAAAACTAAATTTTTTAAAGTTTATTTGGCTGTTCAGCAGCTTGTTAGTAGCAACATTGGAGATTTTACTTTATTTGTGCGCCAGAGCTTTAATCAGAACATATGCCATGGTCTACTTAGTCTATCCATAGCACGGTGAATAGTATAAGCCATGTAGCTTCTATTGAGCATTTCCGGTATTAACGAGTACTCGAGTATCCGCCATGCTACTTGACCGACTACTTGACTCCAAGGCTACTCGTTAGCGGCAGCCCTAGGTATGGTCAGCCCATGTCAGCATACCACTTAATAATAGCAGCGACAATTTATATGCCGCCGCCAAACAACAATGCCGCGGTGACATGACGTAACTTGATCTATTTATTTGCAACCGCAATTATATGCTTGGAAGGATATCATCTGCAAAACGTCTCTTCTTATTCGAGCCAATTATGTGCTTCTGCCCGCATTTCGTATCATCAGCTAATCATAAGCCTTGTAATATAATGAAAACCAAACGCTTCGTTACACATAATAATTGAAATAGTCGTTGCCATTTCGCTATAAAACAAGATAATGAGAACACTCGTGAGTCAGGTGGTTCAGACTCCCTGGCCATTCATTGTAGACAAGAAATGTTGGCTTGTACTTACTTTCGTGGTCCTGGTCGAATATTGCATTGCTCAAAGCGCCAAAACAGCCACAGTTTTCTTGTTTGAAAACCTCCACACTAGGATTTGTTCCGTGAGTCAGATATGTCTTCATCACACATTTAGAAATAATTTCAAAGACTTAATATATTGTTCCTATCTCGCGCCCAATGGTTGGTTCTTTGCATTAGTCTATAATTATTTATTTGTGCTAACGCAGAGCGCAACCAAAAAATAATAAATGTGCATGATATAAATGAACTTATATTGATCAGCATCAAACTCGACATCAGAAACATCATGATCGTCAGCATCACATTAATTGCTTTTACAATCAAAATCTCTACACAATCACCACCACCACCACCACCACCATCATCATCATTTTTATCATCATCATTATCATCATCATCATCATCATCATCATCTGCACTCTACTCACCACCACCACCATCATCATCATCATTATCATCATCATCATTATCATCATCTGCACTCTACTCATCGTTATGACCACCATCGCCAAAAGACTTCTCAAATATCATTATTATCACCATGCTCATCAAATTAATCAGCATAATGATCGTGATCATTATCATGGTTATCACGATAATGACAAATACTCGCCAAGCCCATCATCGTGATTAGGTCCTCTATCGCAACGATTATCATTTCGATCACGATGGTGATCGTGTTAATCCTGATTATGATCATACTGAAGAATGTGGCGACGTTTATGATGATGATGTTGATGAGCAAGATTATGATCAAAATTATTGTCACGATAACATTTAGTTTGATGGTGACGATGATGATCATACAATATGCATGATGTTGACATGATGAATCTGACACTGATCGTCACAATTATAATGAACATGATGAAGATGGTTATGTTGACGAGGCAGATTACAATGATCACTACAGTTATCCTGATAACTAACATTTTAACAGATTAGCCCAATCGCAGAAAATGATGATGATTACAGCAGCACAATTTTCAGCAGCATTTTCATTATCACGATTAGATCATGTTGACAATCATTATTTTCATCTCTATCATCATCTCAGTCATGAATTTCATCAAAATCATTATATACATCACAGTCGACACGATCAATATTATTATCATGAGCATGATCATGATGTCGCCGATTATGATATTGATCAACTATTATGCTATATATAGTAACGGCCATCATGATGATCGATTTTATGATCATGATTATCATAGTGATGATGACACATCGAGAATGATGATGATGATGATGCTCGCCACCTTGATCTTATGAAAGTTGATTGCAACGGGCATTATAACCATCATCAGGATTTTTCTTTTTGTCATACTGATGATGGTCATGGGGATTATGATAATGATGATCCTATTGATCTTTTTTTAAAGACCAATATGATCAAGATCACATTTGTTATTTGATCATGATGTCTTCAGCGATCGCTTGTGGTTATTCAAAACTGTGATGATAATATTTAGCTTAGAAATGTTAAACTACATTATCATGCAAGGTATGTCGAGGCCTACTTAATTGATCAAACTTACGTGTTTGTCATGTAGCATCTTGTCGTAAATCTTACACAATAATCGGTAAATAAATGGTCCACTGCTTCCAAACCATCAAAATTGTCATTGAACAGTTGGCCTAATGCAAGAGATCTTCAATATAGACGCATGCATTCGGAGCACGTGATCAGTTGGGATCAATAACATTTTACACGCGTGTCAGACTTCCTGCCATTTTATTTAATAATAAATATAATTGCACGAATTCTGTTTATTGTCAGAATAAATATTATTGGAAGAACGAAAGCTCCTTAACCTGAAGTTGAAAGAATCGTGCGGTAGGCCTATTATTATATATATATATCATGTATAGGTACTGTATACATATATGTGAATCAATAATAACGTGCTCATGACAATTTTATATATATTGTTGTATAACCTTGCTGCTACTGAGCATGAATCCTGGTGAGTGATGGTAACGTATATTTACCTTCGGTAGTTTAGTGGCTAGACTAGAAAGAGGTGTGGTGATAGCTATATAAACCATCTATAAAGGAGTGTAAGGAACAGACTGGTGTTTTTGGTCGGACGCGATCGTTCTTGCCAGATCCGTTGAGGTTAAACTTTAGTGACTACTCTTTTGTGGTAAACTATTATTCTTAAACCTGCTGACCGTTTCCTGTCGAATTACTAACAAGGCTGTGTTGAAAGTTGCTGTTTTACTACACTGTTCTGCTTGAAGATGAACTTTGTTTCTTTTGGTTTCTGAAAAAGGTATACTCATGTTTAATTACTTGGAACTAAAGCCAATTTATATTATACTCTTTGTTTGAAATTAAGGACCTCTCTAACAATATACATGTATATAAAACATATATGCTTATAACATATATACAAATATAAGCCTTAAACGTTATTCTTAATTCGGATGGTAATGTTACGCTTTCTAAGGGTCTAACAAAATAGTTTCCTCTGCTTTATATCACATGATATGTTTCCGATGCAACCGGGTATAATTCATTATAAAATTACCAAAACTTCTTCTTCTTCAAGTTCTCTGACCCAAATCTTCCGAATATTTTGGAAGTTATTATTTAAGTATAGCGTGCATCGCTAATGCACATTGATCAAACTAAGCCAACGAACTATTACGAAGGCTCATAAAACACAATGTCAATGTCCCGTATTTTAAGACATCAAATAAAGCTTTTAGAAGCATTGACAATAAATTTGTTGAACTACAGATCACCAACTGTGAGACATACCGTTAAATAAAGTACGCCTAACACTGTACGGAAGCAATGACATGAAGAATTTTTATATCTTGGTTAAAATTGTTAATGAAACTGGCCTTGACCCCGACGGGACGAAGGCCAATTGTCTCCCTCGCCTGCTCATCTTAACACCGACGATTTACTCTAAGCTTGTTAGAGCTTACATGTAAATGTTAAGAGCTGCACTCGGAGAAAATTTAAACTGACACTGCAGTCCAGTGGTGCTAGTCCAAAGCCTGAATAATGGAGGAGGGCGACGCTAACGAGCTTAGTTATCGCACAGTTTCGTTAAGCTGCAACCATATTCCGATATGTAGGCTATTTAACTTCTCTTGTCAAGACACAGAACAAAAAATGATCTCGTGACCTGAGGTAAGCATTTGAACATCGCTCTGGACATTTTGAACTTAAAAATACTTATGACTGTGTGACGGAGTCATGAATTGTTTGGTCGTACCTTATTCGCAGTTACCATCAAGAAAAATATGGATTCATTCAATGATTACTTGTCGTCAAAATTAATGTGGTATCAGATTATGATAATTTATTTTTGCGCGAGTTGTGAGTTTTGAATTGAATACAGATTTTATTTTGTACTAAAACATTTGACTGCCTAACCATTCTGGTCGTTAATAAAAATAATTATATACATTGCAGTAAACAGCAATCTACTAAGTGAAAATTGGCAGCTTGAGTCTTCCGTACCATAGACTAGCGAGGCAATTGAACAATAAATGAATTGCCAAACTATTGCTTGTTGACATAGGCCTGCGTTCTAGCACTAGCTTGCCTGCTTGTAAATACCCCTATCAAGCGGAGAGATCGTATCGTATATAGGTCTAACATTTTTTTTAAAATACGGTTCTAAGGTAGGATTTCATCATACAATCGGTAGATAAGATGAGTCATCCATTCACGGTGGAATACATGCGCGAAGGCGAAATGTCGTCACCTCAGCTCGATGTAGATGATGCGAAACCAAACGATAACGGAGAAAAATCAGATGTTTCCGAAAGTCAGATCGAACTAAGATCAAGCACGAGCATTTCCGAGACAAATCCGATCACTTTTGGATATCATACTGATCCACCTGAGAACCAGATGATGACTTGGAGAAGAGAGAGCATCACGACAGAAACAGCTTCTTTGGTATTGTGATTAAGGTCGTGAGACGTCGGATGGAAATCTTTGCAGAAGAAGTATCCGTTGTGGGTTTGTGTTATTTGGTCAAACCATCAAAGAACAAGATTGGTTCGATAATCCGGAAAATTATTTGGACAGTGCTTCTACTCTTCGGAACAGGATTCATGGTTTACCAGATTTACGACCACATATCGTATTATTTGGAATATCCAACCACCGTCAGCTATAAAGTGGCTTACAACCGATCTCTACCCTTTCCTACAGTCACCATCTGCTCGGAGATTATTCTCGGCAGAAAGGCTTTCGTTTCGTTTGGTAAATGAGTCAATTTTATTTGAATTTTGTAAAGAAAATAAAAAATCACTTGAACTAGGATATAACTATTATGTTATATCGTCTTTTCGTTCGTGGGTTTGTGCACATTTTCCGCCTCAATATTGCAAAATTGACGAAACTTTTTTCTGGAATATTAACAGAGAGACTATCGTCTACTTTCAGCGCTTATCTGTGGTTATCTAGCACTTCAATGCAGTCGATTTTGAAGTAATTATTATGTCAACAACACCGTCTGCGAGGACTAGTCATTACAAGGCAGATAGCGTTCAATTGTTTGAAACCCTTGGGATCATATGATTCCATGACAAATGGTTTTGGGACAAAAATTGATGGTCATTGACAAATAATTGTTGACGACAAATGTTTAACGGACAAATGGCTCACGATCAAAGCGTTATTATTCGCACATTGCATTCGGTAATGTTTAATTGACAACATTACCGATTGCGAGTTCAACATCCATTTAAGTAAGAATTATTATAATTTGTTCATTTTTTTAAATATGAGTTATTTCAATAATCCAACTTTTATTTCTGCAAGTATTGTTTTCATCCATACATCATCCATTTAGGAATTATTACTGTCATTATCCAACTTCTATTTAGCAAAATATTTTTAATCACCTGGATATTTTACCTCTAGTGCAAATTTATAATTGCAGCAATGGCCAGTTGGACATGTACTTTTTTTTGCCCATCACCAAGTCTGCCGCATTTAGGCTCCTAAATTGTTTTACGATTTCTCAGTGAAACTGTCAGTCTATTGAAATACGTTTCGTCTCATGCTAAGCTTCACGTGTTTAACTTTAAGGTCCGCAATTCCAAGACATGACTTCAGTCAAAGTACCGCCAGTGTTGGAAATCGGATCCGACTATGACCATCAGGCGTTAAATTCCACGCAGCTGGATTTCAACTGGGAGTTCGTTTACGCTGATTTATTTATAAGACTGGACGATGTGTTGCTAGAGATAAGATCATATTAGGGATATATATATATATATATATATCACCACTTTTAATCGCATAGCACTAGTTCGCTTTATATCGCAATATATATCATGGTAATTAACTTATATATATATATGTATATGACATTGATTGCTCGATAGAGCTAGCCGATTAGTCTATTATAGGGGTTGAGTGATCCAAGATTATCTCACTTAGACACAACGTTGACATAATTAGGCCTATGTATACATCAACCCTACACCGACAGCACACCAGTTCATCCGCTACAAAACATCCATTTCTCATCAATCTCATGCACAAATTCGAAGATGGCGGCTTAATGTTGTTGCGTTTTCCACTCGTTTGAAGTAATGAGTCAAACAATAAGTTGATACAACGAAACTGATTATTGATCAGCAATCTACACGGAAACGATCCCACAGCAGAATCTGAGGCTGTAGAACGTTTTGTCACAACTCATGAAAACTGTAGGAATATTAACCTACTTAATTGCTGGGCCTTATCCAGTCACGCCCACTAATTCGCAATCATGGTAAAAACTAGTCGATGTTATAAGAACTTGTTGAGGACGGGTAAAATAAAACCTTTACCCATGTGATCGCGATTCTATCTCCCGTTATGGAAAGTCTTCCTAAATAAACTGTGGCTGAGTCGCATGTATACTGCATGTTGATCTCATCTTGGCCCTTTATCCCAGGCGACCATTGTGCTGTCTAATGGTGCTAACATCGTCAAAATACCTAATACCTAACACATACACGAAGGAGGTTGAGAGGTATTCATGTTCCTCAAACCAAAAAATTATTCCATCGAATCATGGAGCAATCGGCTGTGTATAGTTCTATCAAAACAACATCTTCAACAAACAAAGTTCTACCAAAAACATCAAGATAATCAATCCTCGTCCAAAGATCACTACTTTAATTATACAGGGAATTTGGCACGATATCTCCAAAATGAATGTAATAGACATAGCCATCTGTTACACTCGAAATCTCAGGTTTCTCCAAAAGAGGATTCTCCAAAAGAGGATTCTCCAAAAGAGGATTCTCCAAAAGAGGATTCGCAAAGAAATTTATAGGACACAGAAACTTCCTAGTGAAATGTAACACGAGGGACATTCTTCAATCTACCCATCTAAAATTACAAATGACCATCTGATCATGATTCGAAAAAGGTTTCTCTTTTTCAAATAGTTCTACGGGAAACAATATAACTGTGTTAATGCAATGTAATGAAGCACTTATATAGCGCCACTACAATCAAAGGTTCTCACTACTCAACACAAAGCTAAACAGAAAAAAGGAAAGTCAGAGGACAGAGAGAGTTGTTGCAGCCGATGGAACCCACGTAGGCGAAGCTCTTGGATTGGGCCGTGGCAAAGCGCATGCGGGGAACCACCAGAAGTCCGCGGGCAGAGGACCGAAAAGAAACTCGGTGCGGTATAGAGGAGACCCTTGTACAGAAAGCCAGAAGGTAGGCGGGGCAGACCCAAGAACACAGTTACGCATCGATGATTAATTAGCTATCGACGCAAAACCCAAGATAAAAGGTGCGCTGGTCTAACAGAAACCCTTAGTACTCTGGTACCACGTGGGACTGACTCCATCTTTTGTGGACTTCAACTGTTCAACATACTAAGATTCCGACTGTTACAACTTAGTAGGCCTGCATTTATGTGTAACTAAACACTTGAATGGAAAAGACGAACAGAACAAAGGTCCGTCAAGCACAACGGTGAGCAGTGTTGTTTTAATAATGTTTTAATTTTAGTTTTAGTTTTTTTAATGATTGTTAGTCTTCATTCTTAGTTTTAGTTACGATTGTTTCTCAATTTAAGTTTTAGTTTTCGTTGCAGTGCCTATGTCTCAATTATAATTTTAGTTAGTTTTAGTTTGTCAATTATAGTTTTAGTTGGTTTTAGTTTTGTCAAATAAAGTTTTAGTTTTAGGTTGCTGATTTAAGTTTAAGTAAATTAATTATTGCTTAGCATAGGTATGCTTGTTACAGCTTTAGTAATTTAATATCAATTTTAGCTTTAGCAATAATTCCTTAGTTCCAATTGAATCCTAATCGAAAGTCAATGGTAGACCATAATTATTACGGTCTGCCAATGAGATTCGTCACACGTGAGACCAAAGGCGAGAGAAATGAAAATGTCAAAATTTCTGATTCAACTAAGTGAACTTTTCGCGGTAGTAGGCCTACCATACATTTTTGCTAAATAAAAAATGTAGGATTCGAATTCGCGGTAAACGGTAACCGGAAGTAGACACATCTCATTCTCCACGTGTGTCTTAGAAGAGGTACAGTATGGTATAACGTCACATCATATGCAGAGTTATGTACAAATCATGCAAACAACGAATACGCGCCTAAGTTATGAATATTTTCAAGCAGAAATATTTTTTTATTCTGGCTAAATATCGTTTTCGTTTCCCTTGCATCTATTTTCGTTTCGTTTTAGTTTTAGTTGCCACAAAGTTCGTTTTAGTTTTAGTTTACGTTGACGCCGCAGTTTAGTTTCGTTTTAGTTTTCGTTAACGAAAACGTTTGATTTTCGTAAAATGCCATTTTCGTTTTCATTTTTGTTAACGAAAACAACAAATTGTGCAGTCTCACCGTTGGTGAGACTGCACAATTTGTCTTATTACACAACTAGTTTAATGCGAGCCTATTATTGTCGAATTCGCACATGCTCTTGAGAGCAATTATTTGAGAGACATTTAGAGTATTGGTAATAGGCCTATAATATGATTATTAGGATTTCGTGACGAACGTAGTTCATCTACTAGCATGCTTAACATTGTTAATATTCTACATGCCTCTAAAGTAAATGCTCTCCAGAGCATGTACAAATTCGATAATAATTTGGTGCCAACGTTTTTTGATAACCTCTTCATACAAACATCCTTCGTAAATCCTTATCAGACTCGCTCCACTCAAAGTTACAGGCCAATCTTTTGCCGAACAAATACTTGGCAAATATTCGCAATATGACAGTCTGGTCTCATAGCTTGGTATATGACTCCAATGGATTTATCTAGGGTTTATCTAGAACTATCACACTATTCAAAAACAAATACAATATCCGTCTACTCAATGTCAATTATAGTCTTCCAGCGTTAGTTCATTCCATTTGCATTTCAGTTGTACGATCTTCCGCTGGAAATGATAGATATTATTTTACAAAAGTCATACCTACATTGAACATTGAATTCACCATCAAAGCAGAGAGACGAAGAAGTTATCAGATGTCTGATATCAGTCGACGTTTGCTTCAATCAAAGAATTATCAGAAAACGATTCAAGAAGGCCATCCGACGTTACCTGAAAGGTAATAATGATGTCTTCCAAATATTACTGGTTAACGTATTTACTTGTACCACAAAGAATGTTTTTTAATATATATTCTAATATAGTCTGAAAATGGCTGTGTCATTTTCATCACACATATGGTTGATCAGCAATTCTACAGAGTGCATTTAATAAGGCGCTGCATTCAATATTTCAGTTATTTTAACTAATGCGTTAGAAACCGAACGGTGCTCATAAAAACTGTAAATGTGGTCACATGTGGGTCATCACAGCCATTAGCAATTTACGATTTACAAATTGGTCAGAGTCACTGGACTAAGTTGTATTAAAGATTGTTAACGACAATAGGTATTATATCTGTGGCGCACGATACTTATTGGATCCAGTTATTTTCAGAGAGAGTCGAAATATTGATATCCTGAAAATTTCCAAAGCATGACTTTTATTTTCAGCACTAGTCAATAACAAACACCAAACGCCGTTCCCATTGCAAGGCTACCGAAAGTACGATGTCGACAAGTCTCCATTATCTTGGGCTGCGGATGACTAGTCTTTCCATGAAGTTTCTGTAACCTTTAGTTACTCTGGCAGAAAACAGAGTTGATCTAAATAAAAATTCTAAAAGAGTTGAGACTTCAATGTGCAGTAAAACGTCTGAATGGTGCAGCCGCCTAACTGGACTATTGAGCTATCGGGCCTACTTAACTGTCACAATGTATTATGCTTGTCACATGATCGAGAACAGAACAACAAAATGGTTACACATCGCAAAAATTTTTCAGATTCATGGAGAGTTTAATCAAGATTTGAAATTCCAGAATGTAATTTAAGTAGCCTAACTAATGGCTGAAAAATTAAATCTGTGGAGCTAATCAATAAATTTGACTTAGTATCGTGTGACCTCATGCAAGGGATGCTAGCGATAGATATAATAACAATTCAGTACAACCCTGCGCTGCTTGATTATTCCTAAGCCGTACAGAACTAATCAATCGCCTATCCTTTAGGTTATAACGCTTCACAACGTTACTTCAGCAATCATCCGAAGTCTTAGAACATCACAGGGATCCTCCATCTTTTCTCTGTTCATTCAAAGTCAGAACATTTTTCTATTCACTCTGAGGAAACTTTGTTTCGTCGATGATGATATTTGTTATGATGTAACAGATCTGCGATGTCATTCAATGGTAGAGAAGAGATGTTTTGTGTCTTTTAGATTACCATTATAAACGCAACAAAATTTCTGTCATTATAAGAAAGAACCAAGATTATCTCATTGAAAATATTCAACCGACTAATAAGTTTATTGCTTCACTGTTGTCTCTCAACTGCATAACGAAAAGGCAAAGTCACTTCATTCAACGACAACGTTCAACCTTCAATCTCTTGCGGATTCTGAGATCCATTGACCATTTTAAATTTCCAACTCTCCTCAAATGTCTTCGAGAAACGAATCAGAAAGCGGTGGCAAGAATCCTAGAAAACGGAGGAAGTTTACATCGTTATCATTTGATAGCTAATATAATGTTTCATTATTGTTCCAGATAAGTATTAATACCGAATTACGTAAGTGCAAATTTTTTCCGAGACCTCTAATAATTTACATAATTGATTATCCGAGACCTCTAATAAGTTGCATGATTGATAATGCGCAATCGGTTTAGGTCCTATGTACTCACATTTTATAATTTATTATCACAACTCCATTAGAAGTAGTTGAAACTCGTGGATATATTCAACGGTTAACTTAAATTCCGAATGAACGTTTCAAAACCATTCTGACACTTTGGCATGGTCACAGTTAAGAAAGAACTTTCCCATAAAAAGACCTAGTGAGTGTTGGAGACGAAGTAATGTGGCGGTTTCACCGATTATTGGCTATTGTATTTTTTCCAACCCTTATTAGTAATATTATATTGTCTGGGGTCAGGGAACAGTACACCAGAGGACAGATTTCAGAGGCCAGGGAACCGTACGCCAGAGGAGGGTTCAGTGGCATGGGAACCGCATGCCAGAGGACAGAGTTCAGAAGTCAGAGAACCGTACGCCAGAAGACAGAGTTCAGAGGCCAATGCACCGTACGCCAGAGGACAGAGTTCAAAAGTCTGGGAACCGTACGCCAGAGGACAGAGTTCAGAGGTCATGGAACCGTGTGCAAAAGGTCAGAGGGTAATAGGAAAGTATATAAGGCGAGAGTCGGTGTTTAAGAAGAAGTCGAGGCGCGGGCAACTTGCAAGTTGATCTTAGGTTCAATTGAGCATCAGTCCTTGCAAGGTTGGTCCTCCGCAGCGCGCATAGTTGGCCACCCTTCTCATGAGCGGATGTCTCATGGCGAAATACTCGGGTGGTTAGGATTTAGGCCTAACTATAACTCTAGGAGTTCAGTAGCGATGCGATAGGCTCGAGTAGGTGCAATTTTATCAGTAGGCCCGCACTCTGCTGTTTAGTTTAAAATATACGGAGTTGATTCTGACGGCATTTTCTTGTTCTATTGATCGAGGGCGGCATTAGTCTGGAGTTCGAAACAAAACATCAAGCCTCTGCCAAAAAAGCTGGAGCCGATTCCACGCAGGATTCGTAGCTCGAAACAATCCTGTACGGTCAGGCTGATGAAACAGACAGCTACCCGTGTGCGTTGCAGTTAGGGTCCGACCAGGCCGCTTAGTAAAGAAAACGTCACATTAATAGGTTTCTAATAAGCAATATATTTGTGGCTTCTCTACGCCCTAAATACTTCGTGTTAACTAATTTGCCAATTTACCTCGATGCCTGGTGCATTTCGTTTGCTGAACTGCGCTGTTCATCCACACTTCATTCTGCCATCAGGAAATTATCGTCATCAATAATGCTGACCCCAAACATCCAAATAAAAACGATGAGGTGTTGCACATTTTGACGCAAACAATGCTCATTGTTTAGTTAACTGTCATTAGAATATCTTAGCACTTCCTAGTAACAACGTATTTCGATGAAATTGTAGAAACTGCTCCATCCGAGGATGTGTGCCTTTATCACGCGGTTTCAGAAAACTACGCGTTCCAAATGCCTGAACAATGGCATGAAAGTGCTCAATTAGGCTACGCATTTCGTTGCAGTTTGATGTAACTCCGTATTGGTTACGTATCCATCACATAAAAATATGTTTTAGTCATCTGCACTTATCTGAAACTACGTCTGAGTAAATATATTTGCCCATTGAAATACGATAGTTTTGTTTGTAGCTGTTATAAGAATGCGACTGGAAACTCTTTTTACAGCGCGGAAAGCGCTTCGTATGCTTCATAAGAAGGTCGATGACCTTCTAAACAGAACCCAACCATGGTCACATCGAACTGATGAACTCATTAGCCAACTGAAGGATAATGGAATTGAGATCCTTAACTCTCAATTGACGACATGGTTTGTGGCCGTTTGGATCTGGTGTCGTTCACAAGCAGCCCTTCAACACCTACAGAAGCTGCACGAATCGAATCAGCTCGAAGATCTATTCCTTGAAATTATTCAACCATCAATTTACACGAGGACATGGACAGAATTAAAGACAACCGTTGGCAAGTTCTTGCAATAGCTTAACAATTATAATATTATGTTATCAAATCTATAAATGCAATAAAATAAAGGCCTCTCCAAATTGACTACTCAGAGGCGCTCCCGACCCAAGCTCAGTCAAAGAGGACAGTCTTGAGAAGTTTGTAGAAAGAGCCAGAGAAGTCGCGCGGGAGAGAGCGCAGGTCATATGGGAGACTGTTTCAAACACTGGGACCAACAATTGCGAAAGCTCTATTCTGTCTGGTGACAGTGCGAGCAAGGGGAATCATAGAGATATTAAAGCGGCGCTGGTCAAACAAATCAGCAGGGTGTTGAAAAAAGTGGACACAAGAAGGTTGTTAATTGACTGAAAATTAATTAATTGGGAATACTGGACTGTTATAGAGATAACCTTAATCTATGGAGCGACGTATCTTGCATGAGTTACATGTATAATTAGTATCACAAAGCTATATGGATCGTGTTTAAGTAGTCTATTTTTAGTGTGATAGGGACATAAGAAGACATAGGTCGTAAAAGTGGACGAGGCAGATAGGTAACAGAGACCTTTGATGAGATGGCCAATTTATAATAAGGACATAGATTTGAAAGATATTCAGTTACTAATGAAGAGACAGGTTATGAAACGGATAGCAAGTATTTAAAGTGCTGCTAATTTTGTTTGGCTTTCGAGAGGCGCTTTAGCAGTTTGCGGATAACAATTTGATTTAATGATTTTATTTATTTAGTGCCATTTCTGTTTTGAATGAAAGACAAGAATGTGAATGACCAAACATTTGCCAGATGTACTTTAATTATAGTTAATAACAATGATAACAGTTATACTTTTTGGACATTATCTAAGAGCCTAAGAGATCATTTATATTGTTATAATTATTATAATATTCAACACAACAACGCCAATAATGATACATAAAACAAGAAATTAAAAATTAGAAAACAAATATTTATGAATAAAAAGAAAGATATTATCAGCAGCGATTCACTTACGCATAAATGACTGTTTTGTTTTGATTTAGAAGAATGTCCGATATAAATGTATTTTGCTGAGAGAATTGACACGGGATACGATGCACAGGGAGCGACAAGATTGCGAAATGAAATCTACGTCCTAATTCGTTCGTATTATGTTAAGGTAATTCGTGTCTTTGGGGATCGAAGTCCATTTGCTTTTCAGACGGCAATCGAAATTAAAAAGATGAAAGCTCCCTTTGACATTGTATCCGGTGAAAATGATAATTGTCTCTACGTACCTGACGCTAAATGTTTTGGCGTCTGGAAGATAATAATAAAAACTGATGACGACTATAAAATGATCAAATGGCTGACCACTGATCACCGGCCAGTATCTCTGTCAGTGTCCACTAATGGTCATTTGTTGGTGGTCGCTTTCTCGTCGTCCATTCTGAAGATCTACGCATCAGACGCAAAACTTATTCGATGCATTCAGTTGCCAGGCGACCTCCAATGTCCAACACATGCAGTGGAAACATCAGTTGGGAATCTCATCGTCGTTCACCCGATTGAAACTTGGATGGCAGAGGCCATGAGCCAATTGACGAAAGATGGACAGATTATTCGTCGTTTTATTCCTTCGAATGAAGTACAAGAGAGGTGTTGGTTTGTCTATCTATCACTTTATTCAGACGACCGAGTGCTTGCGCTTGACAATATGCATCAAAGAGTGATTCTTTTGGATTCAGATCTTAAGTGGAATCGAATTCTTTGTTCAAATGAAAGACCAGGAGTACAGATGGCTTCATGGTTTCATTACGACAAAGAAAACAAACAACTGATTGTATGTGTAGCTGATCATTTTTTTGTTTACACTTTAAGTCGGAAATGGTCTAAATGTTCCGCTCTAGATTTTCATAAACTATATGAATCCATATGAATTCTTCCGATCAACCAAATTGATATTTGAAATTCGTAAAATTGTTTTGCTCGTCCACAATAAGAAACAATATGTATCTGATTTCCATTTCTTGACACGAACAGCTGGCATATTAATTAAATTAATGAGGCTGTTTTTCATGGCGTGGTGATGCAAGTGTGGTGAGACAGAACAAGACTTTCACTTCAAGACAGCTTCCAAAAATTTGAGACACTACCTCGAGACCGAGACAGCAGGCTTCCGAGACCGAGATACTAAAAAACTGTCTCGAGACGTCTCGAGACCGAGACACTGTCACGAGACCATACAACTCTGGTGTGCTTAACTTGAGTTTGTACAATTTCCTTGATACAAGACTTGATACTAGCATCTTGACACATGGCAAGTTCGAAAAGCATCTAGATTTTTCTTCAGTGTCATCCGTTTTTTAAATTTTACGTGGGGTTGTCGACGACACACAAACAACTAAAGGCAATGTTGCAAGATTTAGAAATCGCACAATTGAGAACAAAATATTACGGAGAAGGACGTTTTGGCGCCAGAAGTTTTTGCGCAGATATCTGATACAATATATAATGATCGATGATAATTATTACGCTAAACTGGGAACTGGAATTGTGACAAGAATCATGCTTAAATAGAAGCGGATATGATATGGATATGAGAATTCTACTCATCGTGGAACCATTTTAGTTACAATATTTTACAATCTTGCTTCAAATTAAATGGCATTATGTTTCATCAATCCAGCTTCCATTTAAGCATGATTATTTTTATCAATCCGGCTTTCAATTAAGCACGATTCTTTTTGTCAATCCAGCTCCCGGTTTAATTTAACAGTATCCTTTTTATCCTTTGATCCGGCTTCTAGTTAAATATGATTCTTTTCACCGATAATTCTTATACTACAGACGATTCCGAGACTTAACCTGATTTACCCTGTGGAATAATTTACGACACTAAAGTGTAGATTGCCATATAACATATTTATGTAATACATAATATACAATATTATTGTAACAGTGATCTGCGCCAAAACGTCCTGCGCCAAAAAGGCTGCGCCAAATCGTCATGTACTGAAATATTATAAAGATACATTTACACAGCATTTTAAATAATTAACGTTTTCGGCTGAAGTTTGCACAAAATAGTGTTGCAATACCAAAAGTCGAGAGGCTATTACGCAATAAAAACACGTATCAGTCTTTTACAATAATTCTACAATGAAAGCGATACGCATTGTTTAGTTAACTGTCATTAGAATATCCTAATCACAACGTATTTCGATGAATTGTTGAAACTGTTCCATCCATGTGTGCCTTTATCCATCACACCATTCGAGGATTGGATGGTAGATGGTAGCAAATTTCTCAGGAAACATAACTTGTGGATAGCATCGATAGCACTAAAACTATTTTGTAGCATACGAAGCTTTTGTAGAAGATCTCCGAATTATGAATTCAAACAGAAGATTCTTTTTCTTTTTTATATGGGCGATTAATCGATACAGCTTCCAATGACATTTAGTGGCATAATCATATTCAAGAAAACACAGCAGTTCCCGCCTATTATAATTTATATTAACTAAGTGTGGCTAACCTGAGTTCAAACGTTGATTCAGGCGCTACCACAACTTTACTCATGGCATAATTCAAAGTTAATAAATGATTCCTTAACTGTGTAAATTTTCAAGCAAAGACTTTATTAGGGCGACGATCATGAAATTCGTCGGATCATAAAATATAATGAGCAGATCAACAGACTATCCTTTCGAAACTGAAGTCTCGCCTTTTCAAGAACTCTTGCCCAGACTCGCTTCATAATTAGTCTACCATTCAATCCTCGACTGCCTTAACAGCAAAATTCACAGAACTTAAGACTTGGATTCCTAAGGATAAACATTTATCGGAAAACACCCTAGAACTAATCGATAAGCTAAAAGAAACTACAGAAAGCATGCTACAAGAGTACACCTAACTGTCAGTCATGCCCATACATAACGGTCTCCAGAACATACTCAAGCATATACACACGCCGCAAATACACCATAATCAAACAACTAGACTGCCAAAGCACTAACACAATCTACCTAATAACTTGTAGCGCCTGCAACAAACAATATATAGACCATACACAAGGTAAAGTAGTAGAAGGCCTATTAGAACACATCCACAATATAACAAATAAGCATAATAACCCATTAGCAAACCACTTCAACTCAAAAAACCACTCACTAAAAAATATTACAATAATGCCAATAGTCACTGTTGCTGCACTAGAAATGGCTCTTTTCAGGTGCCGACCATCCTCTCTACAATACCGCATCTTGGATCTACAACAACAATGGCAATAAGAACTGATGACCTACCAGCCTCACGGAATCAACCAACCACCAGAATACACCACCAGACAACACCACACCACCAGACAACACCGGAATCAACTAGCCACAACAACGTACCAACAGACAACCGAGCATCACCAGACTACACCAAGCACACAATAGCACCAGCCTCCGCCTCCCCTCTCCCCCTCCCACTCCTCGCGCTCCTACTCCTCCTCGCCATCATCATCCTCATCCTCAGCAGCATCAGCACTTCATCGTCGCCTTCATCATCATCACCCTCACCAGCATCATCCTCACCATCACCACCATCATCATCACATCAGCATCACCATCATCACCCTCACCTCCACCACCATTACCGCCATGATCATATCCATCACCACCACCAACCGAAAAACCGTAATCATAATATCATCAGATCTCACCCGTCATCTGTGAATCTCCCATCAACGAATTGTGCCCGTGCTCAACAATCACCTCGTGATTCGATACCTAACCCTAACCCTAACCCTAACACTAACACTAACCCAAACACAAACCCTAACCCTAACTCTTACAGGCCAGATAAAGATCTTTTAGAACTATTAGAATTAACTTTGATAAACAATGATTTCAAATTTAACAATGAAATATTCTTTCAAATATTTGTAACCGCAATGGGAAAACCAAATGCCCCAAGCCTGGCTAATATCTACTTAAGAGAGTTTGACTTTAAAGCGATGAACAGCTTTCGCATCAAACCTAAGCACTATTTCCGATTCTTAGATGATATATTTTTAATATGGACAGGCACCCGTGACAAACTAAAAGAATACGTAACATACTTACACACGCTTATTTCAGATATTAAAATAACACTTAACAATAGCGATTCTGAGGTTAATTTTTTTACAACGATTTTGTACAACTCACAACACGATAATTGCACCCTAGAAACACGAGTTTATTCTAAAGAAACGGATACTCACCAACTCCTTCGCACGACATCTTTTCATCCTCCGTACACAACACGAGGAGTTCTGAAATCTCAAGTGTTAAGATTTAAGCGACTCAGTTCATTCAAAATAGATTACGATCATGCATGTTACACCCGATTTAATTATCTCAAGAAAAGAGGCTACAAAAAGAGACAGCTCAGAAAAATGAAAAGCGACATATGGTACCACCACACACAAAATAAAGATAACGAAACAAACAATAGCAGCAATCTATTGCCAATCATAATACCGTATTCACCTATTGGAACACACCTAGTAAGAGAATGGAAACGGAACGTACTTGCTAAGGAAGGTTTCTCCGAATATAGGACAATTGCGGGGGACTCAAAACACAGAAATCTTACTCAGTTGCTTACTAACAATAAGACTAAAACCATAAAAAAAGATAATCTATCACGTGGTGCCTTCAAATGCAACTCAGCAAGATGCCAAACATGCCAACACCTTCCTATGACAAACAGATTCGCCAGTAAATATACGAGAAAATCCTATACGATAAAAGACACTTTAGATTTCAAAAGCCGCAACATTATCTATCTAATAAACTGTAAAAAATGCAATAAACAATATGTGTGAGAAACCAGCAGACAGCTCTCGGAAAGACTAGCTAACCACACGTCCAATATAAAACTTTAAAAAGATACACCTCTAGCTTCACACTTCAACGAAAACGGACACATTATACACAATCTAACAATAACACCGATAGAACAAATTCAACAATCAAAGAACCGTGGCTTACGATTACATCGAGAACTAGAATGGATTCATGAACTGATGATTTACAAACCGCTCGGTCTCAACCAGCAACACCATGAACAATCGACGAGCTTAGAATGACTCACGAACTGAAGATTGTGCCAGTACACCTTTACAAGGCTCACTTTTCCTAACTCTCACTCTAACTCTCACTCTAACCCTATACACTAACCCTAATCACTAACCCTATTTCTAACTCTAGCCATAGCACTGACCCTGTCACTAACTCTAACCCTAACCCTTACACTATCCCCAACTCTAACCATAACCCTTACACTATCCCGAACTCTAACCCTAACTCTAACCCTAACCCTAACTCTAACCCTAACCCTTACACTATCGCTAACTCTAACCCTAACCCTAAGCCCTAACCCGAATACCTAGCCCTAACCCTAACCCTAGCCCTAGCCCTAACGCTAGCCGTAGCCGTAGCCGTAGCCGTAGCCGTAGCCCTAGCCCTAACCCTAACCCTAACCGTAAACCTGACCTTAACCCTAATCCTAACCCTAATGGTATTTTGAATATGCAACAGAAATAAATTAGAAAGGGGCGCCATTTCCATAATTTGTTCCAGGGAGCAAAATGTGCTGGCAACCCTCTGGCTTTCTCTGTTTCGGCCAATTGTTTTGTAATTTCTTATATGGGACCTGTCGTTGCTTAGAGGCCACATATAGTAGCATGTCAATTCATTAGACATTAAGTTCAGTAACCACAAACATCATTTTCAAGATATCAATGGGAAGTCAATACTGTTCTTTTATTGTAGTGCATTATGATTCGCTTGTAATTGCATTCATTGAGCAGATGAAATTTTCGCCTTGTATTTACATAATATAGCAATATGCGTGTAATGTATTCAACATATGGGTATGGGTTTGCTGGTGTGGTTTTCTCATTGGTATTAGAATGAATATGGTAGACCTGGCTGTCAACGGTGTTGGTGGCAGAAGAGTGCCACTTATCCTGATACGAAATGTTGTCTCCGCTGCTTGCAAAGACAAGACAAGCGTGCGGCATCAGTGCAGACAACGTTTACTTCTTTGCTAGCTCATCCACAGATGGCTACATGAATCACTATCAAGTCTTGAACGACGATGCTGTTGCTGCAGATTTGAGCAATCCACAGCAAAAAGGTTACGCAATTAATTATACTAACTTGGCAATGATTTTCCTATTTCTAATAATTATGGAATGTTCGTGAACAGTATCATTGCTTTCATGTTGCAGTTTCAATGTGTGCAAAATCTTAGTGTGTCGCGGGTAAAAGAAGAAAGTTCACTACATTGGTCATTCAATGTTTTACATTTCATGCTTCAATGCAATCTGTAACATAGTGAGAAAATTTCTTATGGGAAACAAAACCGAATAATACTAAAGCAAACTGATATGTATTGTTGATTATATCATTTTTAAAATTCGTTGCTTGAGAATTATCATGACGTTATCTCCAAAGTCGAAAATTCCGATATATATCCAAAATAGACGTGCAAACTCCAGACAACTCTGGTGGAAGGATTAACGTATCTGGAGATGCGACGGTTAATTTTTGATGAATATCTTTAAAACGACATGTCGTATCTCTTAATTTTTTTATACTGAAGTAAGAAAACATATTGCTCGATACATGTCAACTTTAAACGCATTTTAGAAAAAAGGTGGAGATAAGACAAGATAATTCTCACACGACGAATTGCAATTTGTTAGTGCACTTACAAACTGCAATTTAAAAAATGAAAGCATTATGAGTTGTTTTAATTGCACATCTGCGTGTATATCTCTTCGAGTGAGCATACTTTATTACATGATGCTTTTCCATGCATTATCATTAATGAGTATATAATTTATTTTATGAGAAATGTCAGTCATCGTTTATGGATTTGTTTCAATGCAGATTGTATAACTTTCGTCAGAAAAACTAAAATGGCCGGCCAACCATCTTGGGCATGACATGAACATTAAAAAAGACGTATATAGGCTGCAGTATGCGACCATCGAGTTGGTTAAAATTAGTCGACTCATGATGGCAGTCGACTCCGGAAACTTTGAAAAATTTTCTGAAAAAAACTGCAGGAAATTGACATATCAGGTATATGAAAACATTTTAATTGCTGCAATTGAATGTGGCGCAGGTAACGTTAATCAGTTTGCTAGCATAATAATTGACTTTAATTTGCAAATAATCTCTTAGATTTATCAGTTTGACCTTGATATTGAACTGCAAATGCAGGCAGTAAGATTAAATTTTCCTGATGATGATGTAATTCATTCATTACCGATATTTATATAGCGCCCCTTCAAGGCTATATACTACTCAGGAGCGCTCCTGACTCCAGTACATTTAAAAAGAAAAGTTTTAAGGCAAGTATAAAATAAGTCTGAGTGGACCCTTGGTGACAACCGCAACGCCAACGGGAGCATGTGCCAGAGCGAGGGGCCAACCACTGAGAAGGCACGATTCTGTTTAGTATTTGTAAGGGCAAATGGGACAATGAGCAAGCCTCGCTCAGTCTAGCGGAGAGAGTGGCGACCCAGTGCTACTGCTGCTGCTGCTGCTGATGATGATGATGATAGTGAAGACGACAATGATGATGTTACGGAAACTTGTGAAGCAGTTGGCGTGATAAACGAACAAGAAGCTAGCACATTGCTTCAAATAGAAGAGTAATCCAGTTGGTCTTTTTCTCACTCTTTGTACGCCAGTCTCATTTGCCTGTTCGTGTCTACATGTATGTCAGAATATTTCTATGCTTCTGAATCTATGTCTGTGTGTGCCTTCTTGTTTAAAGTCTACAATGAGTACTACGATTATCAGTTGATAATTGTCTATTTATCATTGTCTTACATAAACATTTGATATTTTCGTTTGCAATTAGGCCTAGGAGGAGTTCTGTCTGATGTCGAAGACGACAGCTACTCGCCTTCAACTGTGCGTATCAATCAATGGAATCGAAAAAGATCACGTGTTTCGAGCAGCACAACGATGCTTTCTTCCAAGGCCGACAAAAGTGCAGGGAACAAATCAATAGGAATGATATCCGTTATGTCACTCTTATCCCAGACAATGATATATAAATATATATAAATATATATAAATATATAATGACGGTTGAAATATTCGTTGCTTCATTCTTCGTCTCCGTAGATCTTTGCAGAGATGAAGACTTTGAGTCTGTACACGAAGAAAAGGGAAAGCTGTACGGTTATGGGTCGGAGTATTGCCATTGACAGCCAGCTGAACATCGTCTCTCCAGGCTCATTCCAATCTATCATTCCAAAATACAACACATTTCCAGTGTGATCAAATGACCAGAAAACGAGGGCGAACAGGAAGTAGGTCGTGTAGAAGATGGTGATGTATACAATGTGGAGCAGACGGACCGGAAGTGCGGCCACAAAGACTTCGAAGACAACGACTACTCCATTCATGATGTGGTTATTGAAGTCTTTAACTGACAAATATCGAATGTCATATGTCGATAGGATGAGGATGGTGACAAGGATTGCAACTGGAGACGCAACGCAGTATAACGCCCAACTGACTTTCATGTAAAACGGCAGAGAATCTCCTTCTTGTTTCCTCTCTTTTATTCTGACTTCTTTAGTTCCTCCTTCATCGTTGATGTCGTCTATGTCTTTCCCATCCTCCAATTCCTTGCAGCAGCAACCCGTAGTTCGGTCTGTCGAGTGGACTAAGACAATGGTAGCTGAGACGATCTCATGAGTGGTCAGCAGTAGGTATGACCAATTGGTCAGCCAGAAAATCCACGGACGATGAGGGTTCTTGCGAGGAAAGTAGACCAGTGTAAGAATACAGATGATGCCAGTGTAGAAAGCCAGGCAAAGACGAAATATGACAAAAATCAATCGAGGAAAACGCCACTGAAATAATCACAACAGATGCACGTCATAGATAAATATTTTCACTCCGCTTTAGCATTATGGGAAGTCGGATGTAATGAAAAAAAGCATACCTATGTAGAAGCTAAATGTGAAGAAAATAATTCTGTCTTAAATGGAATCTGGATTTATGAAATGATTCACGCTTAAATGGATGATGAATGTGACGAAAAAATTCATACCAAAGTAGAAGCTGAATGTAATGAAAATGAATCTGTTCAAAAGGAAGCTGAATCGATTAAATGATTCATGTTTAAATGGAAGCTGGGTGTGATGAAAACACTCATAAATACGTAGAAGCTGAGTGCAATGAAAATGAGCATGGCTATATTGAAGCTGGATTGACGAAAAGATTCACGGCACCGAATTGTCCGTCGCCGAATTGTCGTAAAACCAAAAGATAGTTAACGATAGCAGGATATTTGGATAAAATTAGATGGAGCTGATTCTCAAAGGAAGAAATACGAAAGACAGCACCAACTCCGAAATGAAAACATCAAACCAACTGTGTTATGTTTAATGTACACCATTGTCTCCGAGAGGTCAGCGCTTTAGACTTAACTTAGAGGTCGAAGGTTCAAAGGGACGCTAAGGTAGAAAAGCATCGATTGAAATACTTCCATATTTTGCTCCATCCACGTCCATAGCGTTTTATGCCTAAGGTTCATTCAGATGCATTTTACAGTAGCCTTAAGACGTTTCTTTTCAGCCGGGGTTGAGTCGGGAGCGCTCCTGAGTAGTAACCTTGAAGGGGAGCTATATAAATTTTTGCAGTGAATGAATGACGAGGCTCAGCTCTGACGAGTGTACACACACTGCCCCAATGGGTCGCTGCAGGCATCCATACCCATGACACCTCTCATGACCCGTCCTTTTTAGAGCTTTTTACAAGTATTCGGCTAATATCAAATTGACAAACCGCAGTATGATTACAAAGTACACAGTATGAACGAATGATGACAATTTATTTCAGGAGTCGAATATAACCATCGGCAGCGACAGAGGCCGCTCATTGCGTTACACATCTCATTCAAACGCCGCCGCCAAGCGAAAGAAGGATTAGCGAACCTTGCGGGGATAGGGGTGTAGAACTCAGTTCCTCAGCAGTCTGCGCCCTATAGTGTGTGCACCACTACTCCTATGCCCACTCTTCGTCTTTTTTCATATTCTACTGAATGGTTTGAACTCAAAACAGATACTTACTTGACTTCTGTAGAAAACAGATGCATTTGAGAAGTCGAAGCAGAAACTCTTCCAACGAAATTCTTCTCGAAGGATTTCGCAAAAGGTTTTCTATAAATGCAAATAAAATCAATTAATTCGTGATCGTTGTGCTACTACAGCATAACGCATCCATAGATTAGAGCCGAGTAAATGTTTGCCATGATTACGTCCACCAATCTAATGATGCTTGATCGTTGTTTCCACCGATAATAACATGCGTAGCATAAACAGATACAGAGAGTGACTGAATGACAGACAGACACAAAGATACGCATAATGACTAATAAAGAAATGCAAGAACAGTTACTGACAATCGTCTAACCTTTCTCTGCATCGGTGCCTCAAAAATCAGCGATGTCGTTTCATCCTCAGAAGTTTGGTCCATTTTAATAATAATTTAGGTCTTTAGCCAAAGATAATATTAAGCACCTAGCTCAAATTAAGACATAGGCGCTCGCCGTTTTCTTTCCTATAATAGCAGTGACTGCCATCGTCGTAACAAAGTTTAAACTGTAAAGTCCATGTTATTATTATTCAGAAAACAATCACAGGGCAACCATCGTGTAAACACAGACGGTGTTGTGTTCAATGGTTAATGCCATCGTCTCGTGTCTGCAGTGGCCAGGGTCACATGAGTCGACCCCACTATGCGTATCAAACACAGACAAAGCATGTAGACTTATGACTGTTAAGTATTACACTACAGTTTAGACAATAGAGGGAAAACTCAGAAGATCCGTCGACCACCATTTTTACAATTACCTGGATATTATACTAACACAGAGACTGTAAAGAACCTGACATCGACGCTTGATCTGACCATCAATCAGATTGGAATCGATGCGGGAGAGTAATAGGCCTACGTATTTTTATGGAAGACTTTTCCTGAGCCACCATACACGCCTCCATCGTCACACGAGAGCGAGGAACCATCAGGTCCCCATAGGTCGATGAACGTATCAGTCGTAAAAATTATCGACAGATGATTTCAATAGAAACGTCTGCTGTGTATTTGGTCCGGAATGAAGATTCACTGGATTCTTAGCAAAACTTCTGAAGGTGCTTAAAACGCAGTATTAGTCGTCTCTGAAAGGTTTTCCATCTTTTCTGATGTTATTGTTCTTCATTGACATTCACAACAAAGGTTTTAAAGTCAGATCGCCGTCATAGTACAAAGGACGATTCAGAATCAGAAGTTGATAAGAAAATTATTGTCCTACGATTAAGGATTGTATTACGGTCAGCTACGATCTGAATAATGAGAGAGAGAGAGACGTCCTTCCGTAGATCCCATTGTTACGTTTTGCACTATAGAACAGTTACTATCGTTTAATAGACTGTTACACTGTGTCGTCTTTCTTAATTATTCTCTGAACTCTGACTCAGCGTTCCTCCTCTACTGCCAGAGCCGTCATAGCCCTCAGAGGCTAAATTCTAAAAAATCGCATTTTGGCTAACCTGAGGTTAATTTTTTACCCCACACTATTCGAGGCGTCTGACAAAATTTTACAATATTTGTTCAAGAACACTAGTTCAGCATGAAATTGTGGAGCAGAGAAACCTAATTAGTGTCAAATATCGGCACTGTAATTTATCTTATAGTCCTTAAAAATAAAGTTATCACAAAATAACATCCTTTACAACACTTGCCACTAGTCTTTTCTCAGTTGCATCGCCCATTTAACCAAGAATTGTTCTTGCCATTTTCTTTTGCCATCTTTAGAAATTAGACAAATGTCATCAAACTCTACATAATCACCATCAGCGTCATCAGTTTTAGTCCGATATCAATATAGCAGCATTAGAGTCAATAAGCCTTCGAGACATCTTAAACGCTGGTTATAAAAATCAGCCACGTGGCCATTCATCAGAAATGAAAATGACAAAAGTCACAAAATATATCAAAATAAAGCAGAATTTATCTGGGAACAGATACACCAACGCACGGTCCACAGACGCTCACTCATAGGACGTTTGCTCATAGGATGTTTGCTCATAGGACGTTCACTCAAAGGACGTTCGCTCATAGGACGTTCACTCATAGAACATTCACTCATAGGACGTTCGCTCATAGAACTTTCACTCATAGGACGTTCACTCACAGGACGTTCACTCACAAGACATTCACTCTAGAGACGTTCACTCATACGGACGTTTATCACAGGACATTCAATCATAAGACATTCACTCATAGGGCGTTTGCTCATAGGACATTCACTCATAGAACATTCACTCATAGGACGTTCACTCATTGGACGATCGCTCATAGGACGTTCGCTCGTAGGACGCTCACTCATATGACGTTCACTCTAAGGACGTTCAATCATAGGAGAGTTCACTTATAGAACCTTCACTCTAAGGACGTTCACTCTAACGACCTTCACTCATAGGACGTTCACTCATAGGACATTCACTCATAGGACGTTCACTCATAGGACGATCGTTCATAGGACTTTCGCGCATTGGACGCTCGCTCATACAGCTAATAAATAACGACCTATTTAGCAATTACATGGAAATCTTCTACAATTTAAACAAACAAAGATGCTACATCATCATAGTCAAATTTTACCATTTTTTCCGTAATTAGACAAGAAAACAAACACATCGGCCGGTTTATCTAACAGATGTGAGTGAGCGAACGTCCGTATGAACGAACGTCCTATGAGCGAACGTCCGTATGAGCGAACGTCCTATGAGCGAACGTCCATATGAACCAACGTCCTATAAGCGAACGTCCGTATGAACGAACGTCCTATGAGCGAACATCTTGTGAGTAAACGTCCTATGAGCGAACGTCCGTATGAGCGAACGTCCTATGAGCGAACGTCCATATGAACTAACGTCCTATGAGCGACCGTCCGTATGAACGAACGTCCTATGAGAAAACATCCTGTGAGTTAACGTCCTATGAGCGAACGTCCGTATGAGCGAACGTCCTATGAGCGAACGTCCATATGAACTAACGTCCTATGAGTGAACATCCTGTGAGTTAACGTCCTATGAGCGAACGTCCGTATGAGCGAACGTCCATATGAACGAGCGTCCTATGAACGAACGTCCGTATGAGCGAAGGTCCATATGAACGAGCGTCCTATGAACGAACGTCCGTATGAGCGAACGTACTATCAGCGATCGTCCAATGAGCGAACGTCCGTATGAACGAACGACCTTTGAGCGAACGTCCGTATGAGCGAACGTCCGTATCAGCGAACGTCCATATGAACGAGCGTCCTATGAGCGAACGTCCGTATGAACGAACGTCCGTATGAGCGAACCTCCTATGAACGAACGTCCTTTGAGCGAACGTCCGTACAAACGAACGTCCGTACAAACGAACGTCCGTACAAACGAACGTCCGTACAAACGAACGTCCGTACAAACGAACGTCCGTACAAACGAACGTCCTATGAGCGAACGTACTATGAGCGATCGTCCAATGAGCGAACGTCCGTATGAACGAGCGTCCTTATGAGCGAACGTCTGTATGAGCGAACGTCTGTATGAGCGAACGTCTGTATGAGCGAACGTCTGTATGAGCGAACGTCCGTATGAGCGATCGTACTATTAGCGATCGTCCAATGAGCGAACGTCCTATGAACGGACGTCCGTATGAGCGAACGTCCTATGAACGAACGTCCTTTGAGCGAACGTTCATATGAACGAACGTCCTTTGAGCGAACGTCCGTATGAAATAATTAAAAAATAATTGAATGATCTGTTTCTTTTGTTAAAATGTTATTATTGATGGTTCAATAAATCTCTTTTGATTTGATTTGATGATTTGATACTTAGGCCCACGTGCAGGGCCAGATTAGTCATAGGGCCAAAGCCCTTGGCCCCCCAATTTTGAGAGGCCCCACATATCGTAGAGAATATCTGTTTCAACGCTTTTAATTGCAGATAATCGACGTTTCAAAAACGAACGAAGGTGGTGCGACAGCGCCACAGTTGCCCAACAAAAGAAATCCATTACTAGCAGTGAAAGAGCAAATTACACGGAGTGTGCAGATCACATCAATGAGAACCGACATTTTTCGAAACATTACGAACTTTATATACATAACAGCATTATTTTGCAAAAGCATTGACTGCTTGTGTGTATCTTTGCATAAGTATTCAAACCATTTTGCTTAGCACCTATATATATATATATTGCACGCAAGGAATCAAATAATAAAAATTGTTCACGAAGCTTTTGTTAAAACATCTATGTTTATCGGAAATCTTTTGTGAACGTATGTTGGACACTGTTTAGTTTGGATCGTATAAATGTTAGTAGTCAAGATATATTAGTTTGTAGCGCTAAACTTATTACACACACAAGCGATAGATTTTTAGGCGCTAGGCCACTGCTGTATTGGCCGTGCACATGATGATGTCAGACATAGATGCTCACTAGCAATTTTAGTAGTAGGCCTAGTGTGTCGGAGTTAAGTCCACATGGACTTTTAGCATTGTGTGCTGTTTCGACGATATTTGCGATTTGTAGTTGATATTCTTTCTGTTTGAATTAATAAGAAAGTTTACATTAGAAATTTGAGTCTTTTATGTAGCTAGTACTTACTAGCTTTTTGAAAAGCTTATTGAAAAGTCAGTCGATAGAATAGGGAAGCAGAAGAACTTTGAATGTTGATCCGTTTTATGGAGAGGAGGAAAGCGGATTGACATATTTAAGGTGGCAGCGGTGGGATACAAATTTAACGTATCCGAAAAGACTGTTGGAGATTTACTGTTGAAGATTTACTGTTGGAGATTTACTGTTGGCGACACATTGAAGATTTACTGTTGAAAATTTACTGTTTGAGATTTACTGTTGGAGATTTACTGTTGGAAGTTTTCCTGATGATTTTTAACAGTTTTCCTGGTGATTTTCAAACGAGTTCTTGCTAGTTATTTTCAAAGGGGTTTTGCTGGTGATTTTTGAAGGAGTTTTTTGGTGATTATAAATTTTGGTGAATCTATTGGTGAGTCTACGGACGAAATTACTGACGAAGAAGGCGATTGGGGAATCGACGACAGACAACCCGAAGAGGTATAAAAATTATTTTGTTTGGCACCGAGCAAAACCACCTCCTAAGTTTTACTATGCCACAGAAAGTAAATAAGTAACATGGAGAAATTAAGTGAAGATGTGGCGGACAGGCCACAAGGCTTGAATGAATGATTTATTTAAATAATCGGCTCGCCATAGCGTTATTTTACGTACATTTTTTACAGTGTTGCGTATTGGAAGGAAGACCGATCGACGGTTTTTCATTGAGTGCATAGCTTGCACGCATGAATTGGCTTGAGTATAGCCTGACATGCGGTGCAGCGCTATATATGTGGAGCAGTGGTTCGTACTGCTTCATACGTAGAGTGGTTCTCGTACCGCTCCAGGGATCGTTGAGTGTTGCCATATAAATACGACCTCTAGTGACAGCTGCTCTCGCGGTCAGGCTGGTGCTGCTTTTCGCTGATCTGGTGGGGTGGGCCCCTCTGCCGTCGATCGCAAGACGGACCGTGCCCTGATCGTAAGAGTCAACAGGCTGACAGAGAAAGACCCGATCGTGAGAAATAAATGAATGAATGACAGGTCTGTTCGGAAATACGGGGAAGATGGTGACCCCGTTGGTGGCCGTGAGTGATACAGACTGGATGAGTCCCAGAAGGGACCGACGCATATATCGAGAGAGGCCTCGGCGGCCGACAGAGAGATAGACTGGGAAAAATCCCCGACCGTGCAGACCGTGGGAGTTCTGGTGGCCGAGAAATATTCTGGTTGGCTACCTAGATCGGTCATAGTTACTCCTCGTGAATACCAACAGGTTGTCGGATTCGTGACCCCGTCGGTGGCCGTGAGAAATAGAGATCGGGTAAAGCCCGAGCAACCGCACGTTACACCGAGACAGATTATGGCGACCGTTGAGACAATTTACGGGAAGAATTCCCCAGTGTACACGTTGGTTAAAAGACGGGGAGGGCGGCCCCGTGAAGCCGTTGGAAACAGACTGAGAGCTACCGGAGAAGCCGTTGACAAATACTGGAAAACATGAATACATTCGATAAATACGGGGAGGGTGACCCCATTGGTGCGTTTGATACAGGGAAAGTTCCCTTTGGTGCCAAAATCCTGATCAATTGTGGGCGTCTCCGCATATTCTTTTCTATTTACGTTTACTCCCGTTTACCAGCAATCTGTTGATTTGCGTGTCTGATCGCAATGTCTTTGGTCGCGGTTTCCCCGCTTATCTTTACTTGAGCTACTAAACGTAATATCTGTACTTGCGGTGTCCCCGCAGTATGTCTTCTTGATTGTCTTACGGTCTTTCGGTAAATATTCTTACTGGCTACCTATGTTGGTCACAGTTACTCCTCTCGGTTTTCCAGAAATCTATTCACTTGTGTGTCTAGTTGCAATATCTTGGCTCGCGGTTTCCCCGCGAGGCGTCTACTAATTTCTTCTTGTAGATCTAACTACAAAATCTCTTTCGAGGACTTCCTCGAAAGATTTGCCAGTGGTTCGTTCCAGTGTATAAGAGACAGAGTACAATTGCTTCAGAGAAAGTGATTATAATAATACAGGTCTGTGTGAAACATAGAGGTAACGTGGTGACACTTACCTCAGGTGCCTGTGAGAGAATCGAGTCTGAGAAACGAGAGTTGGTGCATTACCGTTGGTCAGAGCTCTAGGTGACGAGTATCTAGATGATCCTACGATGAGAGGAATAAGTGCAGTCCAAGGAAGTTACAGACATGTGAGAGTCTGGGTGATCGGATACTAAAGTATATGACAGATGCAAGCAGGCCGAGAAAGATACTTGTTGGCTACCTAGTTTGGTCATAGTTACTCCTCACGAATACCAGCAGGTTGTCGGAGACGTGAAAATTCGGGTGGCCGCAAAAGATACAAGCCGAGTAGATTCCCGCAGTAGCAGCCGTACAAACCGAGAGAGCTGCCGGTGGAGCGTTGGCACATACGGGGAAAGTTCCCCATTGAATACGTTCGATAGAAATATCGGGGAAATTCCCGAAGGACCCGCTAGAATTACACGTGGAGGGTGAACACTTTAGAAGAGCACGTGACAAACAAGAAAAAACACTGGTGCCGATTGATACCTTCAGGTCACAAGTCAAGTAACTCTTCTTGATGGCTTTATGCTCGTTCGATAGGTACTCTTGTTTGTTACCTACGCTGGTCACAGTTACTCCTCCCGGTTTCCCGAGTATCAGAATATATTACGGCGTTGGCGGACAATTGCCAACGCAGAGGACGGTCAATCGTGTGCATGATAACTTATGCGTGTGAGGCCGGTATGCCACACACGGAAATGGGCCAAGAGGCCGACGTGAAAGTCTGGGCAGTCGGAAACCCAGGGTATAGATAGTAAGTAGACCAAGAATTGATCGATGCGTAAATATTACTGTTGGCTACCTACGTTGGTCATAGATACTCCTCCCGTTTTCCCGAAGTGTATCTACTTGCGTGTCTGATCGAAGTGATCGATACGAGTACGTTTGGGTAATCGGGTACCCAGGTGAATACATGGTTGTTTGTCGTCACACACAGTTCTGAGAACTGACTAAAGTGCGAGGTCGGGCCCCTCGTGCGTAGGTCGGATCGAAGATCTGTGTGCAGATAGTGAAGATTATAGACAGAAGACCTTCACTATCAGTGTCCGTGAATACCATGCCAGTGTCATTTTTATCGAAGCAGAATATATCAGTGTTGGTGGGTAACTGCTAACACAGAGGACGGGAACTTAGTCCGTCAATTGTGCATGACAAAATATACGTGTGCGACCGTTTATGCCATATACGGAAATACATATAGACCGAGAGAGATACGTTTTGAGCAGAAGGCGTGATAGATAAGTGTCGGAGATGACATGACTAAGAGCTGTGCGACTTGTAGTGTCTAGGACGACAGAGTTTAAAGAATTGAGAACAGTAATGTCTAGGAGTACAAGACGTTGAATTTAGCTACTGATAATTGTATAGGCCGAAATGGCTTATGGACTTGTTTCAAATATGTCTGAACCTCGTAACTTAAGAGAACGTTTGGTGTCCCTAATTGGCGATAGTTTCAGAGTCACAAGATGCTGAACGGTACGACATCAGGCAGAGGAAGACGAGGCTAGTAGCTTGGAAGGTATGCAAGGCGAGGAAAACTCCTGCCGGTATGATTATGAACCCTGTTTTGAGTACGGCCATCCTCAGAATGTTGCCCATCCGGCGACCGCGGAATAGGCAGAGTCAGACCTCGTTACTAATTCGAGCCGTGTTACCTTTCTTGGAGAAGAGACCCGTCCCTAATCTTGCCTGGTGATAGTGAACATCCTGGTAGATATAGAGAGTAACCGTTTGGCATTGAGATTTGGTAAGAAAGTGACTCGGGCGACTTCAGACGCGTTCGCAAGCTGGAGTCGACATCGTCCGTTAGCGTTAGGCAGGCGCTCGGGCGGCAGAACGCCACAAAGAGAAGCTGGCGGACATTAAGAAAATGTCTAAAGACAGCATCAAGCTTCAGTTGGTAAAGGCTGGACGTCAAGAAGAACAATTAGTCGGCATATCACGTGTTGATTTGATGCAAGATTTAGCTGAAATCTGGGATAAAGAAGGTGTTATAGGAGGGAACAAACCTATAGAAAAGCCTGTAGAAAATGACGATGGAGATGTTCATGCAATGGATGATGAGACAGGAAGAGAAAGGAATCAGTCTGAGAGAAGAGGAGAAAGAGAGAAGGAAGAGGAAGAAAGATAAGGTAGATAAGGCAGAGCGGAGAAGGCAAGACGAGGAGCGTATAAGAAATGAAAAAAAACATGAAAAGGACCGTATAAGAAAAGAAGAGAAATAATTATTTAAAAAGCAATCTTTTATTTCTGGTGTGCCGACAGCTAATCTCGCGACACTTAATCGCGTGACACTTAAACAACGACACTTAATCACGACGAGATTAAATGGCGTAAGTCTTGCGACACTTAATCTCGCGACATTGTAATCGCACGACTATTAATCGTGCTTAATAGAACTTGGTTCGACTGAGCCCCATTCTCTTTTGCATTTTTATTCTAGAAGTTCAGCACGTAAACAGAATTAAATGCACTATGAAATAAAAGCTGGATAGGTGAAAAGAATGCGGTTCAAATGGAAACTGGGATGATGAACAGATTTATGCCGAAATTGAAGTGGGGATGATCAAAATATTCCTGTTGAACTAGATGAGGGATTGATGAAGAGAGTTCTTTTTCACTAGAAGCTGGATTGATGATAATATGTAGATTTTAACGGTGGCGTAAATGATGAAAGGATCCTTATTATTGTTAGCAAGAAGCTGGATGAATGAAAAAAATTGTTTCAATATTTCAGCTTCCATTTAATTGCAGTGTTATATGCAAGACCTTAAACTTCAAGACCAAGACGAGACCGAGACAGTGAGGTACCGAGACCGAGACAGTAAGTTACCGAGACCGAGACCGTGAGGTACCGAGACCGAGACCGAGACACTAGGTTCAAGACAGTTCGAGACAGTAAAAGACAAGTGATCCTATATAAAAGGCTGTAAAATACTGAAGTATCAGTTTTCGGGAATAAGGTTCATTTGTAATTTCAATTTGAAACTTAATTATAATGCATATTGTATCAATTTCCAAGAACAGTTTTTATGTTGCCAAGTTTTATCTTTTTCGATATTTCTTCTTCGGCCTATCTTCTGAACAGCAAAGATTTGCTTGTTTAAAATCGTCTAGAAGATTTTAGATGTGCCATCTGAAATCTTCTAGACGATTTTAAACAAGCAAATTTGATACAAAATACCAAACGAAATTATAAATTTGCGCATGTCCTTACTCACCCTGAGAAACTTGAAGTTGTTCCGATCGTTTCGGTTATGGTGGTTTTGCATCAATAACAAACTAATAGCCAATAGCTATTGTTTGTCAATAGGCATAACTTCAAATTGCGCAAACACAAACTTCGCAATTTCAGGTTCTCTCTCAGACATTTTTGCACTTTAAGACGATTGAATTGATTTCAATATCATGTGACTAAAGGAATAGTAGTTATTGCTATAGGCCTAATCCTTCCAGCTGTCATAGAAACCGCGTTCTTATCATTAACACGGCTTCTAGTTAAACATAATTATTTGTCACCACATAAATTAATAATAGTACAAACTAATTGTGATTTGAGTGTCGCGGGATTATAATATCGCGAGATTAAGTGTCGTTGTTTAAATGTTGCGCGATTATTAAATCTCATGTAACCATTATTTTAAATAACGTGAGTTTCTACATCGCATGGCTGATTATAGGATGTGAGCCAAACGCTTTAGTCGTTCATCCAACCGTGAAAAGTCTGCCGTTCAGACGCAATTTTTCGGCGGCAAAGAACGACGTGTCGTCGCTCTAATGGTTGAGCCTTTCAAGTTTCGTTTCGATTCGTCTGGGAATACCTCAAAGTGATTGAGTCACTGGTCGACGGATATAGGGCCAGTAAAGTCCCGCTCAGTCGGAATGCGGGAAGACCATTTGTAGCCCTCTAATTAGTTCGAATAGCATTCCATTGTTGGTTGCCATTGACCATCGCTCCCCTACTTTGATGCCGATGTTAGAGCCCCGCTCCGCGGTGACTTCAAAGGCCACACGTATGACGCCGCCTCACTTTGATGTGTGCCGTCCTGCCATATGCAAACGACAGGTAGGCGCGGCTTGTACGGTGTTTATGGGAATCTATTGGCACCGTTAGAGTCGACTTTGAAAATCATTATAATATATAGTCGACGAAAACATTTTATGGCTCGCATAACGTCGCACAGGACGTCGCTGTGTGTACCTTCCCAACTACCCTCCTCCCTACGGGTAATAATTATGTCTCATGAGGTGATCATCACCACCTGCGTGGTGGGGTTTTAGGTGGGGGCCGTGGATCTATTGTTCTTTGAATGGATGCTGATCACACAAGGTACGTCAGGTATTTCGATTTCAACCTTCAGCAAATTAGATCATCATTCCATTCGACCGCTGCTCTCATGACGCAGCTGCGAGGATCAAGTGTCAGCGACTTCTTTTTCTTGGTTTCGCCCAACATTGCAGGCGTTCTTTCTGTCCTTCTCCATTGCAGTGTGTGGTCAAAATACTTATTGACGTCGAAATTCGTCAGTGGCCAAACTGGATGATTTGAAATCTCATCAGAAGGATTTCTGTGAATGAATCCGAGTCATCTGACGAACGAACTAACACACAGTTTCGTTTTTAAGCGTAATACATGCATGTTTATAATGGTATTTTAGTCTAGTCTGGCGTAGCCAGGTTTTAGCGTCAGAGGGAGTGGCGCGCACATTAAAAAGGCGCCAACTTGTTTAATATCAAATCAAATAATTTAAAAGTTCTAATTTTAAATAACAAAACCCTAACCCTAATATCAGTAGACACCTAGTATGAACTTTTTTAATATGTAGATTGTGCATAGTACAAGAATTATGGAATACAATCGAATTTACAAGCAAAACGAAATTTAATATGGTGTCATAATTGTAAACTAATTCTTATGAATAACTCCATTCTGGATTCCAGACAAAATTAATTGATCTATAACAGCCTTCTTCGTCTAGGTTTCATTCAAGCAAAATGGTCAATCACTTTGTTAAAATCCACCTCAGCAGCGAACTGTCTTTCGATCGTAATGAAAGCTGTCCTCGCTCAATGTGGAACGGAGGCATGATTTAATGAGTTTGAGACGACTGAAAAATCGTTCTGCTGTAGCACTGCTTATTGGCAAAGTCAAAAAATGCGACACAGCGTTGACAGGTTTGGATAAATTGAACACATGTCATTGAAAATAATATCAGTGCGGTGTTGATGGTCACTGATATTTCCTGAGTTTCCTCTTCATTTTAACTTTTCTTGCCGATACAAATTATTTCTTTGTAGACCTCTACATGTCTTTAAGTGAAAGATATTCGTGCACAATTTGAGTTCCACTTTCAATTACATCTGACTATGTGACTGCCAAATGTACCAAATTTTTCAAATTATCTTTATTGCCAAAACGTTCTGGATCTAAACAACTAAACCTGGAAGTTATATCTTTAAAATGCTCAAATCTTTTATTGTCGTTACTTATGACAGAATCCATTGACAGTAAATACGATTTAACGATGAATTTTTTCGAGCGTAAGATATCCTATCATCCTCCTCTGCAATTTCCTCATGGAATCGTTTTCTTTTGTGTACTCTCTGTTGCCTAATATATTCGGTAGAAATACCACATTTCTCAGTAGGTTCTTGTTCGGTCTGTTCAAATTCTGATTCGAGATTATTTCGACAGCTTCTCATGTCATTTTCAAACAGCTGAATCAAATGACTATAGTTGTTAGCAAATCAATACAGCAAATCAATACAGCTTTTCTGTATATGTATATATATATATACATATTTACATATAAATTTAAAGCCTTATGCAGATTTTTTCCGTAAGTCTGAATTGTAGCAAGAATTCCCGATGCCTCTGCAATCTGTTTAGTTTTAATTTCACCATCAACAATAATTATTTTTTGTATGGCATAGACCAGCGCGGATAAGTTATGCAGGACAACTGCTGATCTTCTGGACGCCCATCTGGAATCACAAAGTCGTTTTAGAGTCAATGAATAAGATTCTTTGTTTTTGCGTTTTTCTTTTTTGGTATTGAAAGACGAGGTAAAAAAGAATATATCTAAACATTTTACTTTTAATTTCATAAAAAGGCGCAACTTTTCCACAAATGCTCTCAGAGGGAGCCGCCGCTCCTCCTGCACCACCCCCATTTACGCTACTGAGTTTAGCATGAAATAATTATACTAATAAAAATGTTTTGTATAGCGCAACGTGGTAAAATATACATCATATTTTATTATATATAATGTAAAATAATTCAAAGATATGGCAGTGCTATCGGAAGTTATTAAGGGTTTAGAACAGTGTTCTTGCAATATAATTAAATACAATTTTAAAATGACTAACATAATTGGATGCAATTGAATATAACTTCAGATAATTGTCATACTGTGGATTACATCAATAGTCAGTGCTTTTCTTTCTAGGGAAAAAGGTGCCGGAACGGATGGAAAAAGGTGCCGGAACGGATGGAAAAAGGTGCTGGAACGGATGGAAAAAGGTGCCGGAACGGATGGAAAAAGGTGCCGGAACGGATGGAAAAAGGTGCTGGAACGGATGGAAAAAGGTGCCGGAACGGATGGAAAAAGGTGCGGAACGCATCCGAAGGCCCTATTGTGGAAAGAAATTTATGGCGCTAAAATTAGTTACCAAATTAAATTAATTTGATAGCATACAATGATCACAATCTTAATTATTTATTTTCGAATGTACAAAATTTAAATTGTAAAGTTTTATTTCAAATTCCAGAGTTTTGCACAATTATCATTTTTAATTATTTATTCCGGGGCGTTCCGCCAGAAAACGCCCTGTCAATAGTAACACAAAATTAATGCTATTTATGATGATAAGACTCGTTATAATATTAATAATAATAATAATAATAATAATAATAATGACGATGCTGCTGCTTATGGTCATGGTGGTAACCCCATAAATGATTTTGTATAATTTTCTATTTATAATCAAAGTAATAATGGCGTTCATTTTATTTGAGTCATGACTGACTCCATCTGGCGCCGTCTCCGTCTCTCTGTCTGTTTGTCTTTACCTGTGTCTTTCTGTTTGTGTGTCTCTCTCTATATCTGTTTCTCTACTTATCTCTCGCTGTCTCTGTAGGCTGTATTTATTGACATTGAAGTTCGTCTACGCTCAAGTGGTTCATCTAATCCCTTCGTTGGCTTTCCCAATCGTTCTCTCCTCCTTCCAATCTGGCATGTGCTTTGCAGAGGCGCACCTGCCTTCGCTGCGATTGGTCCGCCCGAGACGTCACGTGACGGTCTTTCATGCGTTATTGGGTCGGAGGAGAACAGGAAGGCAATGTAAGTTCATCTGACCTCGTTAGTTGTCTTTCGTCCCTTAATCGAAGAGCAGTGTTAAGATCGAGACGTCGTCATCTGCAATTGAAAACATCATCTATTGTTAGGGGCAAAAGATGCTGAATTACGCAGAGGGTATTATACATTGGGAAGTGCTGCCAAGGCAACTGTCGCCTGGGGAACGGGACTCTAGGAAATACCGACGGGCGATGATACGAAGGGCAGAGTATCTGAAGTTGAAGGCCATCGTACCATCTGTGGCTCAGAGGAAGATCGTCTCAGAGGTAGGTGTCCTCTGGAACGGTTCCTGTTGTGGCGCTGGATAAATATAGAATAAGCGATCCTGTAAATCATTAAGGTTTCTAATTTCAGCAGATTATTTGTATAGCGCCGTTATTTTGCTGATTGAGACTCTTGTTGATCGTCGAGTGAAACTGTTGTCAGATATTAGTATAGAGTGAAGAGGGAGAGATGACACCACTCGACGCCATTCGCTAATCGTCATTTGTTTGTTCTTCTTTCTATCATTGTTTTGACTGACTGACTGACCGACCGACCGACCGACCGACCGACTGACTGACTGACTGACCTAGGGTGCTATGCTATACCACAGATCTGTTGACCCATCCCTCCCCCAGGGTCAGTCGTCAGTATGAGCGTCTAGCATGAAGGTCTATTCCGTATGAGTATAGTCTGTAATCCAACGTCTGTGAGTTTACGCCTGCTGAAGAGACTCTTCTGCGTAATTGTCCTGAAGAACAGTTTCAGTAATGGATTGACTTAGACGAATACTGGACACAGGAATGAATCCGTCGACAGAGACGACTTGAATCAGTTGCACAATTGCTCTCAGTTTCAATTTCTGTGCAATCTGTATCTTGCTAACATGAGCATCATACAAATTGGAGATAATTAATGTCTTAAGTAATTCCTATAGTTGTTAATTATTATCTATTGCGCCTTTTTCTCTGTAGTTGACCGTCATTGAAGAAGCGATTCGATACATCGACGAGCTCCATTCGGCCCTCGCTGCCAAAATGAACGCCAGTGGTCAGTCAGATTGAAACATTCTTGCAACACTGTTGCTTACAAACTGCATGCATACTTAACCTCTGTACTCTAGCCATAATCCTATCTACTTTTCAGAGCTAGGGTCAGGGTTAATAAGCTGCTGCTTGCACGTAGATCCAGAGTATAGTTATCTAGAAATGGCTTGATTATGATAATGATATAGTCTTCTACTTGCAGTCTAAATTCAGTTGATTGTGTCTTGTCTCTGTTCAGCACCATTAACTATTTTATTATGTAACTGAAAGATCTCAAGTCCTCTACTTACATCACATGACATGATGTCCTGCCTAAAGTCTGTAACCCTCAGATTTCCGGAATTTGTTTATACACCTAGCAAAAACGACCCCAAAACAATTTATACAATGAGTTCGGTTTTGCAATTTTATTCATTTTTAAGAAAAAAATATTAGAAAACCAATTGGATCATATTATTTGCAGTCAAAATGAATAAACTTTATCGTAATTGCTGCAGTTTGGTGTTCAAAGTGTTCTAGTGTTTACCGTAAATTACATACACTCACACCTACAAACACCTACTCACAAACCTATTCATACTCACACGTTGATTTTCTCCATCGACAGAACCCTTATTTTGCAGATCATGAATCCGTTGGAGAAGGTCATGATTCGGACGAATTCATCCGTGACGTCTGCAACGGAAGTGGTTCCAGTTGGCCGAACGACCATACACGACGCCTGTCTATCAAATGCGCCACGCACCGTCACATCCGCCCTTGACCTTCGTCAGAACCCCTCTGTCCAACCGACAGCACAGCTGCCCACACGAATCAGAAGAAAAGGAGGAGGCGGAGAAGGAGGAGGTCTTGTTGTCCAGTCAAATCATTTATCTCAGTTGATTTGGATTCTGCTTTTGGTCTGATTGGTTCCTCTGATGATACACTGCAATCAGTGGAGAGTATTACAACGGATCCACAGAGAAAGAGAAAGACAGAGAAAGACAGAGAAAGACAGAGAAAGACAGAGAAAGACAGAGAAAGACAGAGAAAGACAGAGAAAGACAGAGAAAGACAGAGAAAGGCAGAAAGAAAGAAAAAGACAGAGAAAGACAGAGAAAGACAGAGAAAGACAGAGAAAGAAAGAGAAAGACAGAAAAAGACAGAAAAAGACAGAGAAAGACAGAGAAAGACAGAGAAAGACAGAGAAAGACAGAGAAAGACAGAGAAAGAAAGAGAAAGACAGAAAAAGACAGAAAAAGACAGAGAAAGACAGAGAAAGACAGAGAAAGACAGAGAAAGAAAGAGAAAGACAGAAAAAGACAGAAAAAGACAGAGAAAGACAGAGAAAGACAGAGAAAGACAGAGAAAGACAGAGAAAGACAGAGAAAGACAGAGAAAGACAGAGAAAGACAGCGAAAGGCAGAAAGAAAGAAAAAGACAGAGAAAGACAGAGAAAGACAGAGAAAGACAGAGAAAGACAGAGAAAGACAGAGAAAGACAGAGAAAGAAAGAGAAAGACAGAAAAAGACAGAAAAAGACAGAGAAAGACAGAGAAAGACAGAGAAAGACAGAGAAAGACAGAGAAAGACAGAGAAAGACAGCGAAAGGCAGAAAGAAAGAAAAAGACAGAGAAAGACAGAGAAAGACAGAGAAAGACAGAGAAAGACAGAGAAAGACAGAGAAAGAAAGAGAAAGACAGAAAAAGACAGAAAAAGACAGAGAAAGACAGAGAAAGACAGAGAAAGACTCTAAGGAGAGGGAAGCCATGATAGAAGAATCGAAGCGAGGTTGAAGGCAACCGAAGAAGAAAGAAGGAAAGATAATGAAGATAAGCAATCAACTTAAAAGATGGAAGTGCGTGTGTAAATATCGACATCGAAAAGCAAAGAAAAAAATGAAATAAAAATAAAGACAGTAGAGATGAATGAAATCACAAAGAGAGAATGGTTGAATGAAAGAATGAGAGATGGATGAATTTTACCGTCAATAAGAACCAAAATGGTGTTGAGGCGACGCAAGGACAGTGAGGAATGACCCAACCGACAGAAACCCACGGAACCATCACATGTCCTATGTAGTCGTATTTGAACAGAGCTCTCTCTCTCTCTCTCTCTCTCTCTCTCTGTCTGTCTCTGTCTGTCCCCCTCTGCTAAGAGTGGCAAAGAATGCGCAGACTTCCTTCCGGTCCAAATGACGACAGATGTCGTCGAATGTTTTTCAACAATGGATGCAGGGCGTGTTGAGAACGAAGCTTTGTCCAACGCTTCTGGAATTTACTTCAGTCTCTATTAGAGAACCGATAACTATTATTACACATTGGGTGAGGGAGGGCGTCTGAACCAACATTCTCCCCATCGTTGTTGCGCAGCCCCTGATCCTCCCTGGCAGGGACCATCTGTCCCCTTAATAAAGACCGAAAGGTGGTCTAGGCAGAGACAGACAGAGACAGACAGAGACAGACAGAGACAGACAGAGACAGACAGAGACAGACAGAGACAGACAGAGACAGACAGAGACAGACAGAGACAGACAGAGACAGACAGAGACAGACAGAGACAGACAGAGACAGACAGAGACAGACAGAGACAGACAGAGACAGACAGAGACAGACAGAGACAGACAGAGACAGACAGATGTGTCCCGTTCGTCGGAATATATTAATATACGACGGCGTTTGAAGGGACACCTGTTGCAAGGAACTTCTCTCTCTCTGTCTCTCTCTGTCTCTCGTTCTCTCTCTCTGTCTCTCCCTGTCTTTCTCTTTGTATGTCTCTCTCTGTCTCTCTCTCTCGCTCTCTCTCTCTCTCTCTCTCTTTCTCAATTGTGCGGGTGAATGGATGTTCGAATGTAGGTCAAGTCTGTATGTTGTTACAATGGTTGGAGAGAAGGAAGGATGTGAATAGATTTCGAACAATCAGTTGCATGTATTCGCAAACAAACAGATTATGTATCTATAGATGCAGTATATGCTTACATGTGTTAATGCATGTGTGACTCTAGGCACATGTGCATATCAGGATATGTAAATCGATCAGGAATGCAGCGAATGCTTAGCTTATATGCACAGTGAACATGTTATGTAAACGAACTGAGAAGTCTTCGTCCTTGGAGCCTTTGTTGGATTATTGGCGTAGAAATGAAATTCAATTGTAGATAATTCTGTACATAGGTCTATTTAAGCCGCAGAGGGTTGAAATATATATCTAATAAACTTCTGTTTCTTGAGTTGATGGTTTTATTAAATTATATCAGGAAAATATTATTGTAGAGATTTCTTCTCCATGTCAGTGTATTGTTATCTTCTTGTTTCCTATCCACCCATCTTCCTCGTCTCTCTCTGTCTCTCTCTCTCTCTGTCTCTTTCTCTCTCCCTCTCTCTCTCTCTCTCTCTGTATGTATCTCTCTGTGTCTCTCTCTGTCTATCTGTCTTTGTCTGTTTGTTTGTCTGTCTGTCTGTTTCTATGTGTGGTCTCCTGTAAGTGCCTTCATCCCCCTACTGACCTGAACGATCCACCTCTCCCTCTCTCAATCCACTTTAGTCCATCTTTCCGCATTTCCATCCATCATTTTGTCCTTCCTTTCCTCCATCCATCACTTCTGCCTTCCTTCCTTCCTTTCTGCTACACATTAAAACTATTAACGCTAATAGGCAGAGCCGCCAATTAACTGTCATTGGCACCAGACAATACAACCAGACTGACATGCCATATGCAAGCATGAGGGATTAGGGGACAGGTACTAACATGGATTCAAAGCTGGTTATCAGGTAGAAGACAAAAGGTGGGCATAGGAAACAGATATTCTAGCTGGACGTCAGTGTTAAGTGGAGTGCCACAAGGATCAGGGCCATTACTGTTCGTACTTTTTATTAATGACATAGAGGATGGGATTTAATCTAAGATTTCTAAGTTTGCGGATGATACTAAACTATGTCGAGGGGTTTGTGATGAAAAGGAAAGGGAGAAACTGCAAGAAGACCTAAGAAGAATGTTCAAGTGGTCAGAGGACTGGCAGATGCTTTTTAATTTGGAAAAGTGCTCAGTGATGCATATGGGGAAGAGAAACAACGAGTTTTCTAATGAAATGGGGGGTTAAAGCATTGAAAGTGAGTGAGGAAGATAGAGACTTGGGAGTGATTATGCACAAGAGTGCAAAACCTTCTAGGCAATGTGCTGAAGCGGCAAAGAAGGCAAACTCAACCTTGGGTATGATAAGAAGGATAATAGTAGCCAGAGCCAGATAATAGTAGACAAGGACACAATGCTAAGGTTGTACAAATCACTGGTTAGGCCGCAGTTGGAATACTGCATCCAGGTGTGGAGTCCATTTCTTAAACAAGACATAGAGAAGCTTGAGAAAATGCAATGAAGAGCTACAAAAATGATTTGGGGATATAGAGATTTGAGCCGTGAAGAAAGGTTGAATAAGTGTGGATTAAGAACATTGGAGGTGAGGAGGAGAAGAGGAGACCTGATTGAAACCTACAAGATTATTACTGAGATTCTGCGAAGGAGGCGGTGCAGTCGGAGAGGTTTTTTTAATTTGCACCAAATAGAGTAACTCGTGGACACAGATATAAATTGTTTGAGAAACCGAAAGAAACATTAGGGCAGAAATTCTTCAGTGGAAGAGTTGTAGACTAGTGGAATGGACCGAATGGTATGGATTGTATTACTGTCTCAGTGCCATGAACACTATCACAGCTTTTAAAAGGCAACTTGGAAAATTGGGCTACTAAATTTATCCAGGACAAACTAAAGTGGTTTTAACACAGACTAAACGTCTTCTGAATCACTTTAAACCATTGTTATAGTTATGTTATATCCACCCACTGCAATGTCCACCCTCTTACATTATTACCACTTCCCAATCCATATCATCATCATCAACGCTGATATCGGATTATCTTGTCATCTGTCACAGACCAGACAAAGTGCGTCTGTCTAGTGTGTGTGTGTGTATGTGTGTGTGTGTGTAATAAGTTTATTTAACGACGCATCTATGACAAGGATGATATGCGTCGTCTGTTTAGTCTACGCGTGTCTCGTATATACCGATCATTCAGCGGACGGAGAAACGGACAATCGCACTGCGTGGAGTAAAGTTCACGAATCGTATAAATTTACAACAATGATAATGGTCTTTGCTGATAATGATGAAGAGGATGACGATTATGATGCATAGTTTAAGCAATATCGTAAATTCGTGATGCCTAAGATTATGGGTAAGACTATTTAAGGACCACAAGCACTTCAATTCAAATCTAAACAGGAGACACTTGCAAGGCACAGTAACCCACCAAGTGCTACCATAGTAACACGCGATTCTGCCTAAACGACAAAGCTCGTACCTGATGCAGTTTGTCAGTTCCCTTGTTAATGAAGGGGATTCTAATACGGACCCTGATAATATATCGCCCAATCAGTGTCATCAGAGGTGGCCATATTATGCCTCGCCATCCATCGCACCTCTTCCTCTCTTCCTGATTTATAATAATATCCTGGAACCCACGGATCGAGGCCAACAGGTGACCCCCGCTCCAGTGTTTTTGCCTTCACTACGCTCTAACAGCAACGGACAATGAGACAATATTAGTAGTTGTGGCAGAGTCGAGTAACAGCATTAGGTCTAGTAGTAAAAGTAGAAGTTGTAATAATGACGATAATAACAACAAAAGCATAAAATAATAAAAATTAATATTGACAGTGACGATAAAAAAATGAAGTATAAAATAATAAAAATTAATATTGACAATTGCTTTGATGATTCCATCGCTCCGTTATTGACCTGTTCTAATTATCAGTCGCCTGTCACGCAGGGCTGCAACCTTGTTGTTTCTTTGTTAATTTCTTTTTTAAATTTCTTTAAAACTAAAGTTCCTAAAAATGACAATTTTTGGTTTTATACAATACTTTTTAACAAATTTACTAATATTACTATTATATTACTAATTGTGTGTTGTTCAGTCCGAAATCAAATCAAAATTAATAATAAAAACGAGTTGCAGCTCTTTTCATGCTGTGTTTTATGCTTTTTATAGCAAAACAGTTGTGACAAAATCCAAAAGAAAAGTAAAAACCAAAATAACAAATAAAACCAAATAAAACCAAACAAACTTTTGATTTAAAAGAAATCTTGGTTTTTGCACCTCGGCCGTCACGTCCATTTTCCACCTAACTGACCGCTATAGTCTCTTCTTTCTTTCCACTCGATTAAACTAAAAAATGTTTCGCGGAACCCCGTTCAAAACTAATCTATTCTGTTGTAGGTAGGGAGCAGAGATGTGGTCTCGAGACCGTGGTCTTGGTCTCGAGACCGGAAAACTGCGGTCGTGGTCTTGGTCTCGAATGCATCGATCTTGGTCTAGGTCTTGAACCATCGGTCTTGGTCTTGGTCTCGAATGCGTCGGTCTTGGTATTTCTCTTAAAGGAACGGTTTTGGGATTGGTCTCCGTCTTAGGTTAGCGTTCCTGGTCATTTGCCGTACCAGAGCAATTTATTTTATATTTGTTGGTGTTTTTCGATTCGAGACACCGGTGTTTGGGCCCTATTGTTATCGATTTATGAAGTGTTGATCATCTATATATACATGTTACTGTGGGCCCAAAAATGCATTTGCAACGGAACCAGCCATTTCAAAATTTGCTTTTGGAATAATCTAATAATTATATGTAGTCAATGTTAACCTATAATTTCGAGTACAAGACACACGTAGGTCTATACCGTTCAAACGGAAGGTTAAATTGCTTGTTCAGATGTGTTAAAGTATTTACCTGTCCTATATTAATTATACTGTAAGTAATTTATAGTGTGATATTCTCAGGCCGAAGCCAAGGGCTGAACCCGCAACAGTTCAGACTGGCCGGCAAAACTGTTTCTCCACCATTATTAAGATTAGTATTCTTCAGCACTAAAATTAATTTCAAGTGTGGTATTCCGTTTTAGCGTCATAATAAATTGAATTTTTTATAAAAGGGGATCGGTCTTGGTCTTGGACCCTCGGTCTTGGTCTCGGTCTCGAGGTTTTAGTCTCGTGCCCAACACTGGTAGGGAGAATGCAGATAATCATAGATATAGGTCTAGATTAGTATAGAATCCGCTAAATTAATAATAACCAAAATATCAATGACAATTAATGTCAATGAATTCTCTTTCGGTAAAATCTCATTTTAGCGTCGTAAATTATTGCCGTTGTTTGAAACATGCAGCCTGTTTAATAAAGAATCATGCATAAGTGGAAGCAGGATTGATTAAACAAATTATGTTTAACTGGGAACTGGATTAATCAACAGAATTATGTTTAACTAAGAGCTAGATTTATTAAAAGAATTGTGGCCTAACAAGAACTTGCAATGGATTAATGATGAGAATTCTACTTGACGTGCTTAAATAGAAGCGAAAATGATGAAGTATTTCCACCGAAATGGAAGCGGGAATGATTAAAAAGATTCCACGTCAAGTAGAATTCTCATTTCTATCCGGCTTCTGTTGACGCATGATTCTTTTCTTGATTAGGCCTACATCTTTCATCATTGCATAAGGTGGTCAACTTTTTGTCAATCCATCTTACGTATCTAAAGGCCTAAGCACGATCTTTCATTAATCCAGCCTCCATTTAAGCATGATTCTTTTCATCAATCCAGCTCCCAGTTAAACAGAAATTCATTCATCAATCCAACTCAGTTAAACGGACTTCTTTTGAATCTTTTCACCAATTTCGCTAACGAGGCTTAACCTGATTTATGATGGGAAATTAACCATGGGTAAATAACGACGCTAAAATAAGATTTTACCTCTCTTTCAAATAAAGTTTTACGCAGATGTTAAGCAAAAAGTCGCTATGGAAAATTTGTGTAATTTATATAAAATTACCTGAAGCTTATTAAGTTATTCGTAAACAAACTTTTAAAGTAGGCCTAAACCGCAAACTTACGCGACAAGTTTTTAAATGTTTAATATGAGCAATGATTTTGTTTCTTCTCCTGGCAAAGTTTGTTGATGTTTAACTATAACAAATTTAAAATACTACTATAATATTATTTCACAAAACACTTTTGCTAAAAACGTATAACTTCTCTAAATTTAAAGCAACCTTTTATCCGGCATATTAGCAACGTCATATCCGTAGTAGTAGTCAATCTGTTTCTTTGCTTTCATGCCTTACAAGTTACGTTAGGTTTACATCTAATTATTTGTATTGATATCGCCAGTTTGCAAGCTAGAATATAATAGGACACTTTACAAATTCTATAAAGTGACCGATACAGAAACTTACAACAGTAAATCTATTCACACTGAAAGTTTTCCGCGGAAAATCTGCGCCTCACGGTTTAACGCAATGCTGAATATCTTGGAACCTACCGAAACCGGTTTGAAGAGGTTTAGATGAATGGAAACAACATTCCGGATCGCGTATTCGTAGACCGCACAGTGCCAGAAATCCTATGCTATAAATTAGCTAGCATGGCCTATATATATATATATATATATATATATATATTTAGCGCAACCCAGTTTAGGCGGGGTATTAGTCGCGTGATGCAATGTGGTAAAACGTAAGTCCTTCGCGTATGTTTACGACTAATACGACGAAATGCCTACTTACCTGTCGTGTAAACGTCTAACCTGGCATTGAGTGGCCTTTCAGTGAAATTCGAAGGATCTTCAAAAGTAGGCGGTTTAACTACTCAAATTTCCTATACATATATTGCATGCCCACTAATTAGCACCAAGTTGCTGATTGACGCTTTGATCATTATAATAGATGTTGTCAAAAGTTCTTGACTTAGCCTACAGTTATCATTCACACACAAAATTACATTGGCCTAGGCCTAAACTCCCTACGACGATAATTTTCGAATCAAGCGACTTTTAATTTATGGATTTTAGCACGACAGTTAAGTAGGAACTTGGTCGTATTAGTCGTAAACATACACGAAGGACTTACGTTTCACCACATTGCATCACGCGACTTACCCCGCCAAAACTGGGTTGCGCTAAATAGGTCATGCTAGCTAATTATAGCCTAGGATAGCAACAGATTATTGGAATTGATGAAAGTAATTCTTATTACATACATTTTGTATTGATGAAAATAATTCTTGCTCAAATAAAAGTTGGATAAATTAATGACAATCTTTGCTTAAATGGGAGTTGAATTGCTGAAAGGAAGTCTGTTTAAATAGAAGCTTGATTGATGAAAAGCTGACAACTCTTTTTTTAACAGTTTCTCGTTTTTCAATCGTAAACTTCAGAAGACAAACAAATAATTACAAAACAAGAAAATTATTTACAGTGCTGCCGATTGTATATGTCGTCACAGAAACTCGCACCAAAGTGACCTACATACACACTAACATACTTTCCAACAACAGAACATCATCAACACATCGATATGCAACCCACAGTGCTAAAACCCAATTCCAGAAATTTAACCGCTTCAAAAATTGTAATATAAACTTTCATTACCTAGGTTCAAAAATAAAGCAAATCTGTTTCTAATTCTTGCAGATAGGTTAAAGTAATAATTTTAATACAAATTCTACAATAATCGGCTCAAAATTAAGCAATTCTGTTTCTAATTATCATAGATAGTTTCAACAATTACTTTTATACAAACTATATAATAAGAGATTAGAAAATAAGCACTTCTGATAGCTTCAAACACTATTTTTTTAGACAAATTTTATATTAAGTTGCTTAAAAGTTTAGCAATACTGTTAATTAATTCTCAAGGAGAAGTGCCAACAATTATTTGGTTTAAGATAAAGCAAAATTTTGCTATAATAATAAGGTTTTTGTTATTTATGCCTAACTAATTCTACTTTAGTTAGGCTTAAAGGTTAGCCATTATGTAACTAATTTTTGTATTTAGTTTCAAAATGTAATTTTAACACAAACTCCATATTAATTTGGTATAAAATGCTACAATTCTGTTTATAAATCGGTAATACTGGGTAAAAATGTACGTAACTTTGATCATCAAAACACTCCAAACCTAATCAATTCTGATATGAATTCAGTTTCAATATAAATCTGGCCAAATCATCTGTTCCACATTATCTTATCAAAAATTTAGTCAGTACACAAAATCTATTAAATTAATTGATTCTATTTATAGCAAATTGGTCTAAATCAAGTGCACAATTTATTTGAAGTTGATATATTATTTATACCAAATTGATAAAAATTAATTTTTACTTTGTTTTGTTCAAACGAAATGTTATTGTATCGAATCCACGAACAATTTTGTTGACAATTTCAATACATCAATCAAAACCGTCAAAACTTCTTCTAATCTTCTTATTACATTAGTTGAATTTATTGTACCATATGGATTTAAAACAATTTTACAAAAAGTGTCTAAATTATTTCAAAAGACAATCCTTGTAATATATTCCAAAACAAATAATCCAGTTCAAAGCAACACATAAGCTGTTAACAGCTGTTGACAAACATGTCACTACTACCAAGTGAAAATGACATCATTATAATAAGTGACAAAACACGATCAAATGCAATATTATAATTGCTAAATAGTAACTTCTAAAGCGTTGGTGTCTAATCAACGACCAGCCGTCCATTGAACATCAGATGATCTACTGTCCATAGAGGAGACACCAGTCACACCACCTGAGGCAACTCGTTACTAAGTCTTCTTCTCAGTAACTGAGAATTCTGCAGCTTACAACACTTTTTCAAGCTCAACACATTCTGTCTAATATTCTGTCCAACTCTTTCAATTCGCACAGACTTCTTCTTCCGCATGTCAAAAAATTTTCTGCTAGAAACTTTATAAATGGAAATGCCTACTGCCTGTTAATAAATTAAAATGAAAACAAGTTAGGTTCAAAATAGTTATAAAGAATACTCAAATAAATCAAGATCTAATCAATTATCACCCAAAAAAAAAATTGGTTCAAAGATGAGAATTTGAATATTCAGCCAATTAGGATATTTTGTAATTATTGATCTACTGGTATTCATAGCAACTAATCAAATTACTATTCATAGCAATTCATAAATCTAAAGCAATCAAGCCACGACAACTGCTCAATTTATAGCATAGCCATTAATTTATTTATAGTAAATAAGGCCAACAAACATGTTTATAACTAATAAATAAAAGATCAAATAAATGCATTATAATAACAGTGAGAACCATAAACTTCAGTGCTTTATCATAAATCAAACATTTCGGTTTTTCCATTTAAGAATATGAATGCGAGCTGTAAATACAGGTCTATTTATAGCATAGGAATTTTTCCTACCCACATGCATACATAAGTATACACTGGGGTTCTATGTAAGACCTAGATCCATCTAATTATAACAAAGAGAAATTAGCATATTACTTTAGCACTGCTGTGCCACTTACAAGACATGAGGGTACACCAACTTCTCTATTTATAGCACACTACGATTTAAGTCTATTTATAGTCTGGAGTCAATCATCCATGAATAACCAGCAAATACATCGCCATTGGTTGTTTAAAGCACACGATGACATCATTTATCTATTTATAGCATGCTGCCAAAATCAATCTATTTAAAGTATTGTCAACATCAGTATGTTAAAAGCACTCTGCAACCCAGCATCAGACTATTTATAGCACATACCATTGGTCTATTCATAGCAAACACTGACAACATTTGTGTAGTTATAACACACACTAAATCACCAGCCTATTTATAGCATATACCATCGGCCTATTTATAGTACACACTGACACAATGAGTCTATTTATAGCATATACCACTGGTTTATTTATAGCACACAATGACATCAGTTTATTTATAGCACATACCATCGGTCTATTTATAAAAAACAGTGACATCATCAGTCTATTTATAGTATATGATATCGGTCTATTCAGAAAGCAGATACTGACACGATTGGTCAGTTTTTCTCTTCACCCTTGTGACCCCTTCCCCCTTCTGAAGAAGTCCTCATTGAGGAGAGATCCCCTGACAGAGGGTGCGAAGAGGACGCCCTCTGGTGAGAAGAGGAGAAGGGGGCGATGCTGGTAGACGACGACGCAACAGAAGAAGACGAAGGCTGAGGCGCCAGAAGCTGTTGCTGCATCTGGTAAAGTAACTGCTGACGGTTCTGTTCCTGTGTAATGTAATCACATGAGACAAATACAGAGCCCCATGCCAACTGCAAAATCTGGCAGGGTTCTACGTGCATGTAGGGGTTTGTTGTGGAAACTCTTCCAACTGAACACGAGTTGCTACAGAAGATGAACTTTTGCTTTATATGAACTTTAGCACCGTATTAAAGGTGCTATATAAAATGTTTGGATTTTATCTTCTCTTTCCCAATCTTAGTAGCAACCAAGGCAGGGGTCATGAACCTGCCCTGCGGCACCTCAGCTCGATAATAATTCAGCAGCCTTATATAAAAGAAATGATCATTCACCCGAATGGCAGTCCCCCAATTAACATTTCACAACCTATTTTCTCAGCGACAGATCAAGCAAGATCTTTCTTCAAAGACCAAGACTTCAAACTTAAGGAACAAGACTTAAATATTCACTATCATAACCATACAGAAATTCTATTCTTTATAAGAAAACAGTCAAGCCGAATTTTCTTTCATTTTATATGAATGAAAACAACTTCAACAGCAGACATATCACTCAATGGGAAACCATTAGCCTTTGAGAAATAGTCTCATATGCTTAAAAGCAAATGATCATTCTAAGCATGTGTATTCTAAAAAATCTAATAAACTATTTAGTATTATTAAACTATATGTTACAACTATTTTATAAATATTTAGTAATATTAAACTATTATGTTACAACGATACATGGAATTTTTGAGTGGAAGTGAAAAGAGCCAGGAGATGTTTTCTCCATCAAAGGAAGATTTGTTTTTGGAAACTAGACTTCATAACCTCAGCGTCTGACACGCAAAGCATAAGAACCAAATAAAGAGATCATCCTACGAGTTGCAGTGGATTTTGCTGCATGAGTTGCTGCTGCCTCTGTATCTGTTCTGCAAACATCGCTAGGTCCATTCTTGATGAAGCGCTCGACCCTCCTCCTCCCACTGTGCCCCCGGCCAACGCCCCAGTGAAGGCCAGCAGACCGGGTGGCAATGGCACTGATCCGGGAATTCCCGACAGGATTCCCGACGACGGCCTCGGTGGACTCTGCTGCAACTGGCCGATGGAAGATGGCGCCACTGCCGCCACTATTGACTGATTCCCTTAATTGAGATAAAGAAACAATACTTGTGTCAACTATGCAGCTAATGATATGCAAATTGTGGATTTCTGTGTGATATCTCTCCTGATATGCAATGATTTCAGTCTCATATAATATGTTTCATCAATCATTGGAATCGTAAAAACTGAACCAATTGGCGAAAGAATAATATCAACAAAACTACAATGTGTAGAACTACCAAGGGCAGCAGATCATGTCTTGGCTAACACTCCCTCCCCCCCACATACCAAATCTGTTTCATTGTGACTTTCAGATAGGAAAAGATAATGCTCAAATATAGAATATGTTTTATAAGATTCAATTAGAATAGAGAAGACATGATTAGTAAGAGTAACATTTTAACAGATTGGCATTTCTTAACTTTAATAGAACTAGATTATATTTAGGTTTACATTCCTAACCATATCATAAAGTCCCTAAGTACTCCACTGGTAAGACAGGATTTTAAAAATAAGATCCAATAATATTGGATGACATCATATAATTTAGATTGAAATGCAGAAGATATTAGATGAACCATACCGGTATGTGCTGGTCTGATCATTCCATGTCGCCCAGATGCTAAACCCTGTGGGCTACGGGTGGAAAGATGTGACGCCGAACTCCCTCCAGCACCCCGACCTCCAACCCCATGACCTCCAACCCCATGACTGCCAAACAAGGCCTCAGAGTCCTACAAAACAAGAACCATATTAATATTCCATGGATACTATGCACCTGAAATTTGATCTAATTCCAAACTTTTTTGATCATCATCCAAATAATGTTGTACAATGTTAAACTGCTTCTGTCCATATGAAATAAGTAAGTAAATACACTTTAGTCATATATTTAAGTCATTTTGTACCATATCCAAATAATACAGAACCAAATTCAATATTTGTGTCTGTTATAAAAATAATTTTTTACCATATTCCAAAACTAATGCATTTAATCAAATAATTCAACTTGATAAGAAATAATTTTTTCTTATTTCAAACTAATCATAAACACTTTTGTTAAATAGAAAAATTTCTTTGTCACGGAGCAAACAATAATTGTTATAATCACAAATAAATATTAATTTGAGCCAAGTCCAAAATATGATTACTAACATACATCAAATTTGAGCACTTGAGTTCTGCGGTTCAGCCTACCCTTGAGTAAGGATCGACCGTTGGGAGACTATTGTTGACACGAGGGCTTCTGTTGGAGTGTCGATTTGCCCCCCCAGGGTGTTCAGGCGAAATGTTATCGGCCCTGTGGGGTGTGTTGGTTGAGCGGTGGGTGTTGTTCGGAGGACTGAAGGGCAGGGACAGGCGAGCGTTGATCGCAAGGAGGTTGTCACGACGAGAAGTCAGCGCATTGATTCGCTCCTCCAGACGCTGGTTCTCCTGACGCAGTTCGTGAAGGCAACTGAGAAGGGAGGCAACTGCATCAAAGCAAGTTGAAGATCAGGAAAATTAATCAATTGGACATTAGGAAAATTATTAGTAACTGTGGAATCAAATTGAAATATTAAATTAAAGAATTAAATTGAAGTATTAAAACTGTGTCACAGCATATTGATGATCAGGAAAATTAATCAGTTGGACAATTGGAAAATTATTAATAACTGTGAAAGCAAATTGAAGTGTTAAATTGAAGTATGAAATTGAAGTCTTATATTAATGTTATAAATTGAAGTATTAAAACGGTGTCAAAACATGTTGAAGATCAGGACAATAATTCACAATAATGACAAATATACAACAAAGCATAGACAGGAGATTGAGAATCTTACAATCAGAAACACAAAGTTGCACATAAATTTTAAGACTACTAGTAAGAAAGCATAAAACAAGTCAAATATTTATAAATTTAAGATATTTCTAAACATTGAAAGGCAAAGTGATGGTTGACAACTGTGTGAAATCAAATTTAAGATGAAAAAAATCACAATAAGTTTATTTTAAAGAATAAACAAATAGATGATCAAAATAATTACATAAATTAATTCAAATAAAATCAATTGCTAGCAATTGTATTAAAAACAAGTTGAAGCCCAAGAAATGTTAAATGCAATGTATAGAATATAAAAATATATTTATGAGGCAAAATGAATAATGAGAACTGTGTCAAAGTCATCTGAAGATCAAGAAACTGAAAACAAAATAATTATTAAGATGAAATGAAATTGCAGAGGTAAACTGAGGGGAAAAAGAGTGCTGCTGACTGACTGTCTAGCATTTGTCCCTGCTCCATAAGGAACTGTGATCCCTGAATCCACTGCCGATGTAGAAGCTCCTCCATGGATGTTGGAAACCCAGAACTATACAATATAACAATACCAATTAGATCAAATGTGAAGACTCCATTGCTGCACCTTAATCAGATATTCCAACATTTCCAACTCAGAATACACTATGTGGACAAGATAAACACAACTCACTTCTATGTTTGATTTCCAAAATAGGTTTAATACCGTAATACAGAAATTCAACATTAGTCTATAAACGAAATGTAAGGGTGTAGAGAATCAGACGAGATCCAGAGATTTATTTCTGATGATTACGACGGTTGAAAAAAATAGGAATCTTCGTTTATTAATTCTTTAGGGTGCTTCATACTGTAGTGGTCAGCGTGATGAGTGTTAGTTGATAGGTTGGGATTCAAATCCATCTCAGGGGAGAAATTCGGTTCAAGATCTCTGCGCTGCCTACAGAACCCAATGCCTACTCAGCTATGACGAGTACACTGATCATACGTTGTTGGTGGGAGGATAAGGAAGAGGAAGATTGGCCACATACAATCATATGCCAAGGTTAAACAATGCAGTCACAAACACTCTTCTTCACCATTCCTTTCACTTTTTCTCTTCTGTCAATCATTCCTTCATTTGCTCATTAATAGTAGAAGCAGTGCCTCTCTTAAAGACAGAACATGGTAAAGATGACATTTGAGTGCCTACGAGTCATGATTGTCCACTGTGGCTGAGGTCCGACTGGCAGAGGGAAGAAGGGAAGGGGGAATTGGAGGAGGCAGCCAGGTCGACTGTGGCTGCTGTTGGGATACAGAGGGTTGAATGTCATCCGCTCCAGAGGCTGTTAACAACAGATACAGAGGTAGGGCATCATCATCTTATCAATTCAAGAAGAAGCAATGGTTAGTTCCAAAGTGAATTCACAATTACTATCATCATCACTGACATCATCATCATAATAATCATAACTTTATTAACTTATAATTCTCATAATATCATCATCAATATATTGTTATCATTATCTTTTAATCATTTTAAGATCAACAACTCATTCTAATGTCTGCATCATTATTTTATCATCATCATTAATTTTAATATCTGATCATTATAATCTTCATTGCATCAAATTAAGTCCAATTCAGATATCTCACGATAAATAAAGAAAATGAATATATGAATGAAAAAAAGAGTAGAGTCAAGGTCGTACTGGTTCCAGGCTTTCGTTGATTTGATGCCGCACTGGTGCTGAACTCTGAGCTGCGATCAACAAGACTGAAAACAAAACAACACAACAATTCTGAAAGGAAGACAGAGTTCAAGACATGGATATGAAATGTTGGCAACTTCATTTTTTCAGCCTTGGTTTATGAAGGTAGGTATCTCACACCATCGGATCATAGCACCAACAGTGACATTACAAATGACCAATCAGGTAACCATCATCAACAAAAGATATGGAATAAAGAGAGAGACAGAGATTGTAGGTTGTTTTACATCAAAGTTATGTCATTCTGGAGATTTCTTACCCTTCACAGAAAGATATTTGAGTAGCAACACATACTAAAAATTCACCCATCACAAAATATGAACGGAAAGATTAAAAGATCAAGGAGAATGATTCGCGAGGTCTCATCACCTTTGATTGTGAAGACAAGAGACACTGAAAAGGACTTCACAACAAGTGCTCACCTCTATTTGTGGGAGAGGGCAATGGATGGAACTGCCAACCACACTCATATGCCAAGGCTAAGAAAATAAGGTCGCTAGCACCCTACACCCCACTTTCTTAACAGCAATGCTCCAAGGTCTGCTCCTCTTCTTCCTCCTATCACTAATTCCCATTTGAATAGCAGCATAAAGCTGAGCTCCCTCCCCTGGACGTCTTACACACAAACACCGCTCTCACCCGGATGCATAGAACGTAGGTAAAGTTGACTCCATTGATCGCCTGGCAACCGTTGCCGAGGCAACTCCTGGAGAAATGGAAGAAGTGGGAGAGAGAGCAGCGATGGTTGATGTTGGAGATGACAGAAGATCCTTCACAGTCTTCGCTTTGGCTGCGTTCTTATCTACACGCAGTTTCTTCGTTCTTCTCTTCTGATCGCTCGTTCTAAACGTATGGAAACAAAAACGCACTCAACATAAATCAAATCTCAGAGTTTCCTGTGCACTAAGAGGACACATTCACGTTTAATTTAAACACTTTCTGATGTACCAAAAATACTTAAAAGACTTTTTGAACAGAAAATATATCAGAAAGTTTTTTAGTCCTAATCAATGAACTTAAAACACTTTGATGTACTTAAAACACTTTGATGTACTTAAAACACTTTGATGTACTTAAAACACCTTGATGTACTTAAAACATTCACTGTATTAGTAAAGCATGTTATATCAAATGCTTTGATACTCCCATACTTAGCACACCACACCTATAGAAACCCCATAATTATGTCACTTCACACTTACAATGCAACTGAGTCACACTATATATCCTACCATAATATGGTCCCAATATCTCATCATAATATGAGTGTCTAAACCAATCTGGGAATTCCCGGACAGGATTCCCAAGGGAATATCTGATGATATGCTTGATATGTCTCAAACCATAACACACAAGATGACCGCACTGAACCAGATACGAATATATCACACTTCACAAAGCCAGAGTACGATACCAATCACACCATAAATTATTATACCATACCACATGACACTCTAGCATATCATCATCATTGCATACCTTACCAAGTAAGTGTCATACCATACCATGTCCCAGTACAATATGGAGCCCCCCTGCACACCACATCTCACCTTTTCAGTGACATACCCAAAAAACACTTTGTGCGATACCATATATATTTACATCTTATCCATAGCATTACTTAACAGGTGAGCATAGCAAAAATAGGTCAGAGCATAGAGTTCAAGTATTGCATGGCTTCATTATGCATACGTGCATGTATTTATACTTTCTCATTTCACAAATCCATCAAAAGAGGTTCAAAATATTTCTCTACTCACTTGCTGCCCAGTCGTTTGCTCGAAGACGGAGTATCTGACACTTCAGAGTCATATGCTTCGACTGAAGTCGTCTCGACATGACACGGTTGACTCCTCACAGTGGCAGTCTCGCTGAGAAAAGTCGAGAAACTGTGAGAGAAAGTTGGCTTTGACGTCACAGCAAAAAGCGAAGATGAAGTGGTTGTGAGGCTGTTCAAAGGAACCAGTTTTTCTGTGACATCCGACAACGTCTTCCCATTACGAACGTCGGAAGTCTTTATGCTCTTGACGCCCAGTTCTGTTGCTTTGCCAACAACTTCTGCCGCTCTGACATCGGTTAATTTTGGGTCTGTGTTTTTCCCGCCTTTTCGATCGTTAGACTTTGACGATGTTGCTGAATTCGACCTTGACCCTTTTGAGTTTTCCAGCATCTCAGAATTTGAAGAGAAACCGGACGATGATAAACTTTCCGGAAGAGTCGATGACACTGACGTCGTAGTCGTTGCAGTCTTGACTTTTTTCTCTTTGTCGCTGACGTTCCCGAAATTCGCAGGACTTGGACCAATTGTTGTTTCTATGAAGTTTGCCGTCGTGAATTTTCCCATGACGTTCTTGACACCCGTCGAGTTTGAATTGACTGTAGTCGCAGTTGACGGGTTTTTCAGCGACTGATCGAGTATCGAGCCATCAACAATGAGCTTTGTATTCGCTCGTTCTTTGCTCTGCAAAAGTCAGATTCAATCAGTCAATTAATAATCCTCGTTTTTAATTATTTAGAAAATAGTTTCAATTTAAAAACTAATTAATCATCTTCTTTTGAACGGATACATATGGGATGACATTTTTTAATATTCATGACTTGCTAAACATACCAATATTTATCCATGCTATCATTTATAAATATTTATCACTGTTCATGCATACTAATGTTCATTCTATTCTATTCTGTTTACGGATTTGTAAAGTGCCTCTCACAGTACGACCTAATCAGAGGTGCTCCAGTTCGAGTAACCCCTAGAGAAAAGAAAAGTTTTAAGAGAATGAGCAGAAACAGTAAGATTGTAGCACGAGTCACAGCAGGAAGGCTGTTCCATAGCAAAGGGCCAACAAAGGCATAGGCACGATGCCTAGCTGTGGCAGTTCTAGACCGAGATACTAGAAAGTCCTGACGGTCTAAAGAGCGTAGAGGACGTCCAGAGGTAGCCGAGATAGGTTGCCTGATAACATCACAGATATAGCGTGGAGTACAGACTGGAGTGGAGTGAGGCGGAGTTTTGGTAGACCGATGAGTAATGAGTTACAGTAGTCGATGCGGGAACAGATGAAGGCATGACCCACGAAAGAAAATTTTTTTCAACACACAGATCATGGATGGGGGGCAGTTGCCGCAAATGATAAAAGCTGTTCTGAGAGAGATTAGAGATATGTGCAGAGAGAGAGAGTACTGTCCAGAGAAACACCCAGATTGCGAACATTTGTCGAGTAAGTAAACTGAGGGAACTTCTTTGCAAGTAAAGCATGACCAAGTTTAAGCAGCCCAAACAGATCATTATTATTCATCGATATTCGTAACAATTTATCTATTCCAAGGTAAACCCACAGTTTGTGAACACTAACTCAGCTCTCATGAATATTCAGTGGATATTTGAACAGATTTAGGAAAGAGATAACTACCTCAGCTTTTGAGGTTGGTAGCACAGTAGATGACCCCATTGGTTGACCTGAGCCACTTTGTGAGGCCACAAATCGCAGCTTCAAAACAAACAATCACAAAATATGACAGCTAGATAAAAAAGAAGATTCTTCATTAATAATCACATGTTAATCACACAGACATCTAATAAAAACAATTAAAAGTATTTAGCAAATGTCCTATGCATCAGGCGACATAATCCGTTAAACCAGTTGCTATTCATTGCAACCTTTTCATGTAGCCCACATAATAATTGAACATAATGTTCTCTGGCATAAGAAATATTTTTTAATATTTTAATTAAATCTGAAATATGACTTCAATGTCAGAGCAGTTAATCATGACACGCAATCAGTATTTATTCCCTGATAGAAGCCATTTACAGCACGTTGCAGTAGATATCGTGTTATATCTTCTCTACATTTATATAGCGCTTCTCACAGAATAAATATTCAGATATGGCAGCTACTTACTAGAAATCCTGGTCAACCCACAAATGTGAAAGTGAGAACTTAACAGGTGCAGAAACATTCTCAGAATACTATAATTATTAATTATAGTCTAATGCATGAGCCAAAACGAAGCTATAACCAGATCAAGAAGATACACTCACAATCTTTGATTAATTGCAACTGACAAACTGCAGTATGATTACAAACAAAGAATGAAGGAATGACGAAATGTCATACAGTTGAATTTAACTGTCAGCAACCATGCAAATGCCCTTTATTTAATACATCAAACTCAACCAATGCCAACATCTAATGAAAAAAGGACTAATCAACTGTATGGGTCATACGAGTATGAAACTCTGTTCCGCAGCACTGCGTTCCAGTGTGTTATCCATTACTAAGTCGCCCCAAAGAGAGGGAAGCTCCAACGTTTTGGACAAGCAACCAATAAAGCTCATTTATCAGAACAGCCCCAGTTTTAGATATCACTAAAGATAGGGAATCGGTTGATCTACCCAAGAGAAATACTACCCAAGATTATAACATCCCAAGAAAGTAACTACCCAAAACAATAACTACCCAAAAGAATAACTACCCAAGACAATAACTATCCAAGATTATAACTACCCAAAATAATAACTAACTAAAGACAATAACTAACCAAAAGAATAACTACCCAAGACAATAGCTACCAAAAAGAATTACTACCCAAGACAATAACTACCCAAAATAATAACTACCCAAGAGAATAACTACCCAAGAGAATTACTACCCAAGATAATAACTACCCAAGACAATAACTACCCAAGTGAATTACTACCCAAATGAATAACTACCCAAGACAATAACTACCCAAGAGAAATTCTACCCAAAAGAATAACTACCCAAGACAATAACTATCCAAGATTATAACTACCCAAAAGAAAAACTACCCAAGATAATAACTAACTAAAGACAATAACTACCCAAAAGAATAACTACCCAAGAGAATAATTACCCAAGAGAATAACTACCCAAGAGAATTACTACCCAAATGAATAACTACCCAAGACAATAACTACCCAAGAGAAATTCTACCCAAAGGAATAACTACCCAGAGAATTAATACTGTAGAGAACATCTACCGAATAGAGCCACATAATACATTGAAGTGTCTACCTTTGGTTTCTCTCCTCTCACAGCTGATGACGTCTTGTCCTGTCCTCCGTCAGATGCGTCAGTGGCAACTGGTTTGTAAGGAGGAATAACTTTGACGTTGCTGTCCTTCTTCTGCTCCCAAAATAAACCAACTCATCACATGAAAACAGGAGGAACTGATAAGAGGAGACTCCAACGTTCCTTTAAGTGGCCCACATCAGTTCATCACCAAATTTGTGCAAATTGTGTAAAAATTAAATAAAAACCAAAGTCTGGCCTATTTGCAAAGCTATTTGTTCATAACTTGGCAATAATTTGACAATGCAAACAATGGCATAACATACACACATACATACATATATATATACATAAATAAATACATACAAACATACATAAAAAAATACATGCATACATCCATACATACATGTATATATACATAAATACATACATACATACTTACAAGCATACATAAATACATGCATACATACATAAATACATGTACATATACATGTCTACATACATAAATACATGCATACATAAATACATGTCTACATGCATACATACATAAATACATACATACATACATAAATACATACATACATACATAAATACATGTCTACATAAATACATGCATACATACATAAATACATGCATACATAAATACATGTCTACATAAATACATGCATACATACATAAAGACATGCATACATAAATACATGTCTACATAAATACATGCATACATAAATACATGCATACATACATAAATACATGCATACATAAATACATGCATACATAAATACATGTCTACATAAATACATGCATACATACATAAATACATAACTACATGTCTACATAAATACATGCATACATACATAAATACATGCATACACAAATACATGCATACATACATAAATACATACATACATACATAAATACATGCATACACAAATACATGCATACATACATAAATACATGTATACATACATAAATACATACATACATACATACATAAATACATGCATACACAAATACATGCATACATGCATACATACATAAATACATGCATACATACATAAATACATACCTACATACATAAATACATGCATACACACATAAATACATGCATACACAAATACATCTTCAATATATCTGAGTCTGTATTTATAGCATGTATTTATAAATTCTTAGTCTCTGGTGCCTCTTGTGGCTTCAAGAATAATTTATTTGATGATCTGCTGCATCAAATAATGTTAGACAGAATTACTGCATCGCTTGGTAAATATGATGTTTCCTCTTTGATTAATACTCTGTGCATTAGACACAAGTGCAATAAATGTTACTCATTAATAAAAAACATAAATTATAAGGTGAATAACTAGAGCTGTATCGATTAATCGGGCCAATTATAGAGATATCGGCAATATCAGCAAGATAATCAGCGCCGATATTAAAAATTATTTTTTTATTTTATAATATTATTTTCAGTTTATAAATGCAAAATGACGACATCGACATCACTGGGTCTGTGAAGAACGGCATTTCGTTCCGTTCCCATATCACGTCGTCGAGCCAATGGCTTCTTCAGGCCAGTGGTCATGCTAGTAGAGACCGTGGGAATGTGTCAACATGGGTCTTGTGCAGAGCGAGTCATAAGAGCCTGCTTAAGGGCCAAGGAATGGCTGGCCAATTCAAGCCAAGGAACTGCTGGCCAATTCAACAGAGAAATCGTTGAATGTACATCGTAGAGGCAAGCCTAATGAATACATGCTAGCTGCCAATCAGATCTCCCCGACACATGTCAGTCGCCTGAGAGGCTGAGACTAGATGGGTGGCTGTGAATAGGACAGCCGTGCCTTGGCCTATAATTACCCTGGGCACCGTTCAACGGCGGGCGGCCTGTCTAATCTGTATTGCCTGCCTAGGATTTAGTCCCCAACTACATGCATACATCTCCTACAGAGCAAGTGTTTGCTTGTATCACAACAATAGGCAGTAGCAATAGGTCTATTTTTTGGAGCCGGACATCTTGGGAAACACAATGAAACAATCGGCAAATAATCGGCTAAATAATCAGCCAAAAAATCGGCTAAATAATCGGGTATTGGCAAATGCATAATCGGCAATAATCGGTATCGGCATATTAGACAAAGTGATATCGGTACAGCTCTATGAATAACATGAAGAGATCTTCTTGTCTTGTTGCTTATAAAGTAAGTATGTAAGTAGGTATGATTTTATTGAACCGTTTGCAAACGCACTGCAGGCACATCATAATATGAACAATCACAAAATAATCCTAACAACAAATAACACAAAAGACATCCTAGGAGTAACTAGAACAAATAGAAAGCAAACAATAGTAATTACACTCACAATAGGAATAGATTCAATTGTACAGCATTCAGGTGATAAAACCACATCGCGTTACTTGTGCGATCGAGAACAGAGTGAATAGGTCACATTCTTTAAAGCAGTAAATTTGGTTATCAGTTTTGAAACCGATAATCGGTTTCTGTTATTGACAAAACGATAATCGAATTTATTTGTGCAGGAAAACAGCAGGAGTAACTATTACTCCCCAAATGAGGGTTAATGGATTGTTCGATGATGTGTGTGGCAACTCCGCAGTCCATGATATAAATGGAGAGATAGAAAAACAGACAGACAAACAAAACATGATCCAGTCAAAGTAAAATATTGTCATAATGGTATTGCTATAAAAAGGCTCAAACATAAGTAGATAAATGTAAGTAAAGGTAAATAAGGGCTTTTGACAACTTACGACTTTCTTGTAGTGGTAGCTGCAGTAGCCGCAATACTTGACGCTGTCGGAATAGTTTCCTGCCTCTTCGCATAACAGACCCCCAGCCTGTGCACTGAACAAAAACAACTACATCTACAACAGCAACACTAACAATGCCACTAACAACTACATCAATATAATACTCTAGTTGTGCCAGTCTCAAGCTTGGATAAAGGAGAAGGGCGACATAACTGCCTTGGCAGCATTGCAGAGATCTATGCAAATATGGCCGACTGCAACTACATATACCCAAAACAAGGCATCTAAACGGAGCAGTTTGCAACCCTAACAGTTGATGACAATGTGTCACGTTTGTCCACCTATTAACTTATCATTCCTCAGCCCAGTCAAACCAGTCAATAACCCTAATCCTGTTTACACTACTAACCTTTATTGTATCAATTTGTTACCAACTGGTAAATTGCCTTGAACATAAACTAATTACCTTGCTCTTCAGTGCAATTACCTCATTCATAAATACCTATAACCCTCACCATTACCTTCCACTTACCATGTAACGTGGAAGTGGTATCTACATCCGCTTTTGTTGCACTGCATGCAAGCGCCAGAGTTCGCTTTTCCCTCTCGATCTTGTTCTTCACAGATGTAGCAAGACTGAAAAGAAAGAAATTCTCTATATAACAGTCAGTTACAGGATTAACGCTGCCACATAGTGAATGGAGGACTGGTTAACCTTACTGTGAGAATCGATTTTTCTTTCTATGCCAGCACGTAATACACTGCTCTACCCCTCCCCATATATTGCAATCTGTTCTACAGCCATATGTAACACACACCTAAGTCAATTCTATAATCTCAGCTTAAAACAGCAAGAGATAGAGAGCTTCACAGAGACAGACAGAGACACAGAGAGACAGAGACACAAACAGAGACACAGGGAGACAGACAGAGACACAGAGAGACAGAGACACAGAGAGACAGACAGAGAGACTCATCAGGTGCTCACAGAATAGAGATTAAAAACTCATGAAATGGCTCATGATGTCACAAGATTCCAGGCAACCTGTCATGTCACTCTGAATTCAGATAAAAGTTTTCTGAAACTGCAGAATTTCCTCTTCAGATCCTTCATCGAGTAACCAGGCTATGAGATAACCAATCAGAAACATTATTTGGTCTCCTCTATAACTGAGGATCTTGCTTATTTATAAATTAATTACTTCATAATAATAGATTCCATGGATCAACTGAATCAACAATTGATGAGAAAGGATCAGATTGAGTTCCATCTGATTACCTTATTGTATCGTTCCTGTGGAACTCCTTTCAAAATGATTGGTTCCATTGTTTGAACGTTTCCAAACCACGCTTCCGGAACGAACAGCGCACAGACGACGTGACACCAACCTTCCAAAAACACTCATTCATTTACATCACATCGTTATTTCACGATGGTTGACTACACATGAATGAAGCCTCAAAAGTCTTCTGTCTCATTTAACATTCACTGAGGAAGCCTCAAAAGTCCAGATCAGCACATTGTCAATGCACATCCTATTCTCTGGCTTCATTTCATTGTCCACACTGGACTCCTCTAATGCAGGGGCCCAATGATGTGTTCAAAACATCATAATCTCAGAGTTTTGTTGGAATCTCAGAGTTTTGTTGGAATCTCAGAGTTTTGTTGGAATCTCAGAGTTTTGTTGGAATCTCAGAGTTTTGTTGGAATCTCAGAGTTTTGTTGGAATCTCAGAGTTTTGTTGGAATCTCAGAGTTTTGTTGGAATCTCAGAGTTTTGTTGGAATCTCACCATTCCGTTCTGACGTCTGTTGATGTGTAGGTCTACATCCAATCGTTCAGATTCCTTATCATCATCCACAAATTCACAACAGCTTTCTGATAGACCTCAAATGCCTTTTACTCTTTTCCTCCTCTTTCTTTGTTTACTTAAATCCTAAAATTTATGTAGCACCAGTTTAAGTTAGTGGACTCTGCAAAGGAATTCCAGGTCAACAAGAAATTGCTCGTGGTTTCTACTGAGGCAAGATTTGAACCTACACTGTACATTCTCTAATTCACTCAAACTAACAGCAGAAAAACTCTTCACTAAGCTATCAAAAATCAAGAAAAGGTAAGAAAGGTGAGGAAAATGAAGTGATGTAAAATGAGGTAAGAGAAGGTACAGGGAACTGATGTTAGCCATTTCAAGGCAAGGTCAGATTTTTAATACGATGTAGGGTAAATAAATATAAAGTAACCTTATGAATGTTCATGAATTGTTACCTCCTGTGTCTGTTCGCTTTAGGGCACCATCCTTCTGAGGACAGAGTTCACATCGCTGAAACATTTAAATGGATGAAGAAAATAATAGCTCAACAGAATACAGGCAATAATAACAAAAGAAAGATTTATGAAAATTACGAAAGGATGATTCAGTGAATTATAAATTATTTATGTCACGCACCTTCTTCTATCATTTGTCCTGGCTTGAAATGAGAAGAGTGCTCCATAAATAACTCAGATGTCCTTAGACACTACTGCATTTCTTATTATGTACCTCAATATGCCATAAACATTCACACTTGTAACCTTACAAACAAATCAATTAGAGGAATTGATGCATGCTAACAATTTCTATAGCTCATCTACGAAATACACTGATCAATCTTAATTTACTTTTTATTCCTCAAAATAGCATCTGGAGCAGAAACTAGGACTTCACTAATTAGTATTATTTTAATAAACTGAAATTTCTGTAAAAATAAGCATCAGCTGATATTAATAAAAGAGAGAGCAGCCCAAAAGAAGATTCCTGGAACATGGACTGCTGCCAATGGTATAGCAATACTAGAAGAGGTTAGAATGCACCCCTTGTAACACGGAATATGGGTTCAACATTCATCCCTGTGAGGGCTACCATAACTGGGCAGAGACATTAAGCAAACTCTGTGCTCAGAAACTACACATCGCCCTCAGTCGATGTTCAACCAGTGGACAACATTTGAATGTTTCATAAATGTGAAGAGATAAAACGAATCGATTACATTTGGAATTGTATTGCTGAGAATTACGAATGTCTTGAGCAAATGATTTCATGTCATTTGAGTTGTTTCAAACTCATTTCTGCACTTACGACTCTAGCGGCACGCTCCTGTGATTCACACTTTCGACAGAACCAAGGCCCAGTCGGAACAGTAACAATACCATAGCATGCTGGAGAAGAAGAAACGGGAAACATTTCAACCATAGCAAAACATTCTTAGGTTGATGTTCCCTTGGAACGTGCATAATTCTGTTACATGACAAGAATTCACTTGATAGCATGAGCAATTACGAGATCTTTATAAGTGGAGCACTTTTATAGCTTCATATAAAGGACTGCATAAATGTTAAGGTTATATTGGGACACATTAGATGAACGGTAGGAGTGTACGCCTTATACACAACAAGAGTAGGCGTTTGAGTCACCTCCCCTGAGGAGATGGTCATTTCGTACAGAGCAAATCGTTAACTCACATTGGTCAGTACCATTGGTTGTGGCAAGATAAATGCAAAATAAAGACTTTGGTAAAATATGGTTTAGCGTCGGTAATTATTCTGTGTGCTTGATGTCGTGCTAAATACGCATTTACTTTCATCACATCCAGCTTCTATTTATGTGTGATTCTTTTCATCACATCCAGCATCTTCTTAACCAGAAGTCAAATCAAATCATTTATTTTCCGTAACCAACAAAAATAGAATATACAATCAAATTACAATCATTATGGCTGATAGCGGCCACAAGTAAAGGTCCTGAAGGAATCAAAAACAATCCCGCTAGTAGGGACACCTACGTACAATTTAAGACAAACACGGACGGCCGAATGCAATACAGAAATTAAATATAAGTTAATATGCACATGAATCATAACTAAAATAAACAAAAGTTATCAAAATACAGTATGCAATTCACCATGAGGTTAATTATTTTTCTACCAAGTAGATGCATAGCTTATTCTTAAAAGACAAAAGAGAAGACGATTGTCTAATTTCTTTTGGAATTTCATTCCAAATTCCAGCACCACTAGATTTAATTGAGAACAGAAGAGTGTTAGTTCTGGCAAAGACATTTCTATAGTAAAATTTCTAGTAAGGTAAGAATGAGTTTCTGAGGCAAGAATAAAATAATCTTCATATACACTAGGAAGGAGCCCTTGACTATATTGGTACATAAATACACCAGTTTGAAAAGTATGGATATGGTCAAATTGTAGTACTCTGAATTGATAAAATAGCAGCTTACTATGAGATCCATAAGTAGCACCAGCCACAATACGGATCACTCGTTTTTGTAATGTAACCAATCTCTGTAATCGGGTGGCATAGGTAGAGGCCCACACTAGATTGCAGTATGCTAGGTACGGATATACTAGAGAATAACATAATTTCAACAGAATAGGTGGAGGTAAAATATGAGCAGTGCGAGCAATAATTCCAGTGTGTTTGGCAATTATTGAAGTAATTTTTTTTATATATTTCCAAGTCAGGCATTGATCGACTTATACTCCCAGGAATTTGGTGGACTCAGCAGGACTGAGGCAAATATCATTAACACTGAGCTTGGATTGCTGTATAGGACAAGATTTCCTATGAGATTTAAATAGCACATAATTAGTTTTATCCAGGTTAAGGAGAATCTTTTAGCACAGAACCAATCCGCAGCTAAGGACAGTTCAGCATTCACAATCCGAAATAACGAGTCAATGGAGCTATGAGAATAGAATACATTAGTGTCGTCAGTAAATAGTATAAAGTACAAGCGTGATGAAACATTAGGTAGATCGTTTACATAGACAAGGAAAAGTAGGGGACCCAAGTTAGATCCTTGAGGAACTCCAAATTTGATGGGTCTAAGAGTAGAAAAGGAGCCAGTACAAAAAAGACAATGGGTTCGATCTTCTAAATAGCTCTCAAACCAGTGCAGTTGAACACCACGAATGCCAAATCTCGCTAATTTATGTATTAAGATGTTATGGTCAACCGTATCAAAAGCCTTAGCCAGGTCAAAAACAATTCCTAAAGAGTATTCATTACGCTGGATTGCAGTAGATATCCTATCCTGCATGCTTAACAGAGCCATGGATGGGGAATGGCCGGCTTGAAAGCCATGCTGAGATTGAAAAATAACATTAATTTTTGCGAAAACACCATACAAACGCTCGTACATAATTTTCTAAAAAAATTTAGAAAAATAGGGGAGTACATAAGATATGCCTGCAGTTAGAGAAGTTATCCCTTTCACCCCTGTTTAAAAATTGGCACAATTTCTGCAATTTTCAATGCATGGGGAAAAGTACCACATGACAATGAAAAATTTATGACATCCTCAAGCGGCTGAGCCACTCTAGACAGATACCTACTAGTAACACAGGGGTCAATGTCGTCCACCCCTTTACTATGGGAAGGCTGCATAGTAAGACCGAAATTTATAATCTCTTCAGGAGTAGTTAAGCTAAGCCCAAGGGATTGCAACAAGGGAGGATTCAGAAAGGCAGTGAAGGATTTTTGAGATTTTGGAATTTTATCAGCAAGACATTTAGTAATATTTGCAAAGTAATCGTTAAATTTATTAGCCATGGTTTCCGGATCATCAGTCCTGATCCCATCAATCATCAATCCCTCAATGGTGGATCCCTGGGGTCCCATCTTCATAAGAGAATTTATAAGTCTCCAAGTTTGCTTTAAGTTGTTATTATGTTTACAGAATTCAGCAGCATTATAATTGCACTCAGCTCGAAGTCTAATATTTTTATATTTGTTCCTGTATGCAGTAAATTTATTATGATTAGCCATAGTTGGGTTGTATTTTAAGTAGAGTAATTCCTTTTTTTCTGGTAGATTTTAACAAACCTCTGGTCATTCAGGCTTGTTTAAACAATGATTTTTTGCTAATTTTCAAGGAGATGACTGGGAAGGCCTGCTCATAAGCACTTTTGTATAGGTTTGAAAAATGACCATAGGCCTTATCAACGTCACCAATGGAACATGCATCCCCTACCAAGGACCAATTCAGACATGACAAAGAATCCCCAAAAGATACCATTCTCTCTTCAGTTATTACTCTAGAGACAGAGGTATAGCAGATTTGGCAGACAGAGCTTTCGAGAACATAAAATTAAGTCTAACTAATAAAGGGAGATGATCGGAAATATCAGATGTCAGAATTGTTGAATCAAAAATTTTGGACCAAGCATTCGTGAACAGATTATCAATTAATGTAGATGAGTGAGGTGCAATACGCGTGGGTCTGGTTGTGGCAGGCAAGAAGTGATGAGACATTAAGCAATTGTAGAATGTATTAGAGCCTCTATGTTCATCAGTCTTAAATAGGTCAATATTAAAATCGCCTACAAGAATCACCTCTTTATTTCCTCTGGAGATAATCGGAAGTAGGCTTTCAAACTCATTATTAAACAGATTCAAATTTTGGCCAGGAGGTCTGTAGATGACTCCCATTAAGAATGAACCCCTTCCATGAGCAATACTAACCAAGAGTCCTTCATAGGAGGTATGAGATAAGTTATGACTAGATAAATCATATATCTGAAATGGAATATTCTTTTGTATTAAGAGACCCACACCACCCCCAAGGCCACTCGCTCTGGCTTTATGGATAAAATTATAATCAGGCAGATCAATTTCTCTGAATCAGTACTCAACCAAGTTTCAGACAGTGCTAGGACAGATACAGTGGATTTACCAACGAGATGTTTTATCTCACTTATTTTAGATAACATGCTTGTACGGCTCATTAATTCCAAATTTTGCTCCTAAGGATAAAGGAGAGGAACAAGTGCTATGGAAAGGTAGATCAGTTAAATAGTTTTGGTCAGGGTCAATGTCAACATTATTTAGAAGGTGGCGGTTATCATTGTCATTAGAAGTTAACTCAAAGTTCGGTTCATCATAACTAGGTGTGACAAGACAGTCAAGACCCAAGGTGCAATCCAAAAACTCTTCTTCATTCACAATGCGATTAAATGGGAAATTACTGGCAGTGCAGAAAGGGCACTTCCAAAAAGTAGGTACATTAGCAATATCGAAATTACAGCATTTTACATGAAACAACTCACTACACACCAAACAAGCAATAGATTTAGTCTTAACTAAACGAACGCATAAGCCACAAACGGGCATACTGGTTGACTGTGCACACTCAGTCAAGCAATGAGAACAGCCACAAAGTTGCAAGACATAAACACAAATCATTCGAACATAGAATTACAGAAAAGCACATTAAAGTCATCCGACTACTAAGCTCACAGGCATCTACATTTGCAAACCCCTTAAAGATTTCCCACAGATTTTCACAACAACTGCATTAAGTGATTTAACAAATCAGGGCAAGACATTAGAAATTGTATATACAGGCATCCACATGAAAAAAAGCGGTACTACATTTGCAAACACAGTAAAGCTTTCCAAATCAATCCAAAATTTTCACAGCAAGAAAGAGATTTTGCAAAGCAGGACAGAAGACCCTAGAGCATCATGATGCTCAAAGTACCCTACACCTTGAAGTCATCAGACTGCTAAATTATACTGATGCCACAGGCATCTACGAGCAAAAATTGCATTACATTTGCAAAGAATTCCAAACAGGTCCACAGATTTTCACAGCAACTGCATTAAGATATTTGCAAATCAGGACAAGACATTTGAGCATTGATGCCCAGGGTAACTTACACCTTGAAGTCTTCACACTACTAAATTATAACGATGCCTACAAACGTCATCATGAAAAAGCCGCATTAGGATGCCTGCAGGCACCTACACAAAACAGATACTGCCCATAATCAAACGTAAAACCTCTCTGAATATCAAAAAACATCCAGCCTCTACTTAACCCAGAATTTTTCATCACATCTAGCGTCTACTTTGGCATGATTCTTTTCATCAATCCTACTCCCATGCATTTAAACAGAATTCTTTTCAGCACATCCAGCTTCAACTTCGGCATGATTCTTTTCATCAATCGAGCTTCTATTTATGTGTGATTCTTTTCATCACAGTAACAGTCTACTTATGGTGAAGCCAAAGCTAATAGAAAATGTTAAGATTATGGCATTGTAGATGCTGCCAAGCAGAGATATCTATCTATATAATTACCTAAGTCACAGAAGTTGAATCTAAGACGCGTGATTGGACAGAATTTTACCTAAATATTTGAAGTTGACCTAGCCATTTCCCGCGCAAAAGTGCCTGATTGGACAGAAGTTGACCTCGATATAGAATGCAAAAGCCATTGTATACAAGCGTTTGATTTATGTTTCAAAATTACTTTGTTCACGTCTATGTGAGTATAGGCCCATATGCAGTTATTAAAGTTAAGTTCGTCGTGTAATGTAAGTATATTTTCAATTATTAAAACTAAATGGAAACTTAATGGGTAATGTGTATTTTTTGCGTATTTTAGTATTGACCTTTGTGAACTTGCTGTGTAGGTTACGCAGTTCGTCGACAGTTTCACTTAATTAATGAGGAGGCCTATTTTAGTTCTGCGTCAAAGTGTCTTCACCACTACTATAGCAATGTTAAAATCAAGTATGACCCGTGATTATTCACGGGTTAACAGCTAGAACTAACAGTGCCAGTTGCAGTTGAATCGTCAGCAAAAATATTATCCGACCCGTGATTCTTCAAGGGTAAGCAGCTGATGCACATAATAATTACCGACGCTAAAGCCATATTTTACCAAAAGTTTACATGCATGCCTAGTTTTGCCTACATACACACTTTATAAGCAGACTCAGCTTGGTATAATTAGATCAAAAAACCTCATTCACTCACTATCAGAATATAATTGAAACCATTCTTGAAAATCACATAACATACATCTCTGGTCACATTTGAGTGTAGAAGTTTTTTGCGAATTTCCCAATTTAATTGACGTTTAGGAAACAAATTGAGAAACTAGGTCAACAACGCTAGCACGAATGAACAAAGATGGCATCACGTTTCCATAAAATGTCGCCATTTGTTTTGGACCCACAGCTTAAATTAAATATCCGTTATAGTAACAACATAAACTTGAGCACCATATGTTATAGTCTTAGGCGCAATATTTAAAAATGGTGAACTGATGATGTGTTCGAGTGACCTACATTTGGTGAGCAGGCTTGGGGACGATTGTTAAGCAAAACGCCGCAATGTGGGGGCAACAAACAAAACTAAATATATCATGTGGCCCCGAAACTACGTGCAATAGGATTTAGGGTGATAAATTAGGGTAAAAGGTGGATTTCGGTGATCCTACCCTGGTGAACGGCTACATTGCACCCATGACCGTCGCAGTAGACCAGCGGATTCTCGTCCCATCCTCGCTCGTCGGAGCATACACAGCACCCGCCGACCATCTCTTTCATGCTGGGTCGAATTCTCAGGCCACCCTCAATCCCTCCGGCCACAAAACGATCATCGCCCTCAGAGAAAACTAAACCCTACAACAATAGAACCACAAAGCCCGCACTCAACCACTCACACGAAACGAATTCTCGTTCCGTGTTCCTATCTAATCAATGGACGACTGACGCCATCTGGCAGCTGCATATGCATCAACCGTCGACGATAATTCAGTTTTTGATTCAAATTAACGACGGTTGATTTCATGCTTCAGTCCGTGACTTCATGCTGTCGTTTCCACCGATGTCTTGTGAGCTTCATCAGACTCTACCATCTTCTTTCATTCCTCACTCTCCTCATGCAGCCACCGATCGCTAGAGGAGTGTGTTCCGCCAGTTAATTCCTAAGAATACTCCATGTTTAATTCTTCCTTCGTCGAAGCGTGAGAGATTTTACCCAGGCGATATGGTCAACTACTGGCCTATGTTCCATCTAATGTAGAAGCTATCATTGAACAAAAGCTGTTCAATGATTTTAGAATCTACAATAGATATAATTTAATCATGGCCATTGTGTATTCGAGTAATATCCGTCCGTCCGTCCATCCATCCATCAATCCATTCTCTGTCCACCCATGATGCTCACCTGGTGTTTGTTTCTAGTTTTCAACCCAGCCAACGTGCCTAAGTGCTCCCCATCTTGGTCCAATGTGGGAAACCTAGTGGTGCCATATGGGCGATGAATAGACGATAGTATCAATATCGAGTTTCATCTGAAGAATAATTATAAGAAATCAGATGACACACGTGACTCCACCTGGCGATTTTAACTGACTAAACCTTCCATCCCTGGCGGTGGCAACTGCAATTAAGACACAAGCTAAGTCAGAGAAGGTGATCAAGTATCACCGTACACTCGAATCTTCTAAAGCCCCATAAATTCGCAGTGGTTGAAGCCATCGTTGTTTAGCCAAATCAAAATCGATCGGAATTAAGAGGGTGAAGATGCAGACTGCAGTCAGACGGCAATGGTGTTGATTTCTATAGTTGCATTGGCGATGGAGGAAGGAGAGGAAAAAGAATTAACCAGGATGGGATTTGTGACAATGCGGTGTGCTCAGCGGGTGTTCAGTTTTCAATTAAAGACCTATGGGGAGATTAGAAGAGGTGAAGTTATGATCGCGTGTTCCTAGAATGTATCATAAATTAGGATGATTGCAAAAATTAATTACATACCACTTTTTAGGAGACACTGGCCTAATGTAAGGAAAGATAAAGTACAAGGCTGGTTGTGAGGTTAGTATCTTCCTGAAGACTATACGAAACGCGTCTACGATTTTTTCATTTATGGAAATTGCCTCCGGAATTCTACATAGCTTCATTAGTCCCAAAAAAATGTGACAACGAATGAAACAGACACTTCCTGACTTTCAGACACGAATATGTGATGCGACATATGAAAAGGGACCACAACGCGGGATTTAGTTACTGAGATACAGGCGTTTGAACATGGTCACCCATCAAACTTCTCGAGGTATTTATATGGCAATAAAATATTTTTAAAGCTGGTTTTATTTGACTCAAGTGCTGGACTCCGTTATGAAGTATATGCTACACTGAGCTGAAATAAATGCTCAGCTGTATAACTTCCAAGAAATGGATATGCTGTGAGCATTCTTAACTTTAAATGAGTTTTACCGAAAATCGCATATTTCGGGTAATTCACGTTCTAAAATCTACAGATCAATCAATTTGACTCCCAGCATAAAACATTATAATATCATTATTTTCAGAATTTTTTGCTGAATATGGTGGTATGAATAAGTCCAATACCGGCTAAGTGGTCCCTTTTCATATGTCGCATCACATATAAGTCGAGCTAAATGGCAACAAATATATTGTTATTTAAAATCCATTTGTTGTTCCGTGTAAAAGGTTTTTGATTAAGTTCCCGAAACTTTCTGTTTCCGGTCATGACGTTTTAATGCTCCCGTTAAAAATGCTGACTCATCCCACAGTAGCGACCATTCACTGATATCAGGCGTTATTTATATTACGGTATTTAATACATACTTCTTTTACTTGAGGTTATATATAAATATATATTTATTTTACTGAAGGCGATGCGAATGATTAGTTGAGATGAGTAAAGCGACAAGTAATGTCATCTATGGGAAGCCGTTGATTGCATAATATAAGAATCTTTTCCGCTTTTGCATGTCGCCTTCTTTCTGCGGACACTATTTAACATCTGACAGATGAATAATCCGCTTATCATACAAAATTATATTGGCAGCCACAGCGTTGAATGCATAAAAGCGATTTTCGATGCTCTTCTGTCGACTGACAATGATCTCCTTTGACTCTGACAGGACCTGACATTTTGATGAATTTATTTATATTATTATGAATCGAATCTAAAGAACAGAAAAATGGACGAATAGTCATATATACATGGTACGTATTATTGGAGTATATATATATATATTTATATATTATTAAGATAAGGTACGGGGTTGTTCAATTAATGTGAAACGTAGTAATGTACACAAGGGAAAGCGCATCGGGAGGCAGTGGCGTAGCAACGGGGGGCGGGGGGCGAATTGCCCCCGGCGACACGTGTCGTAAAGAGCGGCATTTTCGGTTAAAAATAATTAAAAGATTGTTGTTGTACAAGTTGCATTCTTCAAGATTCTTGTTGCTCTTGTATAAGCCATTGTATTAATTAAGAAATTAACCAGTTATAAAACAAACAAATAAAGCAAGCCTCACAATGAAGTTACTAAACGTCTTGCAGCTAGATCTAAAATTATAAAAAGTCCCCATAAAATTAAAATAAAACAATACAAATCATAGGGCCTATTCTTTCTCTATACGTATTGAAAAGAAAGTTCTAGGCCTAAATAATAATTTAATCTCAGTTAGACCATAGTAAGTATGGTGCTTAGAACGGATTAGTAACTGATAACTTTGACTAATTGAAGCGTTCATGAGTAGTAACCTTGAAGGGGCGCTATATAAATTTTCTCAATAAATGAATGAATAAACTTATCATACGGATTACGGATACGATACGGTCTCATACTTTCATTATACCTCTGTCAACTGTTACAATTTAAACATTTACTTTTCTTGCTTTCCCTGCAGCAAAATTACTAATAACCTTGTCATAGTTAATTGTGCTTGTCAAAGAGCGTTCAACTGAAAGAATTGCTAAATTGGAATGTAGCGACTCTCTAATTGTGGGTCTTAAGTAGGTTTTAATTAGATTATTTTAATTAGTTTTAGTTTTGAAAATGTAAATTCTGTTTAGGGAATAAATCTTTCATCTACCAGATTCTAATTAGGAAAGATGTTTTGATAAATCCAACTTGTATTTAAGTTAGATTGTGAATCCAACTTTGCATTAATTTTTTCATCACTCAATGTAGGCAAAAACGTCTTTCATTACTCAAATTTCTGTTTTATAAAACTTTATTTGCATCAATACATGAAGCATTTTGCAAGTTTTTTCATAAATCAAATTTATATTTAAGCAGAGATTGTCCCTAATTAATGAAACATTTTACTTAGGAAAGAATAATTTTTCATCAATCTAAGAATTTGTGCATTATTATTATTGCAAAATTTATTTCATTTTATAGGTGCGAAAGTCATGGCAAGATAGCCAGAGGCGGCATTGCCATTTTGCAGCGTATCTATTAACACTAGGTGCCATTCGATGGACCTTCTGTATATCGTATATGTTAGTTTTAAGTCGAGAAGAAGCAAGAAAGCATGTGGTGCCTGGTTTAGACAAGAGCAACAGGAATCTGAAGAGTGCAATTTGTACAACAAGAATTTTTTATTTATTTTTTTCCAAAAATGCCGCCTCTAGGACAAATGCCGCCTGGGGCCATTTTGCGCATTATTATTATTGCAACATTTGATAGATGTTAAGGTAATGGAAAAATTTAATTAACTAGCGTCTTCTTGCGATTAATGTAATACAAAATTGCAGCTTTGAACTGGCCGACGACATCATCTGCGCTGTTTTTTTTAAATGTATTATTTTCCTCTAAATTTGATTTCAACTCACTGGCTAAACATGCTTACACTAACTTTAGTTAAAAATGGAAAAATATTCATTTATTTTGTGATTTTTTTTAACTTTTTTAGCCTACGTTTATTAGAATAAACTGACTGCGTTTAGTAGCGGATGTATCCAGGAAGTATGACTGCGCAGTACCAAGTGCCTACAGCCTATATCCATGTTGCTTAATATTTTGGTTTAATGGGAATGAAAGTATGAGACCGTACCGTTTCCGTAATCTGCATGATAAGTTACCAGGTACTAGTTTATTCTAATTGCTATGGCTACTATAGTCCCATCATGATTAAATTATATTATTTAGGACTTTCTTTTCAATATGTAGTGAGGAATAATAAACATTTTACTGTTTAATTCAAATTTTATGTGAACTTTATAATTTTCGATCTATCCTGCAAGACGTTTGGTAACTTTATTGTGAGGCTTGCTTTATCATGTGCTTTATAAATGATTTATTTCTTAATAAAGGCTATTTAAGCCTAATTAAGGCTATCATATTCTATTTTCTTCTTTTATATAAAATGATATATATATATATATATAATGAGTTGGATACTGAATAGAATAATCATAATGTATAATGAAAACAAAATAGGCGTCTTATGCCTACATGTATCTCCCCCTTTGTGCATATCTCGGGATATGTACAAAAATAAAGTGATGGAAATAATAGACAGTGGCGGAATTCTGTACCTTCGCCCCAGGCGGCCCTTACTACGTCACTGTCGTGAGGTAAGTTAGGGACCTAGGGTCAATGTGTGAGAGAGATAAGTCAGATAAGTCGGCGATCCGTCATTAGCGCGCAGGCAAAAGTGCGTCGACAAAAGCGAGCAGCGAAATACTCAAATCAACCTAGTTTCTTAGTTCAGAGTAGTTTAATAGTAGAAGCACCAAAGCTATGATAGTGATATTTATATTAGAATAACCGAATATAATAAGCCTATACTAAATAAGTTTCGGTAGACATGTATTGTAACGTCAAAATAAGTAGTTATGGCTACTATGTAACTATTTTAGATGACAGGTAATAACTTATAGCTAGTTTGGTAACTACCAGATAAGTAGGTAACTACTTTTAAAACTACTTTTATAAAATTATGTTTTGTGCGTCGATAGTCAATAAGCAGCATGCGAATTTATTGCCCGTCTTAATTCAACACAAATATTAAAAAATATCAAAAATACAATGTCATATATCTAATTGTAATTCGACAGTTGATATGTTAGCATTATCAAATGTGTAACTTTATATTATGTACAAATGCAAACTATCCGATGGTATTAATATGTTTACTCTTTTAATAATGAATAGCCTATATCACCTTCACGCTTGAATGAATCCCTCATAGGGGAGGTGTTGGCCCTTTAATGATAAATACAAACAATTATTAATGTCACCCAGAATTCTAACTGCTTGTAGTTAGAGCACCAAAAACCCTCCCGCAAACTTCAAATGATTCTGAAGCTACCAATTACCTAAAGTCAAACAAAGTGGACCGTTTGATAATCTTGGGTTCTTCTGCTATAAAATATCACTGCATATTTCATTTTTGCTTTTAGCACCTGCCGTCTTCTTCAATTTATCTGCTCATATCTAAGACGACCACTCGTCTTCCCTGTCAGAAGCCGAATGCCCAGTATCTCTCTTACCGTTCTCTCTCTCTCTCTCTTTCTGTGTGTGTGTCCCTCTTACCTGTCATTCTTCACTCACCAATCACCCCACTGGTCATGCTGCAGCCATATTACTGCAGGTAAGCCAGTTGGCCAGTTCTTATTCAACCGAGTAATGGCTGTCATCCTCAGCCAGCCAATGCACATTCCTTAACCCTGGGTCATTATAACCCCAAACTTCCATGTTTGTAGTGAAATCACAGAAATCTGTGTAAGATGGCACTAGCAAATAAAAAATAGGAAAACATGTAGTTAATATGAAATATTGTAGTTAACTCGAAACTACTTGATGAAATAGTTATAATTATTTCCTTTACTACTTCTTAAGAATTAGTTATGACTACTAGGCAGCTACATATATAGTACTTATGACTGCAAGTTAATAACTACATTAGTGAAAAGTGCCCATAATTGCTAGAAGATGGGCCTGGGCCAAAGTAAAGTGTTATGTTTGACTAGAAGGTGGATGGAAGAAAAGAATTTTGTAAGATGGGCTGCATTGATGAAAAGATTTATGCTTAAATGGAAGCTTTGGTTGAGGAAAATTATGCTTAAATGGAAGCTGGATTGATGAAAGGAATTCCGTTCGAATGGGAGATGGCTTGAAAAAGTTTCGGCTTTGATTAAAAGTTGGATTATTGAACAAATTCCTGAATAAATAGAAGCTGGAATTCGTAAGCAATATGTGAAATAAAAGCATATAGCGCCCTTACAAGACCAGCAACTTAGCGGGCTTAACTACACATACCAGACTGCATTGTACATAGGACAGTCTTAAGACAACAATTGAATAGGGTGGAGTGACCGTTGGGCTTGTGGAGTAGTGCCAGAAGAAGTTCATTCCCGGTGGCACAGCCAGCAACCGAGAATTACATGTAAGGTTCGATGCTGCCTCGTGAAAGTTCGCGAGTGAGGGACAAGATTTTCGTTCTGTACAGATGAACGAAGTCCAAGACAGAGGATGAGAAGAGGGAACTACATGACGAGGGCTTCCAGGTCAATTTTGGTTAGGCCTCAAAGGTCTCTGCTTGTGACCCGGCTCATTGTGTAGTTGCCGAGTGTATATGCGTGTATACAGGCAGAGCAGGCACTCATGGATGCCATAAGCACTGACTTATTGACTCTGGAGTTAATTGTTTCTGCGAATAAGCACTCCCGGGGAGTTAATTCTACCTAGGACAAACTGACTACCGGGGAGTTAATTCTTCCTAGCATAAATTAACTCCCGGGGAGTTAATTCCTCCTAGGAAAAATTAACTCCTATACCTAAAGCAGTAAGGGAGTTAATTCTTCCTGGGACAAACTGACTACTGGAGAGTTAATTCCTCCTAGGAAAAATTGAGTCCTATACCCAATGCAGTAGGTGAGTTAATTCTTCCTGGTACGAATCGACACCAACAACAACAACGACAACAATACTGATAATAAAGATACTGTAAAATGTACGTAAGATGGCCGTAAGTGAAATATGCATTGAAGACAGACTAATCAACAGACTTCTTTAGTATGAATGTCGCCATAAAACTATTTACTTAAGTTGAACTTTTATAGTAACTTTGTGTCTTCTAGATTTGTCTGCCATTCAATCTGAACCATTTCGAAGTCCAATAGAATCTACGATGAAAGTATCTCTGTTCCACTCGTCGTTTTCCTTTTCCTTTTCTTCGCACTCTGACTCTATCTCCACCATTTCCTCTCCATCCATTGACTCCTCTAATCATTCCTCCATGTACTCATTCTCCTCTTCCACACCTCATCCATCCGTTTCCTCTTATCAATCCACCCTGGAAATCCCGCATTCCAATGATTCAAACATGGCTCTGGTAGATGACGTCAGAATGTCCAATGACTCTTTCTACTATGACGATGACCTCAGCAGAATCTTCTTATTTCCTCCTGAGTACACCGATCCAACAGAACTGATCGCTCGTCTTTCCACCGTATTTGATTACCTCTTCTCCGTTGGGTCTGTCACCGCCAACCTCGCTACCCTCCTGGCTATCTCAATGGCCCGTCGTCCACTCTCAGCCAACCTTCGCCTCACTGTCAGCCTCTGTCTTTCGGACACCCTGACTGGCACCTGTGCCATGATGGCTGGATTTGACTTCCGACCCTTCAACGGAAACTTCCAGACGTGTCTTTTGGCCGTCAAGAAGCGCCTGCGAATCGCAGCGAATCAGTTGACTCTGATGAGTCTCTTCTGTTTGGCTATCGATCATTACTTCGCCATCTGTCGTCCATTGCAGCATAGGACTCGGATGAGCGCTGGATTGGTAAATGCCATTGTCATCTTCTTCTGGATATCCTCTCTTCTCCGCTCATTCGTTGACTTCGTAATTCCCTTTCAGGTGTACAAACACTGTACTCAGGCACGCAGCTCCAGCTTCTGTCAGTTCGTCTGGTGTTCAGTCTACAATGGGGAATACATCGTCCTCGCATTTGCAACATTCGTTCTCTTTGCCATGTTCATCTTCTACGCTCTCATCTGCCGTCGCATCTATCGATTCCAATTCCCAAAGCATGCCAATCCTAATCTGACTGGGCGAAACAAGCGCGCCCTCTGCACGAGTTTCCTCATCGTAGGAGCGTTTGTCGGCTGTTTGTTACCATACTCGTTCTTCGTCATCTACACAACGATATACCTGGCAACGGTGGAGATACCCCTCGAGAAACTGGGAACTCTCATCGTGTTCAGTGTCGTTGAACCTGTTCTTTACACTCTCTTCGTCCTTAACACATTCATCGATCCATTCATTTACGCCATTCGAATGCTCGAAGTCCAACACGGCTATCGACGCCTCGCCAAGCGCATGCGCTGCCTACCCGTCAATCATTATTATTATTAAATTTGTAACGCGCACAAGGTCACACCTAAATGTGAATCTGAGGCGCGAATAGTCAGTCGCCTGGAGAAGATGCAATTAGATTTTCAAATACTTGAAAGCCAAAGAGAAATAGTGAGTTTTGAGTCGCTTTTTGAATGAAGGAAGTGAATTTGAGCTACGAAGAGAGAGTGGCAGTCGATTCCATTCCCTAGGAGCTGAGACATGAAATGCACGAGAGCCCATAACTGTTCTGCATCGTGGTTCAACTAAAAGACCTGTACTTGATGATCGTAAGCAACGAGGAGGAATGTAAGGAGTTAGGAGAGCATGAATATAGGTAGGTGTACTGGTGACGATGGTTTTGTAGGTCAAACAAGCTAACTTAAATTTGATTCTAAATTCAACAGTGAGCCAATGCAGCTGGTGGAGTAGGGCAGAGGAGCATGTTCGTAGTGAGACACGTAGCACTACTCGAGCTAATGTATTTTGGATACGTTGAAGCCTTTTGAGTTCAAGGTCTGAGAGACCGACAAGAAGTGAATCAGCATAATCGAGGCGAGAGGAGACAAGCGAGCAGGTTATAGTTTCAGACATATTTTGAGTTAGAGCCGACCTTATGTGACGTATTGCCCTGATGTGGTAAAACAGGATTTACAAAGGCTTGTTATGTGAGGTCGAAATGTGAGCTTGCTGTCGAGGGTAACCCCAAGTGTTTTAACAGAGTCTGAAAGCGGCACAGCAGTGCCGCTTTCAGACTCAATGCTAGAGAGCATAGCGAAAGAACGCAGGCGTTGACATGAGCCAAATACAATTGCTTCAGGCTTGTCTGGGTTTATGGCCAAACCATTGAAACAGAACCGTGTATACATGGATGAGCGGTATTCATCCAGTTTTAGTTTACCAGACTGATCAGTGTGTGACAGAGCAATATGGAGCTGAGTATCATCTGCATACTGTTGTAATTGAATTCCAAAGTGTTTAGCTATACGACTGATTGGGGAAGTAAAGACTGTAAATAATAAAGGGCCGAGGACAGATCCTTGTGGCACTCCAGCAGTGCAAAGTGTGGGCTCCGACCGAGCAGATCCAATGTCCACCTGCTGATTGCGGTCAACCAGGTATGAAGCTAACCAGCGTAAGGCAGTCCCAGAGACACCAAAGCCTTTTGCAAGTCTTGCCAGGAATAACTGGTGGTCTACAGTGTCAAAGGCTGCACTAAGGTCAAGACACACAGAGAGGCAGGCTTTACCATTGTCAATAGATGAGAAAATGTATTCCAGTGTAGAGACAAGAGCAGTTTCAGTGGAGTAGCCTTCGCGATATGCTGACTGGTAGGGACTGAAGTTGGGAGAGGAAGTAATGTGTCTCTTGATACGCATAAGAAAAAGACGTTCAAGGATCTTCAAAATGTTATTGAGGTTGGAGACAGGTCTGAAGTTAGACAAATTGCTAGTGTCAAGGTCAGGCTTTTTAAGTAAAGGCGTGACTAAAGCAGATTTGAAGCATGAAGGAAAGCACCCCTCAGCAAAAGACAGGTTGGCCAAGTGTGCAATGAGGTGAGAGAATACATAAGAACAAGAGACGATGAGTGATGTAGGCATGAAGTCCAATGCTGATGATTTAGGAACCATGCTTTTGAAATGATTAAAGACTTCAAAGAATGTGACAGGCGGTATGTCATCGAAGGCAGGGCCGGAGAATTCGGAGTCAAGCAGCAAGTCACTCCACACTAAATTAGCAGCAAATCTAGCAATTTTACATTTAAGATCAATAATTTTGTTTAAAAAAATGTGATTTCAACATACTGGCGGAGACCGTAGGTATCGAATGTATCGGCCAGTATGCTATTCATTCGACCTCCAGATCCAGGGCAATTAAGATCTCCACAGAGCACAAGTCTTTTACCAGCCTCAACACAAATGGATGAAATTAGGTTGGCGAGGTCGTCGTAGAAATCTCCTATTGTACCCGGTGGGCGGTAGATGTTTCCAATAGTTATAGATGAAGATGATCTACCCAAGCGAACTAGTTGAAGTTCAAACGAGGAAGTGCAGAGCCTTGAGGGTTGAGGATGTACGCTGACCTCTAACATGGAGCTGTAGATAAGAGCGAGACCCCCGCCAGACACTTAGCGACCTGAGGATCCATTCCGATGAACATGAAGAACAGAGAAGCCTTCAGATGCGATGTCAAGCTTGATACAATCAAGAGTGTCAGCACAGATCCACGTTTCGCATAGAGCCAGTATGTCCAGCCTCTCGTCTCTGATGAGGTCATGTATGATGGCTGAGCGACGGATGGCTGAACGGATGTTGAAGCTACCAAAGTTTATAGACGATGATTTCAATGTAGGCTTATTAATCATCGTGAGTCCCCGAGGTCAGCGCTTGGTGGCGCCACCGCTTGTAAGCCTCTGCCTGAAGCATCGACGACAGGAAGCAGCAGTTGCCAGATCAGTGGTAGCATAAGAGCGACAACACCAACGACGCAGATACAGAGGCTGAACGACGGAGGAGATGCGGTCTCAATGGCGAAGATGAGGATGAATTACATGTAGTATTATGTTCAGTGTAGCTTTCTAATTTTTCGCGTCCGCTAAGTGTAGGATACGTCAGAGGCTTGTTTGCAGAAAACGGGGCCCTAGGCGCAAGCATTCTGGGGCCCTCTGAACTTATGAACTGAGTCTGAGGGGCCGTCTATAAATGACGTAACGAACCCATTGGAAGGGTCATACATCTGTGACGATTTGTGACGAAGAAGAGGGAGTCTGAGATATGTGACGTCAGGTCATCACATCTAATATCGAAAGACGCAACTTGATTTATTTAAAAATTTCACTCAATTAAACAATGGACCAGCTTCTGGGGGCGAAGAGGCTAATAACACGCAGCCTTCGCTCTTACGAACGCAGCTAATCGAGCCGACTGATATTCATATTAACAAAGCAATTATGAGCTACCACACTACACTTGCCATGTGAAATTGGTCCAATTTTCATGACCTCACCCAACCCAACCCATTGAAAATGGACCCGACCCGATTTCTAAAGGAAAAATGTCTGACCCCACCCGGCCAGACCCATGGTGTACATGAACCCAATCCGACCTGTGCCGACCCGCATTTTGGGCTAAATTTACTAATTTTATTTATCGTTAAATTCTAATGTCATAACACGCAGTATAGTCAGACTGCCATATCTGATCATGATATTGATATTTGAGAGGACTTATCAGGGAAGAGAACCTTCGTTTATTCCATATATTTTGGCCTAAGTTTACTCTCTCCATAAATATATGCCACAGAATTGCAGATATTATTGGCTACGTAAGGTGTACCGGTAGCCTGTCCCATCAACTAACTCATCCGCTTTTAATAAATCTGCTGACCTTTCGGTTTTTCATAAATTCGTAATAGATTATTCCATACGACAGCTTGAGCCGTGTAAAAGGGAACATATCCATAGTTGCCCTACGTTTTTTGCTATTTGCTTCGCCATATTCAAATTATTTGATTGCAACTGATTAACATTATAATAACACTGAGTTGAAAATTATGCTCTGCAAAAATTGGTAGGTCGAAATGAGTCCGAGTTTGAAACCCGACCCAATTCGACCCACCACAATCTTGACCCGACCCGACTCGACCCGCCTAATCTACAGATATTCCTGACCCAGCCCTGCCCGGCCCAACCCGACTCGCGGGTCAACCCGACCCGTGGACAATTCTGCTGTAGATGCACAGGTTTTCACAAAGTATATATTATATGTTTGCAGGGGTGTAACAAACGGGGGGCAGGGGGGCACCGGGCTCCCAGTTTCAAAACTGAGGGAGGGCAAAACCCCCCCAGTTTTGTTGCTCAGTGCCCCCATGTATCCCAAATCGGTTGTTTTCTATGTTTATCCAATGGCTTTTTAAGATAATCTTTGTGAAAATAATTTGTGCCACCCCCATTTTTTAAATTTCTGGGGGCAAAATTCAAAAAGTGGTGGCAAACAAATTTTGCCGCTGTGCGCAATATTTTTAAAATTATGCCCCTATTTTTCAAAACCTTCTTACACCTCTGTATGTTTGTAAACATGCAAGCGTGCAACACGTACTTAGCATTGTGTAATAAGACATAATATTAACTAATTTAAGATTTTATGGCAATTAAGTAGATGTCCGTTGTATATTTATTCTGCTGGTCGTCGTCGTCGTTGTATGCTTCAGTTTCTTGAACAATCGTCTGATTATGTTGTAATCTTGAAAACCAAAGATGATGATGGTTATATAATTTTATCATTTGTAGTCTGTCTGACTCATTGACTAACCAATTGTTTACAGATTCTGTTCATTTTGTTATTTTCCATTGATGAGACTTAACGCTATATTATTATATATTCATATATATAGGCCTAAAATAGATTTTGCGGTTTGTGGTGAAATTGAAGAATATTAATAATTCTGTCGTTAATTCGTTACAACAAATTATAGTCGATAAGCTGTTCATTTTTTTCTTTAGCAAATGTGTATTTTAGCGCATTTAATCAAACCAAATTTTGATAAAGAAATAGCGTTTTTAATTGCTGTTAACATTAGTCAATTGCAAGCAATAGAGCAAAGACAAAATGCTGAACTGTCCCAAAATAGCATAATACTTTTCATTAATCGGGTTTCAACTAAACATGATTCTTTTTATCGATCCAGCTTCCAATTAAGGAAAATTATTTAATTAGTTTCATCAACCGAGTCTCCATTTACACAAGTCTTCTTCTTATCGATCCCGCTACCATTTAAGCGACATTCTCTTATCAATCCAGCCTTTAATAAGCAAGATTCTTCTCATCTATCCATCTTCAATTTTAGATAATTATTTAATTCGCCTCATCAGCCCAGTTTCTGCGTACACTTTACACAGCCTTCTTTTCAGCTATCCTGCTACCAATGAAACTATATTTTCACATGAATCCAGCTTCTACTTAAGCATGATTCTTTTCATCGATCCAGCTTCCATTCAGGCTACAGTTGGACATCCGTGCATTCACGTCAAATCCACCACTTTGAAATGCGTGCCACACTAAAACACACTTTATAATCAACTAGGTAATATAATAGGCCTACGAAAGATACAGTTACCCACGTTTATTATTCACACATTGTAGGCAGCATTTGGCATTTAGGCTAAACCTTTAAATAATAAATAATTTGTCAAAAGAGTCCTTATGAAGCACTTTAATATTTGCACAGGGTTTGTGATCAAGCGAGGGTGGGGTGGGAAGGATGTAATAGAGGAAGTTCCCATCAGTGTTGTATGCAATACTTGAAACTTCAAGACCAAGACAAGACCGAGACACTGAGGTGACGAGACCGAGACACCAGGTTCAAGACAGTACGAGACAGTTAAAGACAAGTGATCCTAAATAAAATGCTGTAAAATGCTAATGTATCAGTTTTCGGGAATAACTTTTATTTGTAATTTCAATTTGAAACTTATAATATATATATTATAAATTCCTGAGAACTGTTTTTATATTGCCGCGCAAGATTTTAAGACAGTTCACGCGAAACTTATCGAGACCGCTTGTTCGAGACAGAATAACACATTCACTTCAAGACAGTTTCTAAACATTCGAGACAGTTCCTCGAGACCGAGACGGAGACAGCAGGCTTCCGAGACCGAGACACTAAAAAACTGTCTTGAGACGTTTCGAGACCGAGACACTGTCTCGAGACCATACAACTCTGCTATAATGAAGGTCTTTTTAGAGACGTCTGAAATTTTTCAGACGATTTTAAACATGCAAATTCGATACCAAATACCAAACGAGATTAAAAAGTTGCTCATTAGGCCTACTCACCCTGAGGAACTCGATGTTGTTCCGATCGTTTCGGTTGTGGTGGTTTTTCATCAATGACCAAGGGCACGGCATAGCTATTGTTTGTCAAAAACTTCAAATTGCGCAAACTTCACTATGTCAAGTTCTCTCTTAGACATTTTGCCACTTTAAGATAATTGAATTGATTTCAGTATCATGTGATTCGTGCGTTAGCGAGAATTACCGTTTCTCGTAGATTCCGGTTTCAGTTTCTAGCACAAAATTTTAAGACAGTTAACACGAAACTTATCGAGACCGCTTGTTCGAGACAGAACAAGACTTTCACTTCAAGACAGTTTCTAAAAACTCGAGACACTACCTCGAGACCGACACAGCAGGCTTCCGAGACCGAGACACTAAAAAACTGTCTCGAGACGTCTCGAAACCAAGACACTGTCTCGAGACCATACAACTCTGGTTCCTATAGACCTATGACAATCATAATCGAATAACGCTAATCAAGAAGCATTGGGAGGGTGTGTGGGATTAGTCTCATGCACGTGGTGGCCACTTTTAGGTTATTTGTTAAAAAAGAATTTGTGCCTGCACAGTAATGAGGATTAGAGTCGCTTGGCGAGCAGTCATTATATGAAGTGTATTTTGGATAATATGTATCTGACGTTTTAAGGCTATTGAGAAATAGTGAGTTTGAGGCATTTCTGATGACGGCAGAGCACAAGAGTCTCAGAGGCGGCGATCACTGGGGGCCGAGGGGGATAAGTACCCCACCCTTTGCAGAGAGGAAACACGTAATATGTTTGTCCCCTCCCACATTTCTTACCCCTTTCCTTGGGTGTCCTCCACCTCTCAAACGAGATCGCCGCCGCTGAGAACACTTAAATATTTCAATACTTGATACGACGACAGTTAATACCTGACACGCATTAAGGGTCTGTGGGATTAATTATTGTCGGGATCAATTGTTGTGGGATAAATACCGTTGGGATTAATTCTCCGATATACACCAAAGTGTCATGATATTTAATATCGAGCTGCTATTTGAAGGGGTAGACAGATGGTAGACCCTATGGAAATGTTTCTTGAATCCAGCTTAGCATTTGACGCGTATGACCGCTTTCTATCAAACAGCTAAATGAGTGAATCGTATGTAGGCCTATACTACATTGAGAAAAACATGCTGTCATGAAGTCACCCATCTAGACAACATTTCGGTGACACTTGCGATTAACAGTCTTAACTAGAACCGGAAGTCGGCTTTTCAACGTCTATGCCCTTTCTTCATTGATTTATTCCCCGAACACAAGTTTTGTGCAACCAAGGCTGAACATTTACATTGTTCCCGAACAATTCGTCGCCGGACAATTCGTCGCGAATGTACGTTCAAATGGAAGCCGGATTGATGAAGAGAATCACGCACAAGTAGAAGCTGGATGTGATTAAAGGAATCATACCTATATGTAGAAGCTGGATGTGAGGAAAAGAATTCTCTTTAAATGAAAGCTGAATTGATGAGTAGCAGCTGGGTGTGATGAAAAGAATGTTTTAATGGAAGGTGAATTGATGAAAAGAATAATGCTTAAGTAGAAGCTGGATGTGATAAAAAGAATATTGTTCAAATAGAGGCTCGATTGATGAAATAAACTGCGGCTTCATTGAATTGTACATCCGAAACGAATTTTCCGGCGACGAATTGCCCTAGAACCAGTTCTTTCCTTTCTTCGTGAATCAAGGATCCATTATGCAAAGATATTACATAGAGACTGGGAAGTCCCTATATATCACATTGTGTCACTAGTTTTGGGGTGATAATCGAGAGCAAGATATTTTCACATCTTGTTGACATACCAAGTTATTTGATTAACCTTTAGTTACGGATGTTAATTGACGAATGTCAGCATAAAAATACTTGTACAGGTTTAAAACATAATTTTCTAATAAAATCAAAATTGGGGCGATATCTTTATTTGAAAGAATAAATTGTAGACACGGATACTGGACGAGTAACCACTCCTCTAATAATAGATTCCTTGTTTTGTGAGTAGGCCTATATGAAATCCTCATTTCATCTACATGAAGTTTCTAAGTAAACGGCTAGGCTAGGCAAATCTTACAAATGCGTGTCCATTTCTTTTCAAACAGCTGTAGACATTCATCTTAAATCACCAAACGACTAAAAGTGCCTTCTATACAAATGACTTTTTTCACTGGAGTTTCTTTAGAAAGTCAGTTCTTTGAAGTGTCAAACGAGTGATAAGAACTGAGAATCGCCTTCTCTGATTTTGCGATTGGATCAATTTCGCTCGGTGAACTAAAAAGAAATTAATCAATTCACGTCACATCGTGGAAATGTTCTACTTTAAATGGAAATAGAATTCTAATATTATAATAGAATAATAAGCAGTCTGTTTAATTGCTTTAAGTCTGCACTTACTCATTTCCAGAGAATAATGAGTGCTTGAAGGCCTGCCAATAGGTTTACAATAATCACAATTATTCTATAAATGACTATTGATCAATTTGACTGTTAAATATTATCTTATTGTGAATTATTAATTTAAAAAGTGTCGTCATATTGCGGTCATTATGATTAGTATTAGCCTATCACTTGAATTTATCAATAAAAAACACAAACAAAAGTCTCTACTGTGACAACATTTCTGGCTAACTGCATCTCTCGGATTTCAAATTCTACGTTTTCATCGATGGAATATTATTAGTTTCTTTTGACGATTCTGCTCAAGCGACCATCGACAGCATGGAGGTCATTAGAGTAGAAAGAGTCTGAGGGTGTTTACAATTGCAATCAGCGGCATCTTTGAAGAATGTTTTGGACGTTTCAAACAATTAAGTTAACGAGAGAGGTTGTAATGTAGTGTAACCGAGCATTTATATAGCGCCGCTCAAATCAGCAGCGTTCTCAACGGGCGTCTCCGAAACTGGCAAGATGAGGGGGTTAGTAACTCCAGGCGCAGAGACTGTGGAAGAAAGTTCCAATCTGAAGGGCCAACATAGGCAAAGCTCCGAATTCATGTGGCAGAGCGCATGAGCGAAACAACAAGAAGGCCGCAAGTGGAAGATCGCAAGGAAGCCCTTGCAGGTAGAGATGACACTGAGATGCAGAAAGATCTTAGGTATACCTGGGCCACCCTAAGTAGGTAGTTGCGCATACACGTATGGGGAATGGTTTTAAACTGTTGAATAGGGAGCCAATGAAGTGTGTCCCGAATGAAGCAGGCAATATTAGCAAACTTTGGAATGCCACCTATCAGACGAGCAGCGGCATTAAGAATAGAATGAAGTTTGAGAGAATTGGCGGAAAAAAAGCCCAATGTATTGTATAGAGCTCTTCCAAAGTCCACCCGAGTACATATCATGGTTAGTTTGAGGTTGTGACTTCATCAGAGATTAACTTGAGATCCTCTCACTTGCTTACAGCTCGTGACTAAATGCTTTCACTTTGCAATTCCACCACTGCCAGAAACTCTGAAAATGCCAGTCCCAAGCCCGGAGAAAGAGGAGGGCACTACTAATCATCTTTGTTATGACGTGACACGTGTACACTTATAAACAAAAGCCAACCTTTTCTCTGCGCAATCCCTTGACGCCGATACGACTTCCTTGTAGTTGGGTTTCCTATCTACCTCCTCATCTTCTAGATCCCGATGGGCTCTTGTCCTCTGAGTTCTGCTCCATGTACACTCTGCGCTGTCTTTCTTTCCAGTGGACGGTGGCAATCGTTGCCTGGAAAAGTGGAAATTGTATCCGTACGAGGTCGGATAGAAAACATCGTCTCCGTTTTGTGGGCAGCCACCGAGGTCCTTTAACACAACCATCGGCCATCTAATTATTGTCCAAGAAAATTAAGGATGGTAACAGTTCGCCGTACTACAGAGTCTGCTGGTTACAAAGGGGACCCTGGAGGCAAATGTATGGCTGGTTAGGGACATCAACACCTAAATTAACACGTATTAGATGGCTAACAGAGGTAGTAAAATTTAATTCATTCCCTTGATATGTAGCCTCTAATAAAACAAGCGCTAAATTAGTGCCCATAATCCGTAGATGTCTCGTATAAATCAGGCTATAAAATTGTGTAGTGTTGTGATTATAAAAGCATGAACCGTATACCCTATCGTAAAAGATTCCTCTATGAAAAAGGCGCTAGGTGAATAAGTGCAGTATACGTAGTCATTCATTTAAACCGTGTTATATAAAATCATCACAGCCTTGTACAATTCATTACCGAATTCTCGTGGCTTACAATCTCTAAAAGAGCTTTCACTGGAAACCTTCCGAAATAGCTAAAGAACACCCTTACTTATTATAGTCATCTGTATTTATTATAGTCAAACTTCTCCTCCTACTAAAAATATTGCATGTGAGTCCTATGACTTGCGCTACATAAATATTCATGGTAATGCTAATACATCATCTTACCTTCCCCATGACCCCCATTGCAAATTATTGTTACCTTGTTTTATTGCTTACCGTCAGCTTATAGTCCTTTGGTCCAAGAGGTGAGGCCACTGCAAACGACCGTTGCTGAGGATGGTGATGATGATGTTGGTGATGGGGATGAGACAGTTGCAGAGGCAGGCGAGGGTGGAACCGATGAAGAGGAGATGGAGAAGATGACGAAGAGGTTGCAGATGCGGCCTTGCGTCGGATGCGGCGCCAGAGGAGACAGGAGGCAACTACCATGGCAATGATGAAGATGAGAAGAAGCAGTCCACCGATACAGAGTGCCACGTAGAGATGCGGAGATTGATGGATGGAGGATGACGAACGACGAGACTTTGCGTTCTGCTGCAGCAACTGATGCATAACCAGACATGTCTAACCAACCATCTCTGCATAGATAACCCTGCTATCGTACCACCCTGAGTTCAACATATTGGACCCATATAGAACCCAAATGAATGAACTTGCATGCATACCAGTTGACAGAATCATAGACAACGCAGTACATGCAAACATCTAAGGAAACATAAACAAAAGGTAAACCAAGATAAGACTGGATTGGTTATTATGATGATGTAACATCAGTTGGATTAAAATTAATGGGAGCAATGAACAGGACAAACGACCGACATAATTTATTCCGACATCAATACTGTTGATGATGCTGGGTTCAATACACAGCTCATGGAATTGCGAGCACGCAGAGGCGCCTATCACCCAAAGTCCTTTGAGCAATTTCCCTCAAATTTTTACCGACCAATATAATTTAAAGATGAATAATATATTGAACTAAGTCCGTATAATAGAACAGAATGGTTCAATTGCAAATAATAAAAGATATTTAATGATATTATATTCAAAAATAGCTTTCCCAATTGCTCAGCGAGGTCCCCTATTTCTGGAGGCTCCAAGGTTTCTATGGTTTGAATGCCTTAGCTGGCAAGGGTTCAAGTTTTCCACCTGAATGGATAAATAACTAAGTTGAGCCCCAAATGTGAGTAACGTGTTGTTGTTATTTGTACTTTTTGCGTAATGTAGGCCTAAGACATAAACATGAACTTGAAATAAGACTCATCCGTAACCTCGTCCATTTGACTGGCGTCCAATTCGTAAACACCAAATCCAGATTTGTTTGACTGTGACGAGATTTTGTCCAATGACACTGAAGGAATGGAAAAGACAGAATGAAGTCACATAAAAAGATGCAATATTTAAGTCTGCTTTTTAGGATATATATATATATATATATATACACTCGTACAACGTCGTAGACCCTACATTTTAGATACACACGGTAAAGCCGTAATTTAGGCTCTTAAATTATTTTCGTTTCCTATATCCCGTAGTTTAAGCGGTTAACTTAAGAAACGCCAAAAGCAAATGAAATCTTGTTTCCATTTAGGTATATTTCTATTCATCAATCAACCTTTCGGTAAAAGTGTATTTTAGTGTATTTTATTACCTTGTGTACTTGCGGTGTATTTTAGCGTATTTAATTATTTTCTTCATTATATCATGTATTTTGTAAGTACGTAGAAACTGGATTGATGATAATAATTATGCCTTTAATGGAAGCTGGATCGCTAAAAGAAATTTTAAAAGTGTGCTTTACAGTATTTAATTAAACAAAATGTTGAAAAAATTCCACTAGTTTTCATCGCGATGCCAGTTTGTCATCAATCGAACTTATAATTATGCATGCTATTTTCACCGATCCAGCTTTCATTCATGCGTATTTCTCTTCGTCGATCCAGCTTCTGCTAATTAAGTGGAACTTGTTCAAATGAGTGTACGTTTTAAATAAAATAACGTATTTTGATGTGATATTGTGACGTCACATTTTGTAGACCCTCCCCTTGTCAAATATCGTCACAAATTTTTGACCACTTCCCTAGGCTCGTGACGTCACATATGGATGGTCCCTAGTGTCAAAAAGTTAAGAACTAAAAATTGCAAAGGCAGAGCACCAACATATTAAGTCTACGACAAAAGGTTTCTTGCACTATGGTCCACTGTGTTCTGTTCGTTAAAATAGAAGTTGGATTGGTAATACATTGTATTAATGATGCTGGAATTGAAGTTGGATGGGTGAACGAAATTCTTCCAAAACTGATTCTATTTAGATAAACATAATGCTTACTGAAATAAAAGTTGGATCATTGAAAAGAATATTTGCCTAAATAGAAGTTGAATTGACAAAAAATGGTTCTTGATGAACATAAGCTCGATTTGCAGACATTATCATTATCAATCCAAACTTCCACTTGATTAAATACAATTGACGAAAAATATAATTTGTCATCGTTCGTTAGGTTTTTTTTCTATCAACCATTATTTAGTCGTCAATTATTTGTTGGTGAAATGTTTGTTGTAATTTAAAGCGTAGGCCTGCAGAGAATTGCTTTCCTTTGTGAAATTGTCGGTAAGAGGCCTGTGGCGCCGGCATCGTTTTGGAAGTTGTGAAAATAAATTTTGTAACCTCGCGAAGCGCTAAATTTTTCCTCCTCTTCTTCCTGTTGATAATAACGTACGCGAACACAGCGAATGAGGCACCCCGATAAAACAGCGCCAGACAAAAGAGCGCTAGACAAAAGAGCGCTCGACAAAAGAGATCCGAAAAAAGAGCGTCGACAAAATACGCCCAGACAATTTGAAATACAAGCTGGACTAATAAAAAGAATTCTAGCTTAATGGACGCTGGATTAATTAAATGAATTTTTTATAATTAGAAGCTGCATTGAGCGATGAAAGAAATGCTGTTAAACTAAAGGCTGTCGATTAAAACAATCCCGCTAGAATGGGCGCTGGATTGATATGAAAAGAATAATGCTCAAATGGAAGTTGGAATGATGGAAAGAATCGTGTAACCCAGCTTCTAGTTAAACAGGTTCTTTTCATTAATCACGCTTCCGTTTAAACGATATTCTTTTCATCAATCAGGCTCTTATTTAAAAACAGAATTATTTTCATCAGTCCAGCTATTAGTTAGACAGGTTCTTTCATCAATCCCGCTTCTAATAAAATGGCATTCTTTTCATTCGACACGCTTTAATTTGACAGAAACGTTTTCATCAGTACAGCTTCTAGTAGCCTACACATAAAATGTTTTATCATTCCCGCTTCCACTGAAGCATTATAGGGAGAGAGTGGGGCTGGTTGTAACAATTTACACATTTAGATGTTTTATGACCGAACTTGATGTCCAATAACGGTTGACAATATATCATTACAATCCTTCAATAATCCACTATAACTATGGAACGTTTCAGATGTGTAACTCTATTAATTATGAAAACATTTACAATTAAATTTTCTTTTAGTGTTTCAGCTTTGGGTTGGTTGTAACAAGACATGGGGCAAATTGTAACACCGCTTTCAACCTTGGGGCAGGTTGTAACACAGTGAACACCAAGCTAATTAATATTCAATGTTAACTGTTTGGGCCTTTATATCGGCCAAATCTTTAATTATAACAAATGGGCTCAACAACTATGAAATAAAACAAATCACAGAGATATTTCGGCGTCCTAAATTTAAAGACAGCGAAAAATGATGGTGTTTTGGCTTTAATACTGGTGTTGTCTGAAGCTGTTTATTAGTAAACAAAACTGACAGAGGTTGATAATGATGTTCATCAGAAGAATCAATTTAAAACAGCAATTAAATAACATTTAGGGTAGCATACAAGTTATATAAAAGCATTTAAACCATTGAGAATGGCGCTGGGGAAAATATTACAACTAGCCCCGGCCAGGTAGGGCCTATCTAAGATAATTAAATAGGCCTAAAATGCTAACACACTATTATAGCTAACGAGATTTTGAGTTCGATTCCGTAATCTTTAACGAAACAAGCTTCGAAGTGACCCACTCTAAGTAAGAATATCATGTGCCTTAAGCGTACCATGAGAGAAAATAACACATAAGAAAAAGTTACTTTTGGTGTCGAAAATCACAATTTATGAATAAAATTTCTGAAGTTGAACCTAAAGCTAGGATAAAAGAAACATAGATCGGAAACGATAGGACGTGCGTGTTGATCTGTATACGCTGGTTCCCCGATTTACCGTTTCCGGGATTTATGCGCTGTCACAACCTGCTCCCGTTACAACCAGCCCCAGTCTCCCCTACTTTTCATCAATCAAGCTTCAACTCATGCGTGAATCTTTCATTGCACCAGCTTCCATTTAAGTATTCTTCTAATTATGCTCAATAATTAATGCTGATAATGTTTGCCAATACAGCTTCTGTTTAAGCTTATTTCTTTTCATCAATCCAGCTTCCATTTAAGCATGAATCTTTGCTTCAATCCAACTTCTATATTTGGAATATATATTTTTGTCAATACTTTTGTCGGGCGCTCTTTTGTCGGGCGCTCTTTAGTAGGGCGCTCTTTTGACGGGTCACACAGCGAACGGCATTGCTCCAACATCCATAGCTCCAAATCTATAAAGAACTGCAACTTCACTGCTGACAGCCGATTGAATCATTTACTCCAAGTTATCCTCCCAAAATAAGCCTTCACACATATTATAACACGCCAACATGCGTAGTCCTACATAGTACATACATTGCATACTCATGTGTATTACACGCGTGTATGCAATGTATGTATTATATGTAGCTTATATAGCCCTACATGTACGCATGTTGGTGTCGCTGCGTGATGCGTATAATCAGCCAACGTAGTCTACCTATTAACGTTCTTACCAGCGAGTGATGCAGAGCCTTGAGGTTTCGTCTGATGTTGGTTTGATAGGAATGTGTCAACGTCGTCTTTGTACATACTGAAAACAGCCAACAGGACAGCTACTGCACCTGTAGATTCCTCTCATACTGAAGAACGATTATGTTCTTACTTTCGAAGAATACTGAAGAATGTTGGCATGACATTAAGTCTTCGTTCTTTAAACACGAGTTTACTTGCTGCTCGATCTTGCATAGCCTACTCAAATGTAAGATAAATTTGATCAAATTTTTAAAACGATCCAACAGGTAAGTAGCCTAAGTGAAAAGCAAACCAGAAGGACTGTTGGTTTGTCAGGAATGGGTCAACTGAAAGAGTTGGTCTCTTGGTAGACCTCACTGAATTATTGATCTGATCATTTGATGCATGTATTAAATAACTAGCCATTGAGGTCAAACTTGATCGAGTAACTTACTTGCAGTTGCAGAAGTATTTGCGGTGATCGATGTTAGCGTAGAGATGTCGAAGATCACGTTTGAAGAGATCCGGATAGTAACGCTCGTAGTATTCGACCGAATGGGCGTCGCTAAGACCACCCATGTAACTTAGACCTCCAAGGTAACTTAGACCACCAAGGTAACTTAGACCACCAAGGTAGAAGGATAGCGACATAAATACTGAGGTTGATACGCAAAAGTCCACTGTCATCATGATCATAATTTTCATAAAAGTTGAATCGTAACCACGAGTAAATTCTAGGTCCTCGAATAGGAACTAAGTTTTTTAGAACGAGATTGTCAGACCTTTGGAATAATAATGGGCCTAACAATTGGGTGAATCACAGAGGCGACTTGACGTAAAAGTTCTGTGTATGGAAGGAGATAGCAAAGTCACCTATGACCAGGAAGTATAGGTAACCTGCTTTTAAGAAGAATCCTCCGTTATCTGAGAAGTCTCTTCTAAGAAAATGTGACAAACCGCTTTACGTCCATCATTTTCCGTAATAATAAAATGTTAGCGCAACCTCAAAAGACAGAAGTAACCGTAACATAGCCGACAGTTTTAACAGAAATCTCTGAAAAATGAAACACTCAATTTTGATGGAAATAATTATTCCAACATTACGTCAAAGCACAACAACATTCTGTTGTTTTTTCAATCATGTGTTTGTTATTTCCAGAATTCCGCAGACAAGTTTCTTGTATTTTTAATCGTCGTATGCCTTATCCTTTTTACGATTGACGTAGGCCTGCCTACCAAACAAAATAGCTCTAGTCCAAATCAAATCAAATCTTATTTCTTCACTTCCAAATTGTCTAAAATCAGTGATTATTCTGCTGAAGAAGTCCGTTGAGAATCCGTTTACAAATAATATGTAGTAGACGGAGCTTATTTTCTAAGTTCTGCTAAAAGCAATTTCCTATCTCTATGGTTGTCATCGTTTTTCACCGTTTGTACACAGACGGAGGCGTTCGGCCAAAGCGACGCAATGTGTGTTGTAGCGCATATCTCTGAACTCGACTGAGCTCAACCGATCTGACAAATTCCTTGCTTCGTCTGCAAAATCAATTCTTCCAGGATTCGATTTTCTGTCTCATTTGACGAGTTTCAGTCTCTTTATCTGCTCTCTCTAATGCGGCTTTCCACGCAGCTCTACAACGAGAGATTTTCCCGGGCAATATGTGGCTGGGTTGAATACAACGATTTCAGGTTAGTGATGGCAGGGAAGCGCAGTCCAAGATGATAGAGGCAAACTGCAGTAAGCATAATAATATTATCCCTCTGACATTCCTCCCTCCGTTGGACTTTTGCGTCAGTATGAACCCTCCTCTGACATTCCCCATTCGATCACTTAGACCTACCTAGTCCAAGCATTGCTGAGAAGGTGCATTCTATTGGCTATTTCAATTGACTGTTTTAAACTAATGTCAATATCAATCAATGTTTATTATTGTGCAGAGAAGTCTCGAAACGAATCCATTTCGATTGGAAATTAAACGGAACAGAGACGACTGTATTCACATTTATAGTGAACAGTCGAATGTTTAACAGTGGTTGTGGCTTCCTACTACAGAGTAACGACGTAATTCTTTAAAACGCATTGATTAGCCTAAAACCCAAAACTTTAAACCTAAGTTTTTTCTAGCACAGAGTGAAACTCTCGTTGTAACGAATGCTGCCAACAGAGGACATCCAATAATTTCTTACATCGAAGGCCAAAGGAAGGCAGCATTGTCTTCGTAAGCAGCAGGCCCCTCGTAGCCCTGGACTCTTCTTCTGACCAAGGCAGGCGCCGCTTTGCAACGCCTCAGTCTCAGACTCAGCCGAGTCGAGAGTCTCAGCCGGATAAAGAAGATGCAACGATAACCGACAAAGGCACGAAGAAGAAGAAGAAGAAGGAGAAGAAGAAGAAGGCGCTGCAGGGAGGAGGAGGCGCTCGCAGTTGATTGAAAACAAGACGTCGTTTATGAGGCGCCTTTATATTTTGATACGAAACTACAATGATAGAAATTATCGCATTGGGTAGCGAAACATAGGCTTAAAATATTCACGAAGACTAGAAAATAGGCTGATATTCTGAATTCAGACCATTCTTCCATTATACAAATTTCATGACGTTATGATGGTATCAGTTAATAATCAATTATTGTATCATCATTATTAGCAGTACTATGACCCGGTCAATGATATCATCTTAAAACTTTTTTCCTCAATAATGCTTGTATTAGCCAACTGATAATTAAATGCTTGCAAGCTTGGAATTGAATTGACGTCGCAACCGATGCAGTTTGGACTATATTTTGCCTCATCCACAACTCGTTCCGTTCAACAGACTATTACTCTCCTAACGACCGATCATTTATGTTGCTCAAGTGTCCAGTTTAATCACAATAAATCATTCATCGTGTAGTAGTTCAGTTTTCCTGATCGATAGATAGACAGACTCGTATATATATATACATATATATATGTGTGTCTATATATATATATATATATATATAATAAAATTAATATGAATATGTACAATACTCTAAGAAACTTCAAGCTAATCTACAACTATTTGAGCAAAGTTTTTCTATTATTCACATTAATACTAGGAGCTTTGGGCCTAAATGTGGCCAGATTATGTCACTGATGATCCAATTACCGGTGAAAATTCTTGCAGTAACTGAAACATGGTTGGACCAATCATCGGCCTCCCCATTATTTCTTCCAGGTTTTAATTTTATCTGTAAGGAGAAGACAACGGGGAAGGGAGGTGGTGGGAGAATAGATAGATAGATAGATATATGAATAGATAGATAGATAGATAGATAGATAGATATATGAATAGATAGATAGATAGATATATGAATAGATAGATAGATAGATAGATAGATAGATAGATAGATAGATAGACAGATAGATAGATAGATAGATAGACAGATAGATAGATAGATAGATAGATAGATAGATAGATAGATAGATAGATAGATAGATAGATAGATAGATAGATAGATAGATAGAGAGACAGATAGATAGATAGATAGATAGATAGATAGATAGATAGATAGATAGATAGATAGATAGATAGATAGATAGATAGATAGATAGATAGATAGATAGATAGATAGATAGATAGATAGATAGATAGATAGACAGACAGACAGACAGACAGACAGACAGACAGACAGACAGATAGATAGATAGATAGATAGATAGATAGATAGATATATGAATAGATAGATAGATAAACATAGACTCTGAGCCCACTGTCTCTCAAGATGTAGACTCGCACTCTCACCTACGATGCGATCGTGGCTCTTGTTCATGCCTTTGTTAGTGTTCGAGTTGGCCATTGTTGTCCATAGGGTCACATGTGGGGTTAGCTTGTAGTTCACGTACTCAGATCATCGCATGGTATCGCAGTGCTTTCTCTATTGTGGGCTCTTTATTATGAAACGATCTACCACTTAAGCTCCGCTCATTGCTCGTGGCCCAACCGTTAAGTTTTTACAAGTCCCTCAAGTCGTTAGATTTAGGAGTTGTATGGCCTCGAGACAGTGTCTCGGTCTCGAGACGTCTCGATACAGTTCTTTAGTCGTGGCTGGGCTGGCAGTGCTCATTAGTATGTTTCTTGAAGGGGCGCTGTATAAATGCTCAGAATGAATGAATAAATGGACAGATAGATAAGTAGATAGACAGACGAGTGAGCGAGATTTAAAGCAACACAACGAATCATTCTAAAGGCCCTGATCGATGTTTTACGGATGGACGGAAGAAGAATTAGAACGGGTGGACTGAAAGCGATGGAATTGGGTTTGTGTGTATGTGTGCGTGTGTGGAGGGGTGCCTTGCTTTCGGGTTGTACCCTTTGTGGATTGCAATCGGATCGTGCTCATCCATCAGTCTCTCTGACCTAGACGTGAACTTCTGTAGAATTGGTTTTGATGGAAAGACTGCCGTTGTTTCGATTACGACGCCTCACAATCACATATTTTAGATCAGTGTCAATGTGTGGACGTCTGACCTATGGAATTTGAACACGAAACTTAATACATATTTTAATTCCTCTGTTGACTGTTTGCCGTCCATTATCGTCAACGCATAGCGATTACTATTAGGCTTATTTGCGGAGATATGGAATTAACTCCTTACGCTGACAATAGCATGAGGTGATAACGACTTTATTTTCTCATCCTGTGTAGGCGATCAGTCCATAAGGACGTGTGTAGCGTAGCAATTGTGTCATTATCTTACGTCATCGGGTTCCGTTTCTCTCGCATTCTATTATATCCAAATGCAACTATCAGCCAACATACTCAACAATGTAAATCTCAAATAATCCATTACAATCTAGTTTATAATATAAGTGTCAAATGCAGTCTAAATGACAACGAACCTCGTAAATCCATTGGCAGCATAATGCAGTCAATTCTGTTCCAAGTGGCTTTCCGTCTAATGCTACTTATAAGCATTCCATTGTGGCAATCGATTCGGATCGCAATGAACATCTCCATTGACGGTCGGCTCCGAAGATTTACGACTTTCGAGTAGAAAAGGTCGATAAAGCGACGCTTAATGATGCATCTGTATACATTCTGGATTATGGTCCAATTATTTAATATCTGGCGTAAACTCATTCTGTATATATCATCCATACATGGGACGTATGTTCTAACCGAAACGAGTAACCGAACCAGTTTCAGCATCCACCATTTTCAACGCATTCAGGCTTAACAGAAATCTTGGTAGGCCAACCAGTTTACTGTAGGCCTAACTGTTTTATCTTCGCAGGATAAACTCACACGGAAACACTCACCACAGAGCCACACACAGAGTCACCACAGACCTTACACTCAACGACAGAGAGACAGAGACAGAGACAGAGACAGAGATAGAGACAGAGACAGAGACAGACAGACACATAGCTTTAGCGCCACTTGACCTACTCTTCTCCTTCTTGTTTCCTCGCATAGGATCAGAACATAAAAAGTCCAAGGTTACCGAGCAGTTCTTGTGACGACCAAATACGTCATTCTGTGGATAAACCTCATTTAATTTCACACTTGCGCTCAGATTCTTATAAACACAGGTCAATACAAAACTCACAGAGCATAGTTGGAGCTATTTTTTGCCTTGAACAAACTGTTTTCTATGGCTATAAATAAACACGATTAATGGATAAACAGGATTGATATAAATTTAAGATAAGGCTACATTACAAGTTACAGTCTACAAAACGTAATTGAAATTAAAACCATTTACAACTGACTTATATTAACGTTCGAGCACTTTTCAATTGTGAGCGATCAGGATCTTTTGTCCCCCAAATTTCTAACAATCTTTTTCACTTTCAGCACTTTTAAAACTCATAAACCTTTAATTTACAAACAATATTTATGTATACAATCAATAAGTGGTTGATAGACGAATATCAGAACGTGGTCACACTTTTCTAAAACAGTTTTATTAATATTTCTTACAATTCTAGCTCTTTAGCATGATCATCGTCCCTTACAGTAGCATTAGGCCTACATGTAGGCCTTCATGTAGGCTATGTTTAGAAGACTAAACAGTGCTTTTCAACATATACGACATGTAGCAACGATACCTAACACAAAACAGTCTTTTGCTCACCGAATCCAGAGCGTTTCAGGAAAGCCTTGAAATGAGAGCATCAGTAGGCCTAACCCTAACTTGTGATCTTGGGATAATCACAAAATAATGTTTATTATTTAACATTGAATCGTATCCAGCAAGAATGACTGAAGGCCGTGAAGAAGAATTCTATTCATCACTCATCCTCTTCTGAATTAAGTTGGTGTTTTCGTGATTTAAATTCAAACTGCTGCAGAATCTCAAACCGACGCCCGCAGAACCGCAGCATGACAGTCACTACAAGAAAACGAACGGCCAGCCCAACCAACAGAGATAAGTTTTGGGTCAAGGCACAGTTGGCCATAGTGGAATTAATCCTTTGCCTATGACCGTCTATGGAGACCGGTTATTCCGTCCTTCTTCGATGTTGACCAATGGACCAATGGTAGCGCCATGCACTTAACTGTTTATATCAACCATCTCTATTTATCTCGTTCGATGGCTGACTCTTTTGTAATCTTCTGAGTATAGTATCCACGCAGCTTGACGAAAATGGGTTCAAAGAGGTCCCTCCTAACTATTATATATTGGCGTTTGTCTTCACTTGCATATAAAATTTCCGTAAACGTTGACGTGGGTATACGAAAGTTAATACATGAATAATTTATCTACAGTTTATATATAGTTCAACCTGTAAAGTTCGTCTTCGTGTGTCCAGAACGTAATAGACCGCAACAGATTCTATGGCTCCTTTGTTTCTTCTTCTTCACCCGTACAGACCTACAGACCCAAGAGACGTCATTGACGTCCACATGACGCTCCCAACGACCCAGGCCAGCAGACTTATGCCTCTAAGAGACGTCAGGCTGGGCAGGAGGCCACTGGCGCCCGATGCCTCCGTGTAAGCGAGGAGCCACTCTGGGTCTGTGGGAAGGACGACCCTAGGAGTGGCCACTACAATCCTCGTCGTGACGTCTTTGCAGTTGGGACGAGGAGTCGTCGAAGGAGCAACTGGCCTCGAGAAGTTGTTGAAAGCGTTGCACGGTTGATCGATTCCAATGATGATGTATTTCTGTTGAGTTCCCTTGATGTAATTGATGACCTGAAGCTTAGTCTTCGCCTCAATCTCTTGCTTCGTCTTCAGAGCTGACATGTATATGCAAACAAACTAATCACTATTTATACTATAGAAATTATAAACATTATTCGCGATGTTTGTCAAAAAGAGACAATTAAGATTTTATTCTTATAAGTGTAAAGTGGTTACAACTCCTCCAGCCAATGCTTTATATCATCCATCCATCTGTCACTCATCCATCGAATCCTTCCATTCTTCCACTCATCCATCGCTTCCTTCCATTCTTCCACTAATCTATCCACTCATCCATGGATCCATTTATTTAAATAAGGCCCCAATTAAAGAATCAACTAATTAGTTCGTAATTAAGTCTGATATTAATTTCCTTTCGTCTTCGTGACTGACCTTTGACGCCGTAGTAGATTCCGACGATCGTTCCGACGAGAGCCATGATAGCAAGTAGCGCGATTAGAGGAGCGCACCATCTCCTTATGCCCCAGGTCCCGGCGCCAAAACTCGCCGTCTCAAAGTTCCTGTAGCCACAGCAGCAATCCTACCAGAAATTAAGTACAATCTCAGAAATGTTACGCGTAATTTGACATTTGATAGATTAAAACTTGAAATAATATTTAAATAAAAGGTTTAAATATAAACAAAAGTCGTGGTATCAATTGTACAGACACGGCTAAAACAACTACAATGTACAGGCGACCAACATTGCCTCTATCACCTTTACTATTGCTCATAAAAGTCATTATAAATAATTATGTTTTTTTATTACATGTTGCTATTAAAATATGTCTTTATTATTAACCCGTTCGTTGTATTAGTATGACCTCTCAGGAGATAACAATTAGCCTGAACAGTCTTGGCTACAGAACGGGGCCGCCGACAGAAATTCCGGTCCCCTGTAGACAGAGCAGTGACAGAAATCCTGGCCCTAAGGCCTCAAAACCACATTTAAGCATCAATGAGAACGTCAAGTACGAGCAAGGGCTCTTAAGCAATCACCGGGCCTCAGAGCATTTGTCCAAGACGGTGTCCCGTCGTTAGCGTCCAGGACAAAAGCGCCCTGTCATAAGCGCCCCGTCATAAGCGCCCACCGTCAACTGCGCCCAGGATAAAAGCGCCCCGTCATAAACGCCCACCGTCAATTGCGCCCTGGACAAAAGCGCCCCGTCATAAGCGCCCAGTCATAAGCGCCCACCGTCAATTGCGCCCTGGACAAAAGCGCTCCGTCATAATCATAAGCGCCCAGTCATAAGCGCCCACCGTCAATTGCGCCCAGAACAAAAGCGCCCTGTCATAAGTGCCCACCGTCAATTGCGCCCTGGACAAAAGCGCCCCGTCAAAAGCGCCCGTTACTCAACAGAAACAGGAACCAAAGATTGATGAACACGTTCTGTATTTGTAAGAGAATTTCTGATCAAAACAGCAACGGAACTCTTAACGTAATTGTTAATGTGTTAATGCTTTTCAAACTTTTCTTCCATCCTTCTCAAACTTCGTAAAATTCTCTTTGATTTCTACCCGAAATAATCAGTAAGGTAAACATTTTGCTAATTCTATTGTTAAGATTACAAGAAATATTTAGGCGTCAACATACTCTGCTTTTGTTTGGTTAGATGTGTGTTCGCTTGAAGACCAGCGCCAATATACATCAAGTACACAAATAAGAAGTATTATAGACGAGAGGCAAATATACTGTATCCAATTAAGAAGAACAAACGGTTTAAGTTGCGATGACAAAAACTATAACAGATTTCTTCACACTTTTATGTATGATTTTATGTGTACTCATGCCAGGACAAACACAACGGTCTATCAAAGTATAGGCCTAATACGCAATAGTACAGTCTGTTGGGCGCTTATAACAGGAGCGCTTTTGACGGGGCGCTTTTGACGGGGCGCTTATGACGGGCGCTTTTGACGGGGCGCTTTTGACGGGGCGCTTTTGACGGGGCGCTTTTGTCGGGGCGCTTTTGACGGGGCGCTTTTGACGGGGCGCTTTTGTCCTGGACGCTAATAACGACGGTGTGCCACCCCGCTCTGCGGGATAGATGTAGAAAGGTGGACGGAGACCTCTTCGTGGCTGTTTTACTTGATCAGGGTCGCTTGTTGAACCCACTCCTGCCACCGCTCAGGCAACTGCCCTACTCCACGAGGTCGAGACTTCATGATCGAATAATCCCTGGGAAGAACAACCTTACAAGGAAATTGTCTTTGACAAGAATGCTTAATGCTTATTTATAAACCGTCTTGTAATACAAAGTGCGCTAGACCTATACGCAGTTGGTCGAAATAAAAAGTATTATTTGGTGTCCGCTAGATAATCTGATAGTCCGAAGAGTCTATACTCCTGACATTAATTTAACTAGAAGCTGGATTAATTGATGAAAAGAATGTGAAAAACTGGGAACTGGATTGATATGAAAAAAGCATGCTTAAATTTAAGCTCGATGAATGAAAAGAATGGTGCAATCCAGCTTCTGACCAAACATAATTATTAGCATCAATCCAGCTACCACTAAAACCGCAATCTTATCAACCAGACACAATAGGCAATCTTCGTACTATCGAACCTTCGGACTATAGACACAGAACCCTTTATTAATACTGTAACTTATCTACTCTTCCCATCTAATTATATCAACTGTTGACTTCAGCATCCAATCTTAATTAAGGCTGGGCAATTCGTTAAAGAAAACAACACCTTCCTATTAATTGTGCAAAGAGTTAAAAAGGCCGATGGCACAGAGTGTCTCAATTGCAGGAAGTGTACCAGGACCAGTATAGAAGAGTGAGATTATGAAAGATCCTAATATTATATTAACCTCGTATCTGCCGATATCATCGAATCCTCTGGACGTTCCTCTTCCTGTCTTCTGACAACATCTTCTTCCACAACATCTTCTTCCGCCTCTCTCCACATCCGGTGACCTTTGGCGACCTTTGACCGGAGACGGTGACCTCTTCCGCGGAGTGGGAGACGGAGTCCTATCAACAAGAACCAGCTTCGATGTCGACCTTGAGCTGAGTGCAGTGGATTTCCGAGCGGAGTTGGCGGATTCGTTATCACTGGAGGAAGAGGAGGAGGAGGAGAGGGAGGAAGAGGGGCGCTTCTTAGAGGGTGATGGAGATCGATTGGGGTAGGCGTTGACGTAGATGGTCTTCTTTCCAGGAGGGTCATTCCATCGAGGCCGACTGGAGCGGTCTGTTGATCCGTGGGTGCTTGATGCTCCATCGTCCAATTCGTTGGGAGCAACGAAATGTTTGATGTTGTTCTTCTCACAGATGATACAATATCCGGTGATTGGGTCCCGGATGTGACGCATTCTGGCTACGATCTGTTACCTAAGAAAGGGGTAAATGGGGTAAATATATTACATGAACATAGAGTACTCTCTTTTTGTCTTATAATCTCCAATCTTCTTATCTCACATAATTATCTGCTCCAAGATTATAGTAATTGTTCGGGATATCAATCCCTCCCCTCATTCTTGCCGGGAGAGAGAGAAGCACACACGCACACGCACACAGACATACAGACAGATAGACGAAAGAGAGGTGGCCAGACAGTCGACCGGACAATTGTCCTTTCCAGTCAGCTGAAAACAAAGAGATGAATCATGAAAGTTCTGTCTCTGTCGCCCCCTATTACATTGCATGCATGTTGCGAAAGTTCCATTTCTCTCTCTCAGCCTCAACACAACCCATTGTTTCAACCCTCTGTCATTCTGTTTCCCTTGTTCCTCGGTCTTCTTAGGCGGAGGCGGCGAACTCGTTTGACAGGTGGGGGGGCACTCAGTGAGAGGGGTAGAAAATGTGGGGGCAGGGGGCACACGTATAACGTGTTTCCTCTCTGTAGAAGGTGGGAGAACTTATCCCCTCGAATCTCTACCAGGGATCGTCGCCCCTGTCCTTAGGTCATAACCATGATCTATTTTTCACCCGGCATCTTCTCAGTTCTCACAATCCATCTAACTTGACGCAGCGCTCGTGGATAACCTGGTATCGTACGCTTACCTCTCAACCAATTCCTAAAAAAATTGAATACAGAGCCTATAGGCCTACACATAGGCCAATAGGTATTATGCCCCTTTGTAGGCCTATGTGCAAAACGATCTCATTTATCAGAGCATAGCATAAATTTGCCAAAAGGTGTCAAATATGATTAGAAAACGTCGCCAAATGATTGTTAAACTTAAAACTTGAACGCCTTAAACTCGTTAAAATGATTGTTAGACTAGAAATATTTAGCATAAATTCCCATCAATCTGTAAATTAGTCAATCAAAGTAAAATCTTACTATGTCGAAAACGAGCGAAAACGTCTGTCGTGTAGTTCTACAAATGCGGTCGATGTGTCAAGAAAGTTCCTTTGAAATCTGCGCAACCCTTCTTGACATGAAAACGTCATCTGAATAATTATTCTGATGTCTCCTTGGTAGAATGGGACTATTTGCTGACATAACACAAGACTTATTCCCACGACTCACATTCGTCATCAAAATCAACAATCTCAGACGACGCCACGAATTCTGTGTAGAGCATATACATCTCAGGTACATATTTACATGCACGTATTGGACAGGCTACGCCTTAACGGAAAGATATTTAATCATATATATATATACACGTATATATGTACATATATATATTTCATACAGGCGATCATACATATATTATATAAATATAATATATATTATGCATATCTATATATATAAAGAGAAGATTCTGTGTCTTTATCTGCGTTATGCCTTTGTACAGTTTTAGAGCTATTGACTTGAAACCTCAGCCGTTGGCTTGAGGAACACCTGGGAGACCCAGTAGAGGGGTTGCAATGGTCACCGTTGGTGAACCCGTGGCCGCCATCTTCCTAGTCTCCAGGGTCAAAACCTGCCTCAGGAGTCAGGACCCCCCAAGGAACGTTTCCTTCTCAGTCGTCAGAAGCGTGTCGAAGAAACATCTGCTGCACATTTGCCGATATGTATGTTTACATGATATCTGTCTGCCACACCTCTTCTTCTTTTAGACCGTCAACGAATGAAATGACGGTTTGAGAGATATCGTACAGGTAGCAGGTATACAGTCTGTCTTTCCGTATATGCATTTGCACACGTTTACAACTATTGACTCGAAACCTTCACCGTTAGCTCGGTTAACACCTGGGACGGTACACCTCATGTATAACAG